>VYXH01011389.1:22542-76363 GCA_013397275.1 Burhinus bistriatus | reverse complement strand
CCCAGCATTCTGATTATTTCTATCTCTGGTTTTGATTTTTTGTTTCATTTTTAATGTAGCAAGAGCATCACATTTCAGTCAATTACAACAGTATATATTTTGTTTCCATTCTAATGGATTCTCACATCTTTTCAATGGACTGTAGCATTGATGATATCTCTTAATGTCTTGAGGTCATAGACATACAATACCAAGACAGACAGGCAGGAGTTCGCATTAAAAATCTGAATTACATACATCCACATGAAATAGCCAAGAAAAGGGAGATCTTATTTCTAAGCTACATAAGAACTATCTTCTACCCCCTCTTTGTTCTGTTAAGACTTTTGTATGTTGCTTAATGCAGAGGTGGTGGAAAAACAGGAAGAGATCAAATAATTTCACAGTCACAAGTCACCATGTCATTCAAACTTTCATATTCTGCAAATGTAAAAATGGGCTTGACTCCTGTTTTACATATGAGGTCATGTTTAATATTCAGTGACATTAATAAGAGCCTTCCTATCAGTTTCAACAGGCATTGGATCAGATTATTAGACTTTTGACACATGACATTCAAAATGGCATATATGTGGTTGCATGCTAGAATAATGATGAAAATTATCATGCCTTCTGCCAGAAACACCAGGACAAACAAACACACAAACAAACATGCTTTTCTAATGCACATATGATTTTAAATGCTCCAAATCACATTTACTCAGTGAAATCCTTGTCAGTATGAAAGCCTTGCAGGTTGTGGCTTTGAAGATAATTAGTATGTTCAGGGAATTGCTATACTTCAAAGGCACAGTATTTTCCTGTATTCAGGGAAAGTATGTAGTATGTATACAACATGCATACTATAATATTGTCTTAGATGACAGGAATATCTCAAAATATTAAATAAATAACCTTTACAGGAGATGAAATATTCCAATTTTATTATGGGAACTTCAAGTTGCACTCAGTGATCTTCTGTTTATATTGGCATGTGTCTTACAAAGACAGAAAAGTTTTGAATCCTAAATTATCACCACTAGAAATATGTATTTATTCCTCTGGTATTTAGAAACATCAAAGATTTTCCCTTGCAGTGACATACTGTAATGATGTCGAGATCTTAAAAAAAGACCATGGCATTAACAAGACAGAAGGCTGGTTTAATGGAAGAGCCACTGATAAAATGCCATTCTCACATACCAAGTAATTGTTCTTAACACATTATGGGGCACTAATGCCTCAGGTGTTTGCTCATGTGGACATAACTATAAAAAAATCTGAAATACTGCAAATAGTTTATCACTAATCTGTGAAGCATGAGAAGTGACTAGCCTATTAATTGTTGTAATTCACTGACTGCAGCCAAGAATTATGACAGGCTTTTAGATTTAAAAATATTTTGAGTAAATCTCAAATTGAGATACTAAAATCTCTTAAAATGAACAATTGTTTAGAAAAAAATACCACAGATATGATGATGGACAAACTCATTTTGATGGACAACGACTGCAAATAACGAACCTCTACAAGTAATTACTTTCCAGCAGTATCTAAAGAGTTTTACTTTAAGAAGTGGCCCAGAGTTGAAGAAAGCTGGTAAATGAAGATCAGTCTGGAATAGTTGTGATGATTCTCAGTTTGATCTCAACTGAGATTCTCAGAGGCAAGGAATCCCTTTAGAAATAGTGAGGGAGGATATGTGAAAAGGTGATTTAGAAGCAGGTTTGGTCTGAGGTAGGCATACGTGGAAAGATTAATTTGAAGGAGGGGAGAGGTTTGATTGTGTTTTCTTTTCAAATTTCCAGTATTTTCCTCGTTTGCTGCCAGTTGGAAATACTACAGGCAAGGGGCTGCTCTTCAATGGGGAAGCTCTTCCATCCCCACCAGAAGCTGACTGAGCATCACCTCTGTAACAGCTGAGTTGTTTCCCTCTTGCGCTAAGCAAGGATGGCAGGGCCTCATACGCCAGCACCGTGCCCAGCACCACTGCACAGGGGAACTGAAAGTACAGGGTGCCTGTGCAGTAGCACTCAGCAGAGAAGGATCTCCAGCAGCTCCTGACCTAGTTTCAAGCCTAAAACAAATGCCTGTTTGAGGCTGGTAGGCAGAGGAAGGAAGTTATTCAAGTGTTTTAGAACCTAAAAAAAGAACAGATCGAATCATCTTGGATTTGAGGGAAAAAGATTTTAATTTTATTTAACTTTATTTGCCTTAGAAAAGATGAAAATTCCTGTTCCACTGCACGTAAGTGGGATGTTCTTCTCCATTCTCATTTATCTCAAGTACCAGAAAGAGTAGCATCACCAAGAGGTAAATATGTCTATTGAAAGAAAAAGAATATAAATGCTGAAAAATTACACAAGTAAACATACAATTTAGTCAAAAAGTAATATGCAAATGTTGCTTCTGTGCAGTTCCGTTGATGAAGAATTTCATCATTCATTTGTGAAGAATCATAAATTCTTCATTCTTCCTCTTTTGAAGAATTTGTTATAGTACCAAGTCATTTCAGAACCTTTACAGCACATTTCTAACTTGATCTGTTTGGAGTGCTACTAAGCTTTGTCTTAATGATTAATTTTGGGGGGTTGTAACGCATGTTTGAGAACACTTGCAACAAGCCAGTAGTGTATTTTACTGCAAATCATAGACATATATATTCGCCCCACCTTTCACTTTAGCACAATTTCTTGAGGAGTGTTTCTTTAATTCTTCCTCAATGAAAAATGGTGTCCCTACGCACAAAATACCAGGGAAAACCAAACACAGTGTGTCCACTGATATTTTCAGTAATTTGAAATAAGCAGTATCAATCTTTCATCAACTTTTTAGCTTTGTAGATTCAACAATACATTCTAATTTTGTTATCCGTGCACAAAGCTGCCAGTACAAACTAGCCAATTTGACTGGACTGAGAGATCCTGCATTTGGCAGGCTAGTTTTGCACTTCCTCCTATGCTTTAAAATGCTCCTGGCTTTTGCTCCTTCTGGCTTTCTTTAATTTGTGTACCTGAACATATACCTGGGCAGTCATATCTCCACAAATACACACGGTTTCTTGCGTCCCTGACTTTCCTGTGCGAACACTCTTCCGTTTCTCTCACCTGCTTCATTCATTTTTGCAAGTGTATGTACACTGTCCTCGCCCCTTCCTCCACCTCAGGCGTGATAATAAAGTTCAGTGGATAGCTATTCAGAAATCATAAATTTGAAATGAATGGTCCATTTTTTTTCAGTTATCATCTCAAAAATGGTTCTTTGCACAAGAAAGGACTCCTTTCGCAGTGACCCATCAGCAGTGCCTTTTGTTGTCAAAAGCTGTATCTGTACTGTTCAGTGGAGCACAGCCCAAGAGCAATCTAAAGCACAGTGTGGTATATAATCTGTGCATCCGCATACCTTACGCCAGTGTCTGACAAGCATGACAGCCTACCTACAGCACAGTACGCTGCTGCACGCGACTCCAGGACCTTCCCAGAAAGGAAACTTAATCTTACATGCTGCACATTTGCCACAATATAGCATTACAAAGCAATTTAAGATAGATACACTGTACTTGCAGGCCAAGGAATCGCACCTATATGTATGCCCACCATGTTCAGAAGTGGAGATAACTAGGAGATACATTACTTACATCTTGTAAGGTCTTTTTCTGTGCAGTCCTGGGTTTAACTTAGGTGTGATGTTGAGGTGAAAGCACAGTGTGAATTTAATTCTAACCGAGACACACATAGGGAGCACAGTGGTCTCCTGAGCTGTGAGGGTTTGGAGGCTGCCATCTAGTCTTTCTTGGAGTGGCCGGCAGCGGAGCTCAGCTTCGGTTTCAGCCCCACTAGGGAAGGATAAGAGATGACATTCACTTTAGAAAAGGCTGTTCTTCACAGGTTGATTTTGAGTCAACTATTTATCCTTTAGAGTGCAGTGAATAAATAACTTGTGTTACAATGAATAAAAAAGAATGGAAGTAAAAATGACCTTAACTCTGAAAAATTGTAATGTAGCCTCATATAACATTTCTCTATTTTAACTATATCAGAAGCCTGAGGCTTCAATGTTACTGTTACTAAGATTAGTCTGGCATTGAGTGTTAAGTATCTTAAATTAATACATTTTAATTAATTGTAATTCCTAAAAGTATTAGCAGATTTTCGATTCATTTTGTACGAATTCATTTCCTAATGAGTAAGTGTGGTAATTTTGGGAAGGATACATTGTAATTTTCATGCGTATCAAAAGACTGAGTCTCTTTAAATGCAGTGCTGAAAATGGTTGACTATAGAGCTATTCACAACCTAGGAAGGTTGTGTGTGTTTATATATAAAGAGAACATAAGTGCATTAATCTATGCTTAGTGGTATTTTTTACTGTTATTATTTGAAGATAACTTCCAATATACCTGCTTTACAAATAAGCAATTAAGTATTTTCTGAGATTGCCAGATGCTTGCCCTTAACTTCCCAAGATACATATTTCCCTTTTATTTCCCTGTAAATTCATATGTATCCAGATAAAAGCTGTTTTCTAACTGTATATGCATTGTCCATATGGCTAAAAAGCTGTTAAATGTCTGGAAGATTATCCAGAGCAGCAGTGCAGTTAAGCTTTATGTTCAATGAAGTGTCATTATTTTTTCAGGATAGTAAAAATCAGGGAATATTAAATAGACACAGATAAAAAGGTGTTATTACAACAGCCCCTTAATTAGCCAGTTTGAGTTCCTTTTTGATCTTTCCAATTAGCCAATAAACTGTCTTTAAAGTTGTAATATTGGGCAAATACATCATGGAAAATCAGTTATTTGAAAGGATTTTAACAAACTCTCAGCCATTTTTACAAATGTAAATGTACTGTAACCCTTAGCCAACAGGCTAAGTAGCCATCTGCTGTATAGATTATCACTCTGATTATGTGCAAAGACAGCAGGTCTCTACTGCAAGACTTTATTTTATTTATAAGGCTATATACATTGGCTTCCATTCTAATTAGATTTTGCACAGCTATAGCAATGTAGGAGGCACTTTAATAAATGCTCAACAGTATCTATGCCTCTGCCAGGTTGGCTTAATATAATGAGATGTCCTTTACAGAAATGTTCCAGAAGGGATTGTAAAGGGATTGTTTACCACTTGGTCTTATAAGGAGTTAACCAGGATTCTGTAACAGCAGAGGTTTGTAGGTGAAGATCACACGCTGAATTTCAACTTGCATTGCACTGTAAAACTCACATAAAACTGTTAAACTGTGGAGATACATGACTTTACATACTAATCATCCTTGGGCAGAACTTCTCAGATAACACCATCTCAGATTAATTGCAAGTACAGGAAATGTTTAGGACCCTAAAAAATATTTTTGAATGTGGAACCAATAGCTGCACGACTGTTTCTACTCTTTTGCTGCTCTGGGGGTATGTGATTCAGCCCTCCAGAAATCACTGCTGCGAGAGATCCTTGCAGGGTGAGCCGTTCTGATGACTATACAGCAAAATTGTAATGATTGTTCTGCGTCAAAGCCAATAAGCCTAGACTTCATGTTTCTATTTAGCTGGCTTTCATGCTAGAAATCCTGATTCTTAATGAGAATAATTTATCCATTAACTGGAGTAATTATGCAGTTTCGAGACCCTCTATCAAAAAGATTAGTTGTTAAAGAGACAATGTCAAGTGGCTGAGGACCTACGTGTCAGTTTTGTTAGATAGCTAGACATTTTTCCAGGATGTTTGTTATTCCACTGAAAACCATGTTTGTCATTTTCCTAAATGTCATTGAAAATTTCAGTGAGGTCAACGTCATGCTTCTGAATGTGAGGAAGAAAATGCAGTTCCGCTTAAAAATGGGTTACTGACCAAACAGAGTGAAACATCCAAAGCAAACAGTGTGCTGCAGTTGTTACATTTTTATATACTATTTGTTTTAGTAAGTAAAGGTGAAATTTGTTAGTGTGCTAAAGAAAGAGGGTGCCACTTCCACAGTGGGATTCACGTGAGTGAATACTTCATAATAGCTGACTGCAAAGACATTGTTAATGATAATAAAATCCATTCACTTAATTAAAGGTGATATTTTCCCTTTAAGTCCAGAAACAAACAAACAAAAAAGGTCAAATGAAAATATATGCAAGCCTAGCAATGAGAGGTAGGCAATAAATACGACAATCAAATCTCTAATCTGAATAATAGTATTTAAGTTGAACATATCTAGGTATTAGGTAATAGCCCTAATTTGCATTAAAATAGGTTTAAAAACTGCGTTACAGAACTACTACATGATAATTTCATGTAAATTGTCAAGCAGGGGATAAAAAGGTTTAGGAGGTTTACTACTTATTAGGAACTAGCTAAATGGCAGCATCCTCAGCTTGCCAAGAGGGAAGCAACACCACAAACATGTGATACAGTATGATAGAGAGTAATCATAGCTGAGACAAAATGTAAGCCTCTTAAAGCAACAAATACCTGATTGGTTTAGCATTGCTGCCAAAAATAAAGGCACCAGGGGCTTCTGGGTAATCTGGATGTGCTAGCAACAGAAAAAGGAATGAATATAATGGCTAAACTGTTCAAAGAGGTGCCAGTTTATTAATTTTTAAAAACCATTATGTTGATTCAAATCATTTTTCCTTGCACTTTTCATTGTCTTGCCTTTCAAAACTATCATTTTGTGGTAATCATCCCCATCTAATTACTTCTTTGTGTAATTATGCCTTTTCCACTGTCAGAGTTTGACGGTCTCTCTCTTGAGTGATACATCATGTTGGAGAAATACAGGAGAGGGGAGCATGCTGAACTTTTCCATGCAGCAGCAGATTTGGTGGGGCGTGATGGCGGCTTGTACTCTGCAGTCCATGGCCTTAAACACACACAATGTGTTCAAACACAATCACTTTATTTTATAGCTCTATTAGTTTAATGGGCAGCCTGAGTCTGGGGAAGGAAGGAGCAGGGGAAGAAAGAGCAGTCCTTTATGCTCAAACAGCTTTCCAGGAGAGAAGTATTTCCCTAGAGATATTCTTCTTTACATTGTTTAGTTTAATTGTTTCTGTAAGACACCAACAGGCGGATTCAATTTACATAGAACATCTCTGTCTTGTTTTTTTCCCTCCACATCTGTGTCTTCACTCTCTAACTCGGATACCTCTTCAGCTGTCCTATAAATACTACCATGCATTGCAATGAGGCAATTGAAAGTTACATCTGATATTTAACTGCTTTCTGGAAACAGGCAGAAAATTAATAGGTTAAGTGAGTGAGTATGCTTCAAAGAACAAAAGGGAAAATGTTCTGATGAGCATTTTTCAAACCTCAGAAGCTGAGTGCAATTGCTTATATTGTTGCAGCTGGAAAGGAGGGGGTTTTTAATTGCACCAGTGCTATTAAGTGCTTACGATTCATTTTTTCTATTTAGTGTTTTATCTCTAAACCTAGCATAATTATCTCCACCTCTGACATGAACCTCATAAACTTCTTGGAGAAATAGATTCAAATGTGGGCAGCATGGTCTCTTCTTTCAAAGACAGGAAATAGTATAATAAACAGATTTCGTATGTGAATCTTTAGGCTGACACTGTAAAATCAGAGATTTTGTGTGAACATTAGAAATCCCCGTGTGTATTTCATAAGGAGCAAGAACCATTGTGCTGCAGGCCTGGTTTTTAGAAGTGTTCAAAACAGAATTGTAGCTGAAGTCGGTGGGAGTTGTAAGTGTTCAGACCTTCTGAAAACTGGCCCTGGGGTTTTATTCTTGGGAATTAACAGGAAAACTGAGAGAAAATAAAGTTCCTGATATTACAGAAAGACAGCAGTTTTTTGTTTTTTTTCAGAGTAGAACACGTTAATAATTTCAGCAATATCTTGTTATTATCAAAGGAAATACAAAACATGAATGAAACAGTCAAATCCTCCACCTTCCTAGAAAAAAGTTACTGCAAGTGACAGTAGATATTAAATGTTTAAACGTCACTTTCTGTCTCTGCATTACAACTTCAGTGTGCCATTGCTTATGTTTTCAATTTGCCCATTAATTATATACATTATTATACACATATGGGATTTGCATACACTCATTTAATCCAGTGTGTTCACTTAGTTTATAAAAACTGTCCACGTTAGTAGTCTTTACAGTGAAGCTAGCAATGCACAGAGAGCTGGCTGAAAACTACTGAAGAGTTTGGCCCTTGATTATCAAACCAGTCTTTGCAAATGACTGTCTGAGACATGAGGGCAAGACTCAAGAGGCTCTGAGGAATGACAATAAAATTCCCCAATGAAATTAACTGATGAATAGCTGAAATGACGGAAGTTCTAAAGGGGTGGAAAGCTACGGACTGTCTCAAATAAAATACTTCCAACGAGAACCCCGGTGATTTTTTCTTACCCTTTTAAGGTACTCAATGCCAGATTTTTGTCCAAGGCCAGTTGGTTTGTATTACACAGTATTGAAGATTCATGGGGCTCCAACATTAGTACAATGTGGAGTCAAAATATTTTTCATATACTGGAGGTTATGAGATACTTGTTAGAAACAACTACTGTAAGCTTGGAGTTTTAAACTACTATGCTTACTGAGTATTTCCCCTTAAGATAAGAAATGTCCCCTGAGTGCTACGTGGTAACTGGATATCTCAGAGCAGACCTTAGAATTTCAGCTGTAAAACGTGTTTGAGTTTTAAACCCACACTGGACCAGTACACCAAGGAACGATCAATCTAACATGACTGAGATGGGCATGAATGTATAAAATGGTTGGTATTTTCTCTCTTCATGTTCTTTGATTCTGTGCTTATGCTTATAAAGAGAAAAAGAAAGAATATATCAATTTCTTTGGGGAATGTCCCAAACAGAACATGAATATTACAGGGCAATTTTTAGCTAAATTGAAATTTCTGATGTATGGCAATGTCCAAGATGAGAAAATAGCCTTCTATCCATTCTGGTGATTTCAAAGCCATTTTGGAGATTCCTGATTATTTCTCTTGATTTATGACATGTATGTTGCTGAATTTTATCATTTTGGCTTTGTATAGCAGAAAATCCCATACGTTGTATGAAAATCAATATGAATTCCTAACATAAATACATTTTCCTCTTCTCTTTTTAACTTGTGCGGCAGTGATTGATGGGCTAAGTCTGTGGGCAGATTTTTGTCTTAAGGGAAACTTTAATTCACTTAGAATCTAAACATTGTTTCTGAGGGCTCTTAGCTACTGAATGCACTTCTTGTGAGACATGCTGTCCTTGATGTACGTACAGTCCTTGGCAAACATCCTGGAAAGATTCCGGGAAGATGTGATTTCACTTCACAAAGTCAAATATGCATATAAAGAGTATTAATAACTAGACATTTGGGAACATTCTGAAAAATATATTGGTTTAAGCTTATTCTCAATTCTGAGGTGATGTTAAAAATGTCAATTTGGGCCCATGCATGGGTTATATAAAAAAGAAAAATTGTACCATGATAATAGAAAATGCGATACTTCTCAGCTATCGGCTTTTATGAGTCAATACCGAGAAAACAGGTAACGATCTCTGTCTCCAAGGTGCAGAATCACTGAGATTTGTCCACAAGAAAAGGAACTCATTTACATATTTATCTGCAAAACAGCAAAATAACAGTATCTACACAGTGATCTGTGTACTTAACTGATAGATTTGCACATTTAAATAACAAGTATTTTTATTTTTGCTTCCTGATCTTGGTCTTTATTTTGACAATAAGTAGTACATCTGAACTGAAACATTTCAATTATAATGACGACAGCTCATGTTTTCCTTACTTTGACCTAGAACGTCGTTCAGCAAAAGTCTTCATAGGCAATTATACAAGCCATGCTGAACATAGTTGCTGCTTAATCATACTTCCACTGATCAAGTAGGAAACGAATGTGAAAAAGTTGTTACAAAAACAATCTGTGAATGAATCTCTCAGCTCCGCATTTTCTCTTGAGTTTCACGTCCTTGTTTTTTTCCTGTTACAAATCATTTTGCTTGCCAAACACATGAACCATAAGCATCTTACAGCAGCTTGATAATGGAATGGATGCCCCACTTTCTGTAAAGATGGATGTAGTTAAAAGGAAACTTAAATTTGCAGAAATGATAGGCTTGACCCTCACCTTGGTCTCACACAGATCATTAACATAGAGTTTGATTTAGTAGCATCAGTAATCTTTCTACTGTCCTTCCAGTGTGAAGGGAATTAAGTTCCCAAATCAGCAATTTCTTTTGGACAGCATACCAAGCTTTTTTCATCTATGTAACACTTTATATCGCCTCTTTAAGATCATCTGTTAATGGAAAGCTGCTGGCACAGTGATGCATCAGATATATCAGGACAAATAGCTATTACTTTACATCTTTTTTTTTTTTAAAGGATTTTGATATTTTGCACAGCAGTCAGATGACTTTTGAGTGAAGATGTGATGGGTTGGTGGAAGTTCTACCTGATGTAGCAGGTATAATGTACAGTTTTCTCTAATAAAGTAGGTCAACCCATGTGACTTAAACAGAAATATAAAAAAGCTGTGGGTTTTCATTTTCCTTTTTATACAAGTATTTCATTTTGGATAATGTATAGCCTTGCCTTACCACTGTTACACAAATAAATGATAAGTCACAAGTAATAAGCTTCAATTATTTAAGCTCTAGTAAAACTGATACCAAAGTACTTCCAGATGACTTCCATATTGTATTACATTCTCTCAGTGGTTGCTCATCAGTTACTGATAAGGGAGGCACAAAATAAATCATATCCATATGATTTGGGTAAAATTTTCTAATGCGCCTAAATGGCAGAAGAGCTGATTTTTAGTGCATTGAGCTATGCAACTATGCGGTGAGGCGTCGAAGAGAATGTAAATGCAGATTCAAGTAGGATTTAGCACTGTGTCTTCTTACAAGCATTTGAAAATTCAGTGATAATTTCTCTGCAATTTCTAAACATCTGGATACTTTTGAAAGTGTTGGATTGTGGAAGTCAAAGTGTAAAGAGACTTAAAGATCTGCTGAAGTATTGAAGAGTATAGGGTTTGATTCAAGAGGAATTGAAGGGCCAAGATTTATGATTAAAATATTTCAGATACCTAAAACCCCAAAAATGTTAAGGCTAGGATATCCCCAGGTTCCTAAAGTTCTGTTCTTCTGCATGCACAGAAGATCTCATTCTTATACTGAGCAGCTTGGGTCTTATCTTTTCCTTAAACTGCTTTATTTCTTTATCTGCATGATAGCAAGGAACCTGAAACATAAATCCAGTAATTCCTTTGGGTTTTAGTTCAGGCTTTATTTCCCCTGGCTGTCTACAGTCTCCTTTCATAGTAAAGGATAACAGATCCTGATTACAAGGCTATGTTTTGCTTATTTATAAGCTTTCAGAAGCTGCACATCATTATTTTTCTCATCACCTTTTAGCATTAATGAATGCTCCTTTAATATACTTTGGAAAGGGAGTAGAAAAATATTCTCCCAATTCTGAAGAAGAAATGAGGTACTAAGAGGTGGAGGGATTTGTTCTAGTCACAGAGCCAGGCACCACAACAACAAGATTATGAGCCAGATGTTTACATGGCCCTCACCATTGCAGTACCTGAGCACCTAACCATATTTGGTGCACTTGCCCTTCATAACACCCCTGAGAGATCAGGAAGTACTATAATACTCAATGTACAAATGAAGAATTGAGTTACAGGAAAACTAAGGGTCTAATGCTAAAGATACTTAGAGGTTTATTATCTTGAAAATTTCCAGAAACCCTACGCGGAGGAAGTAGCTGGAGCAGGGAATTAAACCTAAGTCTCCTAAGCCTTGAGCTAAAGCTCAAAGTGCTGAAGAACCTTCCTCTTCCTACTGGGAAAACTCCTGCTATTCCATATCATACACTATCTGGGTCATATCCTGACTGAGCTTGTTTCTTTTCTCTGCTAGCATGCTGCACAGATACCCATACACAGACTATTAGTTAAAAAAAACTGATTTATTGAGATCATCTGCAAAGGTTAATACTCACATAGGGAAAGCCATTAACAGGTTGGTCATTCACTGTGTAGATGGTCAGGGGGGTTTCCATCGCAGACATCTTTGTGACAGCATTGTCACCTGGGTCAGGTGAGACTCCCTGAACTGTTGTCCAATTAATTATTGTTGTTCAGCTACCCATGGTCCTACATGACCACTCTGTGGTCTACTGACTATCTCAAGCTACATACAAAACATATATTATGAAAACATATTATGTTATGAAAATATAACTTAAGCATCTACAAGAAGTGTCCTATCCCATAATAAATATATCTGAGCATAATATAAAGCAGGAACCAGCATCCTCCCTCAGGGAGTTCTGGTCAGTCAGCTGATGATGATGTCTTTGTTGCAGGGGTCCTTCGTCTATCCATCAAGAATCTCACCTGGGCAGAAATGAGCTGGGGAGCAGTCGTTCCTGCCCTACTGATGACTGAGCGTGCCGAGTGTGTGCATAGGTACAGCCCTTACGCCCAGCTGCCTTATTGTTGTAACTAAAGCACGCATTTAAATCCGTGGGTTTCTCCACAGGCTACACGGCCATATGTTTTTTACATTTTTATCCTTTAAAATTATCCGCATTCATATCCCTGGTTTTGGAGGGCTTCCTTCCAGATAGCCATTTTCTTACTCAAGGCTCAGCCGGTCCTTTCTGTTAAGCACTATTTCTGCAGAGCCCAGCTTTTCAGTGGCACCCGGGAGAGCAGCGACACCTGTGCTTTTGGCAGAAGGGATATGTGGAAAGAACAAGCAGAAAGAAAGCATTGTTTTCTACCAGGTTTCCCCTCATGTTATTGTTTCCAGCTGAGTCAAATGAACAGCAAAGATTCTTGAATAAGTGAGTGACTTGCTTGTGCTTTTGCGTATGTTTTAATGTATATTCCTGGAGAGAGGAATCAAGTTTTGTGCCAGCCTTTTCAACACAACCTTTTGTTGTTCTTGTTTTTGTGTTCAGCATATTTTATTTAAAATAAGAAAAAAAAAAAATTCTGAATTGAACTCATTAAGCCACAGACCTTAGAAATTACTCTGTTTTCCTGACCAGAAACCAAGAACTTCAGAACTGGGCCTAATGGTTCTGTAATTATAATGTTATATTATCAATGTGTTCTTTAAAATGTCAGCGTGAGGATAAAAAAGGCTGTGGGATATTATTTTCTCATTATTGTGGTGCTTCTTTGAATACTGTAAAAAACATCAAACACATATTAGAAACAAAGGCGGACCGAGTAAATGAGATCATGCTGAGGTCTTTGTTGCTCTGGCTAGATTGTTTTTGATGTCCGAACGAGCTCAGTAACTGGCTTTATCTCTGTCTGGGACCACAATGCAGCCTGCAGCATCAACACGCCTGGCCAGACAGCCAATAACCAGGGCTGAGGTTCTGACCTTTTCAGATTTCCTTACAACTAATAAGCAGTTAAATGAGAACTTTTTTCCTCTCCAGAAGACAATTCTCATACAAAGCAAAATACTGTAAGTGTTATGTTTATGCAAAATACAACTGAAGTTTCATTTGACTTTTCTTCTTAAGAAATCTTATTATGGAAAGCACCTGAGTGTATGAAGAAGCACTTCTTTGTTCAGCTGCTTTTCGCAAACCGCAGGCACGATTGCCTCACTGCTCTGCGTTACAGTGACCTTTTCAAGCAAAATGTATAGATTTCCAAAAGCATTTTAGGAAATTTTCATTGTAAAAATTAGATGTTCGGTAGTGTTATCTCCACTGAGAAGTATCTGAATTTAATCACAAGAATTAATAGATAGTGCTTTTAAGATCGACTGATGTGCAAACTGGTTAACCTATTCCCTGTGGTTGCTGCATTCCTGGTGAAGAGTTGTCACTTATTTACTATGGCTTTCCAGGATATCATCTGTCAGTAATTTGGTCTCTCTGTTGGCTTTCAGGTAGGAGAACATCTGTCTTCGATTCTGAAGGATCCCACTTTGAGCCCTACATCCTTAAACATTTGCAAATACATTCCCAGTAATATTGAGCCTCCAGGGTTCTTGCTTTACAAACTGATAAGATCCACTTTGGTGTCTTGTAAAGTATGTGTATAGACATAATAGTCTGCCAAAGCTAACATTTTTCACTGGTTGTTATATGATGGCTTGAGTGCTATAGGCCAAGAGATAACAAGGGTAAAAGCTGGTATGCACGATTTCAGCATGAGAATTGAGAAAATACATTGAAAATCTTTAAGAAAGGAGACTTGCCCAATTACATAAGGAAACGCTTCTCATGTGTTTAATTCTCAGCTAAAAACTTGGAAGTTTACAGTGACTTCATGTCTAAACATGCCGATCAAATGGTTTATTGAAAATCTAAAATATCATCACTAAAATCCAAGTATCCCTTTCCAATGTTATTAGCAATAAATGCTACAGAAGACAGCAAAAAAAAAAAAGCCATAGAATTGCATTCCACTGTTTGCAACTGGGCCTGCCTGTGAGAATCGGAGAATCAGAGAATCACAGAATGGCAGGGGTTGGAAGGGATCTTCAGAGATCATCTAGTCCAACCCCCTGCCAAAGCAGGTTCACCTACAGCAGGTTGGACAGGAAGGCATCCAGGTGGGTTTTGAATATCTCCAGAGAAGGAGACTCCACAACTTTTCTGGGCAGCCTGTTCCAGTGCTCTGGCACCCACAAAGTAAAGAAGTTTTTCCTCATATTGAGGTGGAATTTCCTGTGTTCCAGTTTGTGCCTGTTGCTGGGCATCACTGAAAAGAGTCTGGCCCCATCCTCTTAACACCCATCCTTTAAATATTTATAAGAATGGTGCATAAGAAATAAGAGATTTGCTTTGAAGCTTTTTCTTGTCTGTGATTGTTTATGAGATGGGTGAGATTTCTCAGGACTTTCTTTAACTGGTCAGAATACTTCATTGGATAAAACAAGCAACTGAAATACATGAAGCAATCTTGTGCCAACACCATGTACTTTCAAATATTTGCAGATTTTGGTAAATGCTTTTCTTTTCCAAATTTAAAATTATTTCAATTTATTTCAAATAATTATTCCTTGATAATGCACAGATTTTTTATCTGCTACTATTGCTTGCTGATGAAGTGTAGATGTGCATGGGTCCTAGATGCACTGAAACGTTTTTGTTCAACGTGGAAAAACTCTGGCTTTGAATGGAATGACTGACTTGAGTTGATGGCTGAGTGAGGAGAAGGGGAAATTGTGGAACCTTTCTTGCATCCAGACTGGTGGCTTTGAACGACTGTAGAGGTTGGGACATTTGCTTTGGAGTAACAGTTAAGGTACAAAGCTGAAAAAGGAACAAACTTGCTCTTTTTCTGTGTTCATCCTTTGAACTCACTCCTTGTCTCTTACTCTAATGTAATTCTGCAGCAACTACGTTGAAGCAAAGGTTGTCTACCGGTGTGACAGAACTGAGGTCAGGAGTTCAGCATCGTTACTAATGCAGGCGCTCTACATCCTTCTTCCTTCATTTTGACCAGGAAGACCTATGGCAGTTTTCATCCAAAATTGCTTTTCTCCTTCCTAAAAATTGTAAGCAGGGGGAACAGAGGAGAAGTGGGGGAATAAAGAGAGGGAAGGGCCTACTTCTCTGTTCTTTTTAACAAATGTTTTTCCTTCTAACAGTGATTGAAGAGATTGTGATCAGTTAGATTTATCAATAAAACTTTCATAGAGGATGCTTTTTTTTTTTTTTCCTTCTCTCTCACATTTTCAGATTCTGTCTGCTAACTTGAGAACCAGGGAGGGCTCCAGCTGTCCATTCACAGGCATGGTGGTTCTACCTAATGTTTCTGACACGCAGTACCGGTGGCCACCTGTCGAATCTGTGGCTAGCTCCTCTGGGTGAAAATAGTGGTGCTAGGCTGATGGGAGGGGAATTCAGAACCTTTCCATCAAGTTCCAGAATAATTTTGCAGTTACTTTGTTCAGAGATTCTTTTGTTTGCCCTGGGGGTATTTGTCTGTACTTAGAGACTTGGGGTATAGGTTGAGCTTAAATCACAAATGCACCATGCATGACCCCTTTCCACAGGGCTTCATTTGTGCAAACAGATACTTGATGAAAATGTTGTTTGCACACATGTGCAGGACAGGATGGTTTGCAGTGGCGCACAGTGTTTATCACATATATCACAGTGCCTCTTTGTATGAAATTTATGTTTGCGAGGTAAGGAATATGTCTGGTAAGAACAACTTGCCTATTCTGAATTTGTGGATTAAGAAGAATGGGTACATGTAAAAGGCAAGCATTTGTCACTGGGCCAGGGGTGAAGTGTAGCAATTATAAAATAGGTAACTATTGTATAATATAAATTTTCTATAGTGTGCCTGAGCATAGAAATATTTAATATGATTATTGTATTGCATATTTTAATAATACAGTGAGGATATACTTGGAGATACAAGTACTAGCACTGTTAGGAGATTATTCCTTTAACTCAATCCAGCCACGCTGCTGTAGGAGTTGGCTGTGTGACAATGGACAAGCTTTTGAATTAGCTAATGTTGCAAGTCAATTTATGGACAGAATAACGCACCATAACAGTGTTATGTATTGTTATCATTAAAGAAAGAATAGAAATTATCTGTTTAGCTCTACCAGAGGAATTCTTTTCTTGCCAGGACAGCCGGTACAAGGGTGGATCTGAGTACTTAAAACTGTGTTGCCATGAAGCCAGGCTATTGTTTTCAGTGGCTGGTTTCATAGCTATCCCAGAATGATTAAGATCTTTCGTCCCTGGTTTGTGCCTCCACTTTTGATCAGGCCTTTTCTTCTGACTAGGAAGGGTCCTTGCTGGGAAATAGTTGAATGAACCTCAGCAATGCGGCACCAATATTTGCTGCACAGTGAGAACTCAGCTGTGCTGTGTGCTAATTCTGGCTGTATCTTAGATCCAGCTCTACAGCTACCTTCAGGCACCATAGACCATGTATCTCCTTTATGGCCGTATTATCCAGCATTCCCATTTCTTCTTCAAAGGGGTAATGTGAATGTATTGTCTTGAGCAAATGACGCCATAGACAAATGTAACGGTGTTTGTGGACTATAGCTATATTTCAAAGTTTGGTGAAATTCTGTGTTTTTCTCTCCATCCAAGCAGATCATGTAATCTCTATTATGAGAAAAAATCATTTACCCCTCTTAAAGATTTCCCCCACAGTATTTTTTTTGAAAGGTGACATAGTTAAAGCTTCAATTGCTTTTTATGGTTGAATACCAAGATAAGGAGACAGCTTTTTCTCTTCCCTCTTCTCCCACAACTGGTCTCACTCATCTGATCTGTCTCTGCAGTGCTAAATGCCAGTTGTTTTAACCTTGTGTAATAAGACACTTCTGATAACAGTGCTAAAGACACAAGAAATGTTTTCCTTGGAAGTGTAATTTTCTTTTTGAACAAAAATTAACACTACAGAAGACATGTTTTCTGGCTGCCTGACAGCAATTAATCGGAAACTCCTGAGTACTAATTCATTGGAATCAGTTTGGAGTGTGTTATCTGATTTATTTTTAATTGAGTGATCAGACTTAATTTCTTTGCACAGATAAAGTTACTAGTGTTTCATGTTAATTTTCACTGGTTTGAAGAGGAACATTTTTAGCATTGGTGGGTTTTTTTGTGGTTTTATTTTTTCCTGATTAATTACACCATTGAGGCTTGGGCAGCACTGGGGATAGGAGGGAAAAAAACCTCTTTTCCTATTTGCAGCATTCCAGTCCAGGTAGCTGTGCCCTGAGTCTGATTCTGTTCCCTTGCCAATCACTGCTAACGTGAATAGGAGGAATCACTTTCTGCCTCCTTTGGCTCTGTCTGTATCAGCACTGATGCTTTGAGGGCAGTAATAAAGAAGCGCTATCTTAATGACATCAGGAATGACCTTAACGGACTCGGGGATTGTTAGGAGTAACTTGCTGTTTGTGATTAGTTTTGAGGTAAGGGTAGGGGATCTCATGTGCGCAGCAGAGAATAAGCCAGGCAACTAGTGGCTACCTAGATGCGGGAGCAAGGGGAAGGGAGAGTGAAAGGATTCAGTAAAGCCTTAGGGAAAACAGCTTTCTTAAATGAAACAAAATACATTAATTTTCTTGAAACTTTAGGCTCTTTTGCAGGGACTACATGTGCAAGCTTGAGAATGAAGAGAAGCGTTATAAAATACCTTGATTGATTCCACTAGTACCAATTGATTCTGCGAGTGTCATTTTGGTTTTTATAGCAGAGGAAAGATATTCTTTGTTTCCTTTCACCTGATAATTGCCTTGCTTGGGTTATCAAGTTCCTTTGTGGCATCTTTTACCCAATACGTATACAGGAATTATTAGTTTTTCTGACTAAACCTCTTCTAACCGTGTAGATCCTGTGCTGATAGCTGAAGGTGAATTCCTTAGGTCATATGAATATTCCAGAATAATATTCAGTCTAGCAATAGATCCAGCCCTCCCTGAGTTGATATGTCTTTTTCTTATAATTGAAGAGCTTTGGGTTGTCATCACTTCAGTTATCCCCCAGCTTACAAACAGGCGTAGGCCTAATTATTTTGCATCTGGCATGTGATTATTAGAACTCCTGACATGATGACAAGATTAAAAAAAAAAAAAAAAGTAATGCTTAAGCCATTTACTTTATTCTTTTCCTATCTGAGCTGCTTTAGAGGTATTGTGCTGTCAGAAAGTAGAAAATAGATCAAGGGGAGGAAGAACAGCGTTTCAGAATCAGTAGTTTCCCCTTTTTAAAAATAAATAATTACAGACAAATAAAAATACGTTCTCCAGTAGAAAGTTGGGTGGCTTAGGCGTTTTAAAGTGTAGACATTTATTGGTTTGTTGCCAGTTTACATCTAGCCCAGTGTGGCAGAAATTGAAGATAAGCTTCAGGCTGGTTTGTATGAAACAAATTAGTGCTGTCAGCTTTGTTCGTATTGCTGAATTGCTTTTAATCAAGAGCCATGATCACAACAAGTGCTCTTGTTCATCAGAACATCTGAGAGGGCCATTGTCAATTGCAAATTGAGTCTGAACTATGTTCTCCCTCTTGGAAGAAGCCTCTTGGCCACAGTTGGTGAGACAAATGGGTGGGTCGTTGCGAGGGGATGGCTGCGTAAGCTCTTGCTGTCTGTGGGCGAGGAAAAGACATAAATCTCCAAAGATCCCAGTCTGCCCTAGTCGTGCCAACCCCTTGATATTAAGAAGAACTCTTGTGTATTTTTGGAAATCAAATATCTTTACCAATGCTACCGCTCCAGTGAAAAGTGCTGTAACCTGCCTATATTGTTCACTGCAATAGTTACAGTGGCCAAAGAGAGGGAGTGAGCAAGAATATACCTGATGATCAAACTTATTGCTAGCTCTGAAAAATCCTGGAAAGTTTCACTGTTGACCTACTTGTCTGTGAATTTGCGCATATTTATTTAGGGTAACTCTGCCCTTCAGAAGAGTACAGTTTGGGAGCGCTGTCATATGGTCTCATATCTTTTCAGTCTGTCACAGGGACACACGCTCTGACTCATTTTAATAGATAGCCCTGTAACTGCTTTTTCCATAACCTGTGTCACTTTATATATCACCTCGAAGTGTGGCCAACAGACTTGTGTGTAATCTAGAGAAGAGGTTACATCCTAAATTAATCCTCAAATAAAGCATGGTAGTTGTTATATCACCTGTCACACTGCCGTTAGGCGCTATCCCAGCTGCACTGCGGTGAGAACTCGAAGGCTTCGGCAATAGGTGAGCAAGGAATGCTGTTACAGCGCAGTAAGTGACTTAGCATCACAGATTCTGAGACTAAATATGGTCTACTGAATTTAATCTTGCTTTCCCCCTTCTGAAAGCGTAGAGTGCGTAAGATCTGACTCGTTTACTTGCCTCTATTTGTCCTTTTGTCAAAGCTGGATTTTCAGACTCGACAAGCATAAGCCATAACCCCCAGGGTTGTAAGTAGGTGTAGAACGTACTCTCTCTCTGAAAACAAGATTGTACTTTCTAAGTATAGCATGTAAGTCTACAATAAACTTTCACCAGTAGAAAATAATGATCTGAAGAGCGAGGTGTTTTTTGCTAGATCATCTCCTTATTGTACTGTTTTGAAGCTAGCTTTTATTTCATATTTTATCTGGTTCAAACAGAAAGTTATTCATTATTATCTGGTAGCATTATAGTTGTCATCTAAACCTAAAGAACCATAATTTCTCTTCGACATCAAATGATCCGCTGTTCAGAATGAAAAACAATGGAAACATTTTTTGCACATGGGTAGTATCCTTCAGATTCATCGGATGAAATTCCAGTCACAGGAAATTTTGCTAGGATTTTCAGTGGGGCCAGGACTTGTTAATCCTTAATGAAAGGCAAATAGTTTTTGTTCTGAGGCAAGTGTATGAAAGCAACAATCATTTACAACAGAAATTAAATGATGACCAGATAATTTAGCTCCTTACCTTGGCAGAGATTTATCAAACTTTAATAGTTCCCTAGAGCCCAAAACCTTTTTCTTGTAAGTGTTCAGTTTGCACTTTTAAGCCTGAGATGCAGTCCCTCATACTGAGCAGCAGTAGACATCAGGCCTTTTTCGGGATTACTCCGTGGAGTAAAAGAACACAGCATGAACAAGATGCTTTGAGGAGTCTGGAACCAATAAAGCTTGGTTTTACTTTGTGGGTATGGCTCATAAATAAGTAAACTTAGTCTAGTAAGGGCCTTGGGCATGTACCAATTTTTTCTTCTATTTTGGGATTGTTAATGACCAGGGAGCTCGAGGTCAGGCTGTTGTTCTTCCTTCTGGCAGGGCAGTGACCATCCATCTCCACGCAGCTGCTTATGGTATTGAAACTTGTGTAACTTCATTTATCCTTGAGACTTTTCATGTTCTGTCCTCCTGAGCTGAAATTGGTCTGTTAGTTAGAAACACACACACATGCAGATGCAGACAGGCATGCACCTGCACAGGCACGCGAGGAACACAGTCACGGAAGCCTGCTGAAGCTGGAAACCAGGGTAACAGCATAGGAAGAATGGGCACAGAAAAGATTATAGCTGAGAAGCTCTGGCCTTAACTGCAATCCTTGTCTCACTTTTGGGATTGGGCAGGAGAGAGTCTAAACGTGTTTCAGTCTGGCTCATCACTATTTCACCATGATTTTAAACACTCTCTCTGTGCCTGCCCTGGGCAGGATTGACCCCCTAACACAATGACACCTCCCCTCTGATCCGCACTGTGATTGTATCTCGCGTAACAAAGGCTTACATGGATTTTCTTTTTCCAATGACATTGCTCTCTGAACAGCATGTTCCCCAGCATGGGTACATATTTCTGGATTTCGTCTTCAGTGGTGTCTTATTACTGACATTGCCATTGCTTTAATGTTAATTTTTATTTGGGAAAGTGCCGCACAAGATGGTCTCAGGAACTGCCCTGAAAGTTAGTAAGAAAAGCACTTCTCCTGGGTAACATTAAAAAGGAGAACACACACATCCAGTTCTGTGTGGCTTAACATCAAAGACCTGGGAAATCATCAAAAGCCTTTTCCGCCTTCTTTAGCCCTAGGGACACTTCCTGGGCTGCTTGTGAGCTTTGGCAGAAGTTGTTAGCATTGCCCTGAATGGTCTTCCTCATACTTGCCAAATTCATTGGAGTTTAGTAATATAATATCATTGTTGGCTATATGTAAAATGTCTTGCCGTCATCTCAGGGCTAAAGTTACAGGAAGCAAGGACTATGCTGCTTAAACACAGTAACTCCTGCTGTTTTCAGGGTTGTTGTTTCTGAATGTTGTGAGTTTGTTTATTTTTTTGCCTTAGATCTGCTTAGCTCAGGAAAAAAAATCAAACAATTTAAACTTGGTTCACAAAAGCTATAATTCCATAATCTCCTGATATCCAATTTAAGATAGCATTCTGCTGTAAGTACAGAAAAGGTTCCAGGGGTCAGATGTGATAGCAGCTGTGACTGAAACCAATAAAAGGAGGATGAAGGATTTATTCACTGATAAGTCACTTTCCTCCAAAATAAAATTATCCAAAACCTTTATCTGTTGGAACAAGGAATGGATTTCATAGACGAGAGATTAATGTTGTGTTATACTGCTAACAGTTTTGTGTCTCGGTATTTTTGCTACAATTTTATTCAAATCTGCTTGTGGATCATTACTTAGAATTCAGTGATGCTCTGTAAGATGCAGTAAGTAAACTGATGCAAGTCACATTGTAATTTACCGGTTGTCCTGTAATTTTCATCTGGTTTTAACCATTTCATTCCACTTAATTAACACCTAAAATAACATATATTACTGCTTCCATTCCTATGAAAGAGTGTATGATGAAATTAAGCTTTATCTTTTGCCTGGAATTTTCCCCAACCTGATAATAACCAGATGAACAGATAGGCCTTGACCGAAGTGCCAATTTCAATGATTTGAAGGCACTTTCATGTCTTTTTTTTCTTTTTCCTTCATTGTTGCATTTATTACAGCCTTCACCACCGCATTGTACTTTGTGTAGCCACTGCGGTAGACATCCAACGGGTAACCCACTCCATGCACTCCCTCGGAAGGAAGTACTGTGCAAGCGAAGCCATTGTGAGCTGAGCTGCGGGATCTGAGGAGTGGAAGACGTGAAGAAATAAGTGCTGTTGTGAGCACTGGGAGATGAGTTTAGATCACAAATCAATGACCACTTTATGATACTATTAGAGAGAACTGCTTAAGTTAAGTGGAGCAGAATGTTCCCTTTTCTTTCTCCACAAGTTGTTAATACCACCTGCGGATCATATGTTCTGATGAGTTGACCTTCTCTGACTTTGTTTTTATATTGTTTGATTTTGTGTCCCACACATATGCCATCTCAGGTAGTATATTTACCTATGCTCCCCGCTGCTCCCCTTTATCCAGTACACTACAGTTTGCATTCACCTGGGGGCTGACCCAGGCCTACTCAAATCATTGGTCTGTTTCTATATGTGAGTCCTCTGAAGAGCAAGACTTCAGTCCTGAGCAGAGGTCAGAAACAAAGTGTATGCATGACTAAGCCATATTTTCAGACTAGCTGAGCTCCAGTGCAGTTGTCAACTGAACTTGAATCAACTGAGGCATAGGAACCTGCTGGAAGGTGTTTTGAAGTTATCCTAAAAGAAAAAAAGAAAAAAAACCCTTGCATCTGGTGGTCTCCCACGCATCAGAAAGAGGAGATGAAAGAAAGCAAGGAGAGAGAACGCATCTCTGCTTAAATGAGCAGTGCTAAAACAGGGTGACAACAATGACATGACCTATAGCTCTTTAGTAATGAGAACATCCTTCACGTGCAGTGCGTGTTTGTGTGTGCTGGGCTGAAGTCAAGCATTGCATCAGTAGGCTTTTAATGCCCTGGCTGTTGTACAGAATAGAGGGGCTGGGTAACATGCAAAGCGTTAGATTTCTGAAGTGACTAGGCTTCAGGTAAGTATCACAGGATGATAAAACACATGTTTACCAAAGACAGCTATTGATTATTTTCTTTTTACATCCCTGCCTAATTTGCTTTGCTGATATATGGTCTACAAGAAGCTTCAAATATAGGCTAGAAACTCCATTCAGGAAATTTCGGGATGTCAAAACAAGTCTTATTTATCAAAACTTCTGGCAGCTCTTTCGTAGTTGAAGGAAGCGCACACCGTGTTATGCCTGCTGCTGAGCTGCAGTAGGAATGCTCTCACCTGTGGAGCGTTAGGCCTCCGCGCTGAAGCAGGGATGGAGAAGCCCAGTGCGCTTTTATTTTTTAATTTGTGGGAGAATCACTGAAGTCTGGTTCAGACTTGAGGCGGGTCACAAAAAGCTCCTTGTGCTGCTTCCCCTTGTTGCTTCAGCATGTAGTGAAGACATAGGCACTGTTTTTACAAAGTGACCAGAATTTAGGAAAAGACACAATATCACACTTAATTATCCTACTGCAGTGTCACCATGGTGATTTTCATTTACAACCAAATAAATATTAAGCTACTTTTTCCGAGGTTCATTTTTTTTGCTTGCTTGCCTGTATGGAAATTTCACAGTGCCACAAAACAAGCCCTTGGGCTACATGTTAATGTAAACTTAACATTCATGAGAAGGTTTCCAGGCACTGAAGCCAACGAGAGGGGAATAGTTCAGGTCTAGTAACCTGTCTTTGCCTGCAGTACCAAGGGGCTTCATGCAAGCTCCCTGCTGCCATGGGCCCCTGGACAGGTCAGGGCTTGGGACCCCTCCAAGGAAGCGCTAGTTAGAGCTGGCCAAGTTTGTGTTGGGGAATGTCATCCGCAGCTTGCTAACAGAGAGGGTCACATGCCAGTGCAGTCGGGGGTATGTGGGGGGAGGGAACTGAGAAACTTCCGAACTAGTGGACTGACTGCCCGCTGGATTTGCTCTATTTGGCATTGTCTGTGAGACGCCTGTGTATTTCTTATTCTGGGTGTCATATGTGAACCTGAATGGACAAATCTGATTCTTAAATTTGGAATATGCACACTTCATTAATGACAAATAATCAGAGTTCAAACAGCACAGCTACAGACCTTTTTGCTGACTGGATTTATTGCTGAAAAATTTTGTTCCTTTGCGTAATACTGTTGTCAGCTTGCTACTTGCCTTTATTTGTTGTGCTGTTTGTTGTTGTTGCTGTTTTTATCCAGTGGTGCAGCTTGTACCTGATATTTGGGAGAACTGAACTATTTGAGTTTAGGTTTTAAAATGAAAACCAGCATTCCCAATAAAAAAGGGAAGAAGAAAGACAAGAAATGACAGGTCCCCACAGAAAGGCCTAAGGTCCTTCAGGACTATCTATGGTAAGTACAGCTTTCTCCAGAGTACTTAAAAAACAGAGCTGTAAAAATAAATCATCCTTTGGGTTTTTCTTTTCCCATTATACAGCATCCAGTCTCCCATTTTGTCTCTTTTCTGTACTTAACTTACAGCTTTCATGGCTTGTTACAGTTTTTCTCCATTTATACAGACGTTGCCAAATATGTCTACAGAGACAGTAATTGCGTTTTTAATTCATTTTAGTAATGCCACTTATTTTTTGAAACCCTTGTGTGGATACCACACATTGGCTTTTCTCTGAGTAGTGCTCCTATTTGTTTTATACATGCATTACGAAGAATATGACACAGCGCATGATGGTTTTAGACATTAATAGTCAGAGATGTCCATAAATAAAAAGCCCTTGCAAGTAATGTTGAAGATCATTGCTTATCCTGCCAAGTAAAAGGCCACATAGTGATGAACACTATTTACGGGACAATAAGATCAGGAGGCAGGTCTTTATTACAGCCTCAGCTAACAACCCTTCAGGCTTTTATCAGACCCTTGATCTTTCTCACTAAGTTTTGATGTGGGCTACAGCAGGTTTCACAAGAAGAGGATATTTGACCTTTCCATGTATTGAATAGTAACCACAGAATATTTTATTGTGGTTAACCTGAACTATTAATGCATGTCAATTCAAACACTGTAGCTTCCTGCTAACACTTTTATAAGCACTTTCTTCCCCTGTGTCTACATTACATTAAAAATAATTGATTCTCCAACAAAAAACAGCCCTAAGCCCACTCAGTACCTCACAAACACAACAGAGGTAGAGTTTAAGACTGTTGCTTTAAGCAAGGTATTTCTTTAACTGAAGTTGTGTGTCATGCAGATGTCTAACAAGTCTCTGGACAGCAGAGAAAAGTGTTTCTGCATGTGTTCCTGACACATAGAGAGGAAGATCTGCAGTAAGTTTATTTATTCTGTGCCATTAGTACGAGAATAGATAGTAATTTATTCATTTTGTGAACCTATCTAGAGGTGGAACAAAAGTGTTCATTTAACTACCTGTCGAACCATTAACACACCACTTTCTGAAACAGATCCAAAAAATGTTCTTTCTTACAAGCTCCAGTAGAGAGATATTCCCGCTCCAGTGAGTCACTGTAGCAGACACACAAATACATTTTGTGTGCTATTTTCTAAGGCACCGTTCTGCGAATGTTAACTGGGGTACGGTGCCATTCCTAGCAACTTGTAGAAGTTCAATTATTAGAAACATCCAGCCATGGAAACATGAATGAAGGGTATGAGAAAGGATAATGCATGATTTCAGCGTTGTTTAAAAAATTTGAAGCTCTGTTTAGCTTGGACATAGTAATAAGTAAGGGCCAGTAGCAGGGCTTATGGTGGTGGAAATGCTGTTATTAGTTCTAGCTAGCAATTTTCTTCTCTGCTATGTTGTAGTCTTTTTAAGAATATACTTCCAAACACATTTCACAGAGCGCTATATACTTAACTGCCAGACATACATGTCAAGAAAGGAGGGAAATATAAACAAAATCCCAAATGAGGAATTAGATAAAGAGCCCAGGAAACCTTCGGCTCCTTAGATTCAGTCTTGAATTCATCTGCATCGGTCTTGGGTGTCTGCTGGTGAAAGCCAGCATAGTGTGCAGATACAATTTTCTATGTCCCCTGATGAAATTCTCTCTCTTGGGCCTCTTTGCTTTCCTCTGTGGCATACAGAGAAACACAACAAAATTGGAAGGTCCTCAGTGCTGAGCTGGCAACAGGAGAGAGCTGAAATTGAATTTGTGGCAAGATCCTATCACATCCTAATTCCATTTAGGCCAGAACTATTGATGCAACAGCCTATCTTGAGGTCTTTTTGAGCTCCCATTTCTTGATGAAATAAATCCGGAAGTATGATAACAAATAAAAGTAGTAATAAGAAAGAAACCAACAACCCTGAGTTCACAAAAGGGTAGCAAGACTTCCCCATAATATAGAACAGGAGAAAAACTGCAAGTTGAGCTTGAATTTTTGAAACAGCCATGGGATAATATATGTTGTAGACCAAATTCATAAGTGGAGTAAATCAGTGTAGTCCCTATGTTCTCAGTTGAGCTGTAGTAATGTGTCACTATATTTTGATCCAGCTTATTCTCACAGTACTGTTTTGCATGCTAGCTATCCATATACACTGTTGTAGAACGCATTAAAAAAAAATCTGCTCTTTTGGTTTCTTAGTGGTTTACATCCTCTTCATATGTGTAGAAAGACTGAAAGGCAGATTGTCATCAGATCTGTGTCAAGTGAGAGGATGGGCTCTGTTGCACTGAGACTTGTCTGAAGGAGATACCCTTTGGTTTTTCCAACTTATAGTGGTCTATAGTTAATGAACCTTGTCTGTGAAGCGACTCAACGCATGAGTTTGAAACAGTCTTCTAATTCACTGCATTGAAAATCAGCTAAGTCATATGCACTTTTGTAAGGGCTTACTAGGTGCTGGTTTTTTGAATTTTTTTTTTTTAAATACGAATTAAAGTTCTACATTTTAGACATCTCAGGTACTAATTAATTTTTACTGTTGCTTGATGAGCTCCATACTTTTGTACTGTGAGAGTTCTTTTCATTATGTGTCAAAACATAATCCATTAATCTTTCCAGTGCAAATGTATTCATTAGTAAGAAAAAAAAAAATCATAGGAAGTCTGAGAAGCACAGACTCCCTTTCATCCCAAACTAAGTAGGTGTTGTCTAAAAATTTTAAAATAGCTCAATTGACTTATCACTGCCACCACTGCCTTTTGACAGAGGATATTGATGATTGTGGTTGAAGAGGTAATAGGTGAACAAGGGTGCCATTCTTCTGCTTTCTGTCTTGTCAGTCATTTCATAATAAAGAGAATGATCAAATGAGGGATCATTTGGTGGCAACCAGTCAAGCAACAAGTAATAAAACCTTGAGAGAGTCATCATGAGGAACTCAATATTTGTGAGTACTTTGTCCAGCGTCAAGGGTGAATCAATGTTAATACAAATCCTGGCACTGAATAGTGGATACCATGACATCATTTTTTACAGATAGGCTCTCTAAGAGAAACTTGTCAAATCATGGCAATCTGCCTGGGCCTAATATTGACATAATTCAGTATATCTCTACCAGCTCATCTTCCCAACCAATCCCAGTCCCACTGGGAGGAGAAATTAAGTAAGACTTTTTTTTTCTTCTGTCCTGAAAGAAAATAATTGTTTTGTCTTTTATATGACTTACTGATTTAAGTTTGCCGAGTGTGTTTTACTTTCAGTAACCTAACAACTCACATACACAGATAATTTGCCAGGAAACTTGACAGACCTGGAAAAACATCCGCAAAACTCCTTCTTTTAATTATTTTATTTTTTAGCAAGTTGTTCATAGCACTTTGGCACACTTCTGCCAAGAACTTTAAGTATTAAAAACATGCTGTGTTTTGGAGAATGTTGTTGATACTCACTGATATAATTTGACATATCAAAGGGTACTGTAAAGTTTGCTTCATGTCAAGAGCGTATTTTCTTCTAGCAGGCTGCTTTTGAAATGCTGCACTAGATATGCATGTGGGAGAGCTTTCCAACAGAAAACAAAAAAAGCCTGAAAAGATTTGACCTAAAAAAGAAACACCTGTCCTGCTGAGATCTGCCTGGCCATTAGCCAGCAGTGCAGTGCACTTTTGAAGAAAAGGGGTCTTTCCCACTTTGGGGCTGTCGCTTATCTAAGGGGGAGCAGTGGTCCCTGATGCCTGGGAGAGCTGGGGCTGGGCTTCAGCACCTTCCCACTGTATCCAGGGCTCTGCCGGCCTTCTGGGAGAAAAAGCAAGGAGTATGCACAACACAGTGCTTCAACTCTACTGCTTGCATCTCTTGATACGGCATCCAGCAAACTGCTTGGCTGTGCAGAGGAATGGGAAAGGAGAAGATGAATGTGTCCTGACAAAGGAGTGTTGTTTTGGCAGTGTGCAGCCTGTAGGTTCCCAGATGCTCAGAAGCCACTTCCCGCACCCCTGCTGAAGGGCTCAGTTTCTCAGCTGCTCTGTACTGACTTATAGCTACACAGTGCCGTCTTCCCTTAGATCAGAAATTGCAGGGATGCTGCCTCCCAAATCGCAACTCATGCTAATTAGCTTACCAATAAACCTTTTTTAAAATGAGGATGTAAGTCATGCATGTGATCCTCTCTTCCACTTCTTTTTCTTCTTTGCCTTTTTTTGTTGTTGTTTAAAAAAGCATCTATGTTTAGTTGCTAATTAGATATTCAGTAGCTAATATTGTTACAAACTGCTAAATACCCAGATGTAAATGGCAGTAGTTTAACAATGTTCTGATAATGGAATATCAGTGACCAGTGAAAATACAGGGAATTTTTAGCGTACAGGGGACATGGAGTTGCTGTGAAAAACGACTTAGTTTCCAGGCTGTCTCATCTTAATGGATGGAGGACTAGAGAGATTTAGTCTTTTTGTCCTTTCCCTTTTGTGGAGAGTGCACTGGCGCCAGTGACAGCTACACAGGTGCAACAACAGCCAAAGTGGGTTCATTTAAAAATTCAAATCAATATTAACAGACAATGCATACATTATTTACTTAGCCCTAGTTATTACCCAGTTCTGCACAGGAGGCAGAGCCGTGAAAGTTTTGGCAGGTATGTAAATCTCTTGGTCTTTTCGCATGTTTATCTCTTTATTGCTAGAGTACGCAAGAGGATGCTCTTAGTGTGCTGCTGTGCCATGTAGGCTCAGCCCAGCCCAGGCAGAGCTGCCTTGCTCTAAAAATCAGGGAGGGGGGTGTAGGCAGGGGAAACCAGGCCTATGGTTATCTCTGTCTGGGGCATGGCTTGAATAGCAGAGACTGCAGAGGCTAGGGGTGGGTATTACTCTTCTGTGGCCTGAGGGGGCTCCTGTGCACAGTTTTTTCTGTCTGGTTTTCATTCTGCACACCATTCCATTCGATGGCCCTAATCTGGATGTAGCATCATTTTAAAACCTTTTTTTTTTTTGCTAATATAAATATTGCACTAGGTGAAAGCAGTAGATTCTTGTCTGCACTCTAGGTGGGCAAAGGTGGTGAAATGCCTGTGCACCATGCAAGGAGATACTGGGCAGCGTAGAGCTATCATAGGCTGTGGCTACATGGAGGGCAATTGCGCTCCATATCACACCCTACACTTTGTTGGCTGCAGTGTTGAAAATTATATTTTTTTACCAATTTATCAACAGTATGCATGATCATGAACCGTTAAATCCTGTGAAACATTGGCTAGTGACTCCCACCCCAGAATGGTCAGAAAAATACAAAGTTTGAAGCTGGTCACTGAGCTTTGTTATTGATTGATACAGTATTGAATTTACTTGTAGTGTAACTGTGACAGTATTTAGAAAATATGTCTGGTTAGCACAATAGGTAATTTAAGAGCGGACACACACTTACTGCTGTATCATACAAAGCTACACCGTAACTTCAGGCTCCAGAATACTCTATGCAGTATTTTGGACTTCATTAATCCCTTCAGCTATGGGATCTTTCCTAGACTTCAGTGACCATGGGATCAGGGCTTAGGTGACTGGCAAGAAAGCTTTACTAATGTGTTGTGATTAAAGAACACAGCGAACCTTGCCAATGTGACGTGAGTCTGTAAGCATGTTTCTAAGTAACACTCATTTAGTGATACAGTCTTCAAGAAATGTGAAGGGTTTTTTTTTTTTTCCTGTAACACACTGTGGGATATCAACAAAATAAGTCATTAAATGTCTCACAGATTTATGTAAGCTGAAAATAAAAATGTTTCATTTAGACCATTGCAAAGTATTTTATTTTAATTTCAAATTTTTCCTTCTCATTTCATTCTCTCTCAAGAATCTTCTTGTCCAATTAATTATCCTTCCAAGTTTTCATCTTGAAAATGTAAAAAAGTATGGTTTACCATGTAAAACTCTTTCTCCAGACAAACAGAAGTTTAAAGTAATGAAATTTATCAAAAGAGCTGAGACTTGCAAACTTCTCAGCTCCAATGAATTTACTTTTTTTTTCAGTACAAAAACTTTAAACAGCTTTTAACCAAGTGTCATACTGTTTCTTTCATGCAGTGAATTCTGCTGGTATGACTTTTGGGTTGTTGTCATTAAAATGAGATTCAAAGTGGAGTGCAAGAATTGTAAGTTTTAGGACAGCTGCAGTTTCACAGGTACTTTACGTACCGTGCCCCTTTTTGAATTCATGCTTTGTTATGTTAGAGCGTTTGAAGGCCCATCCTTTTTTTAGCAATACCTGTTCATTGGAGCACAGCAGCAATGCAAATAAGCTTCTGAAAGCTACAATTTAGTAGCTGGAATCAGCAGTAAAAAAGAAAGCATTCCTTGGATTTGCTGTGTTGTAGTGATGCTTTCCTGTGCCTAAATGATATTGACTGTTGTTCTTATTGAAGAGGAAATAAGTATGTGCTCGGAGCTACTCAGACAACTATTCATCATTCTCTCAGGCAACAGAAAGAATCACCATTCCAGAATGCAAAATCCAGCAGCAGCTACAGTTGCAGAAAATCAGAAGCCCGTATTAGAAAACTCACAGGCTAATCAGAGCCTAATTTCCAGGCATGATGCACTTCTTCAGAAGCATTGCTTTAGGACATAACTCAATTCTCAGAACACCACAGCCTGCAACTTAATTCAAACATTTAGGGGAAAATGAGGGTCTTTAAAACATACGTTTTGTTCTTTATTGCTTTCTAGTGAAGCTTCAGTGGAGTACTGTAGTGAATAATGATAACATTCGTTCTTAAAATCTGATGCTGGCTCAGTCATTATGGCAAAATAGGATGGGGAACCCTGCTGTGAAAGGCGATGAGACGCCATTAATAAACATCATTTTTTATAAGGTAATAGTGAATATTGTTGCTTGATAAACCCACTGTTAATATCTGTGAAGGTAAATGACTATTGCTTGGTTACTTTAATTTGTTGAAAATCATGTTAGTTCATAACCGCTGACTTAAATCTGAATGCTAGTATAAAACAATAGGTTAAAACCTATATCACTGAATTTGTTGCCATAATTGGAGTCAATTGGAAAAATTGACTATAAGAAATAAAGAAAATAGGCACAGACTGGCAGATTGAGTCTCAAGGACGTCTAGACTTGCAAAGCTAGGCTCAGAGAATCACAGTAGGCTCTCGGCGTGCAGAGAAGACAGAAATTACGCTGAACTATATTCTGGCCATACCTTGATTTACATCCTCTTGGCAGCATATGGAATATGCTTACTCTTATCTTAACCTAGCATATCTTTATTTACCCCAAAATAGAGACAAATACAGCAAAGGATAAATACATACAACTCTTGAACAAATGCCTCCTACCTTGACCATGAAAAGTAGAGTAACTGGGTTAAGATTAGCACCTATTTTAAGGAGTACACTTTCTGTCATGATGGCTCAACCTCTCATTCATTTTTCATAGACTTCTATTATTTGAATTTTCTAATGAGAAACACTGTTTCTACAAGATAGTGCCAAAATTAAAACAATAAAAGAAAGCAACCATTAAACTATCTCACTCTGAACCCGATTGGAAAACACTGTAAGATACTTGTCATTGCTAGTTTTCATATATTATTAAAAGCTTCATATTCTTATTGTAATGACTATAGGAAATGTGGAACCTAATCTGAATTCAATAAAACCTAGAAAAACAAAAGCTTTATCAAGAAAAATGAAAGCACTGCTTGGAAACAAAAGCTAATTAAAAAATTCTTAAAAATGCCCTAGAGAGAGACAAATGTACAGATAGTAGTCACAGTCTGTTTAATATTGGCAAGTATGTCTAACATGACAGCACATTCAAACCAACCTTCGCCTGTACAATGCAGCATCTGGCATGGTTATAATGATTAGACTTCATAACATTTATTAGAAATCTTATGCTTATTAAACTACATATAAAGCATGTAATCTTGAAGTATTACTGTTATTTCTATTTATTGATAAATATCACAAATTCTTTAATTTATTGGTTTCATGTGTTTAATGTCATATTTATTTGTGAGAGTATTTAAGTGATACAGCATTAATGTGGCTTACTTCTTGTTCCTCCTTGAAAAAATAGTTGAAAATCACTGGGTTAGTATGAATGGTTAATATTGCTAAAACTAAATTTTAGGACTTCTCTAATAATTTCTGCTTTGATATTTGCTTATTCACTAGTCAAAGAACAGTCTTTTTTCTAGAAAATATACAAAATCACCCTATGTGACTATATGAAATGTATTAATGTGGTACCTTATGGCTTACTATCTCCATGCTTTTATATCCAAATGTGGAATGAAAGAATTAATACAGTTTTCCATCTCCAGCCTCCACCATTGGGTGGGTAGATGTAATAGAGTGCCATATTTTGCATCTCTAACGAAACACATTTTCCTTTGCCAAAATACCACCCACAAGTTATCCGCAGCCACCATGACAAAAATCAAGTCTGTACAATTCTTCTCATTCCCCTTCTGCAGGAAAAAAAAGAAGTCCTTTTTAGAAAAGGAATTAACATATTCTATAATTGATGTGGGGTCTCCCCCAGAACAATATAGCATATCAAATCATATCATCTCATACTTCATATCAGTGTAACACTGGCAAGGCCAAGCCTTTAAAGGCATACAGCTTTTCTACCCTGTGAAGGCTCAGGTTGAGGCCCTGAGTGCACTAATAAGCCTTAATGGCCCTGACCAACCTCACCTGGGTCCCTCCTTAAGCTCAGCCTGGGGCTGTTGGTCCTTTCTTGAGCTGTGTCCCGTGTGTACTGCCCGCTCCTTGAGTCAGAGCTCATCCTGTGGGCTGACTTTCCATCTTGAATGCAAACCTGCCTCATCACCATACGTTGCCTTACAATCTGGACTCTTGGTGGGACCTGGCCACCATCTCTAGGGCTGCACTGCTTGCCTTGCTTGGGTACTGTGGGACGTACCCTGGCTGAAGCAGCCCCTGCCCTGCCAGGTATGGGATGCCCTCTGCCCCAGGCTCCCTTCCCCTCCTTTCTGGGAGCAGCGCTGCTCCGGCTGCTCCCTGACACGCTGAACTGGGACAACTTCCCCCAACAAGGAAGGTGGGATGAGCGCTGGGGTTGAGCATGCTGTCAGGGAGATGCAAGAGGTAATTTTATGCTTTCTTTCTCTTCCCTTTCTCAAAAATGCATTAATAGTTGAGCTGGCAGCCTTTCCACAAAGCAAAGCTGGGAAACCCCTTTCTTTACCTGCGTGACTTGAAAATACATAACGCTGATTATTCTAGCTCTAGTACCCATTTTTGAATAATAGGAGACAGAATTTTCTTCCCCCTGTCATGTATCTGATTGCAATCCCAGAATCTGACTGTTCAGTTCTAGAAAATGCTATTTTCCTATGGAGTACACCTACCTGCCCGTTTACCCATCGAGAGATGGGTAGGTAGATGGATCTCTATCCATCCACCTATTTCTGTACATCTTTGCATTTTTACATGTAACAAAGCTTGTTCGTAAGTAACTGCAGAAAATAAATTTCTTTATTGTTGTTTATAATAATTTTATGTTAGAGATCTTGTGAACAAGTTGCATCTGACTTGGATATTACAGTTCTTTTTAAGATTAATGCTGATAAACATACATATAATAATACATATGTGGGACTTTTCTCTATTGATAATTATTAAAAACCATAGAATCTATTACTGGTAACTTGCTGTGATGTAATTTCCATGAGCGGAAAGTGCTGCATCAACACAACCTGTGATGGAAGTTAAAAACAAACACTGAAGTTATTTCAGACCTTTAAAACTTCAGTGCTTTGATACCCATGGTATAGCATATTGTCCCCTCTCAGTGGTAAGCAAAAGATTTCTATGTCCAGACCATCAAAATCTCCTCTGAGGGCAGTACAGATCTAATTTTAATTTTTTTAACTCCCTTTTTGTTGAAGTGGTTAAAAAACAATAGAGCAAAATGAAAGGTTTTGACTTCAGAGCCAGATATAATACAACAAAGGGAAATGGCAAAACTACTATTACTGTGAAGAACTTACCTGTAATCACAGGCTCTGGAGTCTTACCCATAGAGCAGAAGCTAGAAGAGCGATAACTATATACTTTTCCAGCTAAAAACCCGATTTCAAATCCTGTATTTAATCTGTAATTCCTGTATTTGAGGAAGCAGCTCAGCTATAGAAGTATTTTTCTAGTACAATAGTGCTGTCAGTAGCTGTCTATGCATATATCATGTCACTTAGCAATGCCGTGTACAGGCACTGCCACTAACCAGTGTGGCATGGATCCTGCTGTCAGTCATTTTGCTGTATCTTTACAGTGATGGAGCTAGTGATATGCATGGGATAGCCACTGCTGCTGTGTGCCTGCAATGCTGGAGTGCTCACTGGAGATCCAGGCCACTGTTTTGGGGGTTTTTTTGATAGAGGTATAATACTTTGTGTATTATACTCAGTGTTTGGGAAGAAATCCTCTGTACTTTTTCCAGTCCTTCTTTTTTTTGAGAGAAGGTGAAATTCCCTCCAAAACTTCACCTTTCCTGGGCTTTGTGTGTTAAATTTACCTTTACATATTAAGTTTAGGATTTTACACAGAGCATCATGTCTACGCTGCCAGCAGCTGAAGCTGGGTGCAGAAAGCTCTGTTCCCAAACCGTAACCTTTCTTCCTTGTAGTACTCAAGTAGGAGGGGAAAAGAGATTGAGCAATAGCAGGTCAGGCATCCAAACCAGATTGCAGTGACCTGTGTTCTTTATTCTCAGAGCAACATGGTGACCTATACATTATGAAAAGAATAATATTAATAAATCCAATGAGTTTGTTTCAGGCTTTATCAAACATAACAATAGACTTTGAACTTTTAAGAGAATACATTCAGCATCGCAAATGCCATATTGTCAGTCTGCTAAGGAATTCCTTCGCAATCTCAAATAGGGAGAGACTGGGAACAGTCTTTCTCCTTCAAGGTACAAAAGTGAAAGGAAAATCTCCACCAGCATAGCTATGGACAGCTTGTTCCTGAAGCTAACTTGGGAGTTGCATGCAAATCGGACGTGTGTTGTCCAATACCTATGCTTCTTCATGCTGAGCACTTGCTTTCTGTGTCATGTAGAAACGTGGCTGTAAATCAGCTGTGCCTCTAAGCACACACTTCTGCTAAGGAAGGTACCTCTTGTGGTTACAAATAGTGTGTGACTGGGCAGACTGCTCTGGGTGTGGTACCTCAGGTCTGGCAAACTGGTTAACTTTCAGTTCAACACTGAATGGTCAAGTCTGCAATTAACCTTATGCGTAACTGTGGGGAAATCACTCGTCTTGTTTTGGGTTTGTTTGCAATTTTCTTTCCAACATTTGTCTGTACTGGAAGTCTTCTAGAGTAAACTTTGACAGTCACTGTGTGCTGTGCATCTCAATGCGATTCCAATTGCACTTTGAAGCCCTAATACTGGGGGCATAAGCAATATGTGGTTTTCCACAGGAGTTATTAGTTTCATGAACATCACAAACAAACAAGCACACAAAAAAGCCTAGCAGCTGATTCCCTCCTAACTTCTGTACATATTTAAAAAAGAGATAAATACTGCAGAAAGTAGATTTTACCTTTACCTCCCTGCTTCCTAGTCCTATTTCTGTGACTAATAGTCATTAAAATGTCAGAGTTCCTCTGAAGGTAGAATAGTGTGGTAATGTTCATAAAACAGGGAAAAATATACGTTGAAAGGCAGTGGATAAATTTAAGTGCTGGCAAGAAGCTGGATCTTGTCAATGTTTAAAATAACCTACCATGACTTGGCAAGCTACCACTGTCATTCATATTCACTACTTCAGTTTCTTGTAAAACCAAACAGCAACAAACCATTTCAGGCAAAATGAGCCTTACACAGAGGAAGTGCCTGTGCCCCCCCATCATTAGTAATTACTAGAAGAAAATAAAAAGTAAGTGTTTGTAATTACTAGAAGAAAAAAAACACCAAACAACGCTTTATTCTCATTTCTTTTTGCTTGTGTGTAACTCACAGGATTTCTTACAGGCCCGACCGTATTTTGCTGATCTTCATCCCGACTATGAAACAGCAGGCACCTGAAGAGAAAGGTGGGGTGGTCCAGTGGCAATGCTGGCTATAAGCTTGAGTTGTTTAACAACCTAGTGATCAAAGAGGTACTTGACCTCAGAAAAAATAACCAAACTTGTTTCTGGTTTATGTTGGCAGCCAAAGAACACCTGATAATATGTAACACTTGTTTTCATTCCTGATAGTGTTTTTGGTGAGATGCTTGACAAGCAACAAAGCCAGTAGTTTTATGAGAGTATCTTCTGTTTGTGCTCTAGGAATGGCTCTGGCGAGTAACATTGGTGTGGATGACATGGATACGTTCTGGAAAGGAAGGTAAGCACTTATGCTTTGCTTTTAAAGGATGTGAAATACACTTTATGGAAGTTTACTAGATTGCTGCTTTTAGAAACTGAGTGTGATTCACTATGCATTGTGATGTGTTTTCTTTTAAGCCTGTTTTTAAGCATAGTAGTCCTGTTTATGTATTAAAATTATTCACATGCTCAATTATATTTATACTTAAAGTTCTTGATGAGTTGGAGCTTTTACCTCCAGTATTTATCACTAATTTTTAATATTTATGTTAATCTTTCTCAGGTTAAAATATTAAAAGTATTAAACATTAATATCAATCTCTTACATTTTTAACATTTTTGAAGGGTAACCCATGATATTTTGAAAATAGTTCTATGTATCAAGCCTTTGCTAGCATGTACACAGACGAGATTTATAAAGCAAGCCACAGATTTGTAGAAAGAAATAGAAAATTAAAATCCTTTATTAAAGATGCTTCTGTAGATACTTCACAGGAAAGGAAGAAAAAGCACAAAAGATAAAAGTGGAGGGATTAATTCCAGACATTGGTAATGAAATTATAACCCTGTATTTTCTGCATGGAGTTACAAACTGTAATGGAACCCAGGGAGTTAATGCTAGATTTCTCCATGTTCTTAGTGGCATTAGCTCTTAATGAATGAGGAAGCCAGATGCTAGACTGTGCAATAGCTTCACCAAGGCTGAGGGTTTCACAATAAGAATGTTTGATTATATTTGTGAAATAATTTACTCATCAAACAGTGCTATTAAATGTAGGATGCCATTACAGCACTGTTTGTATTGTTGTTTTCACATTCTATTTTGCTGGCAATAAATCATTTTGAAGCGATTCATTTTTTACACATTGAGAGATAGACAGCAGATCCTGAACTCAGCAGGTGACACATTAAATTCAGAGACATGTCAGTCACATTTAAAGCATATGGCTAACTCCTACAGCAGATCACTCCAGCGGAAAAAACAGTTTCTATGCAATTCTCTATCCGTGTCAAGCTGAAATAGAATTTTATTTTTCTTCACCTAGATAAAGAACTCCTTATGAATATTCCGTGCTTTGTCACATAGTAGTAATAAAAGACAAACCAGCACCAGTATATAAAGTACAGAGTTCGTACCTTGAAAGGCCACTCTAGAACTTTTGATCAATGCCACCTTGATTTTACAATATTTGTATTTCACACCTAGAAGATATATTGCACAAACAAAAATCAAGAATGTTATTTCTTATTACAATAAACAAATGTAATGCTTCAGACATCCCCACCATTGGCATCCACCTTTGGCTGTCAAGTGGGACGTAGGGAAGAAAATTCTGAAGCCTGCAGGCTTCAATCTGAGAAAATACAGGCAGACTTGAACTAGCCTGGAGCTCTGCTCTCCTGCAGTTTGTAACGCTCACTGCTGAACAGGACTGACACCTCCAGCACTGTTCCTCAGGGACGGATTTGTTTGTAGGAATTTGTTTGTTTTGATAAACCATACATAAATAAGACTACTTAATGAAGTGGGAAAATCTCATCAAAGATAAGCTTTCACCAACAAACTATGATGTTTGCAGTTCTTAGCAGGTAAGAAAGTTAGCTGCATCTTCATTTTAACATGTTTAAGGAACTACTGCTGCACTGTGGTGTGGAAGCCTGACTTATTCAGATTGTTCAGTATCTTTCTGTTTCATGCAGCCAAAGTTAGGCTGTGGCACGCAGTTGCACTGGATTTTAGATTTGAACTGTCCAAAGCAGTTAATGTTAAGAGGTAATTTTGCACCTTGGCTTGCAAGGGATTGTAAGTCAAGTCTGCAGCAATTGCCTATGTTTCCTCTAAGTTTCCGCTGTCTCTGTTACTTAGTGTTAAAGTTTGGACTGCAAAGGACTGTGCAACTCTGCAAATTTTCTCTGGATCTTTTGCATCTATTATTTCAGCTAATAGTTTTAAAGGGAAACCTTACAGTATCACATGTTGCAGGGCATCATAGTTGGAGTTTTTATGAATATCAGGCAGAAATTCCAAACATTGCTGAGAAGCAGCATGTTGTGATGATCAGTTACCAGTTGCTACAAATCAAGGATGTTCAGATTTTAATAGGTGATGTCCTGAGTATTTCCTTTATTGTAATTTTGATTCTAGTGGGAATGTGCTTTTTTTCTTTAATGCAGGCTCTCTCTGCTGCAAAATTTGTGATGAGTGTATTTCCTTTCTTTGATGCTAGTCATTAAATTTATCTGTAAATGGGAGTAAAAATGAACACAAATGTGACAGATGTGACTTTCTAATTGACATTTATGGTGGAAGCTCCTTGTACATTTTCAAACCAGAACACTACCAGTATTTCCCTTAAGTAACGTGATGGCTCTTGTCAAACACTTGCCCAAAAGGTCAGTTGCGTAGGCTATAGCTCTCGCTCTCCCCTGATGCTGCTGCTTCACATTCCATCACCTGCTGACATTAGAGTGAAAGCAAGTACCACAGCCAGGAGACCCCCACTTCACCATTAAAAGATCTCCTAAAGAGGGCAGGGATGGGACTTCTCATGTCTGTGGTGTAAGGTGTGACTCGAAGAAAAGTGGCATAGCAGCCCTGTGACTGCTGTTTGTCAGGTAGGCTTTTTTGGCATATGATGCAACCTCCAGGCTGCTTTCCTTTATGCAGAAAATTAATCTGCCTCTCTTTACAATCCCTCCAATGTGCAGCATGTACTTTTTAGCCAGGTGTGATAATCAAGGCATTGTCACACGCTGATCCTCTCTATTTCCTGGGGTGTGTTTCTAATACTTTCGGTTAAAGCACATTGAACACTAAGCATAAATCAGAAACTGTCTGTATCTGGAGTAATTATTCTATATATTTGATTTTATTACCTGTTATTTAAATGTTATACATCCCAAACCTCCATGTGAATTTCTGTATCCATCTTTTCCCATTCCTTCATGAAGTAAAACTCTGCAGGACCTGGGGGCAAGTAGGAAGAGAAAGCAAGAAAGTTTCTTGTCATTAGGCTTTATGCACATTATATTATAAGGGAGGCTAAATATCTCTTGTCAGAAAAATAGTCCACTTACAGGCCTGAAGAAAAGATTTCATAATTCCATTAGAGAGAAGTAAGAGATTCTGCAAAAGAACAGAATTGTACAATCTTTGGTCAAATGTCCAGAGGGCAAGTAAAACTAATGTGGTCAGGCAGGAGGATCAAGGACATTCCTTAAGCTGTGTAAGTACAGTAAGGTACATGCAAAGATTTCTGACTGCAGACCTGAGAAGTGCAGATGGATGCCTCTGTATCTAGCTTTTGTGATTTATCTTGACAGGGCGTATGCTACCACTGCTGGGAATTATTTTCCCCTGACATAAAGGTCTCTCAATAATTGAAATTTGACCCGAACGTGAGGGATAGTTTGGGGTAGTTCAGTATTATCAAATTTTCCATAAATTTCTTGAATGGATTGACCTTTACCATCTTTTTAAAACTCTAATGTTTCCCACTACATCTGCGTGATGGCCTAAATTTATATCTCTATCCCTGTGTAGCAGGAGATGGGGATTGAATGTGTGCTCATGCTTTCCTTCTCCCATCTGCGTATCCTCCCCAGTCAAGTTCTGGAAACGTTTGGTCGTAGATGAGAATTTTCAGCCTTCTTTTAACAAGACAATTGGTGAGATGAGTTCCATCTGATGCATTGACATTTTATAATTAAAAAGTCTTCACCCTGAATCATTACATTCTTGTGCTTTCTTTTTGGTGAAAGTATTGATCCCCACCCCCTTTTTTGTTGTTGTTGTTGCAATATACAGAGGTGGTTTTCCTTTTAATTGGCACACATCTCTCACATGCATGCAAACTATTTCAGTACAGTGTTTCTCCATTTGTGGAGTTCATGGCACTCTGTCTCTCACGGTCAAAATATTCAGTAGGTGTTCATATTTGGATCAGGAGTTTCTCCCTCTGCTGGTTTTCCATGAGTGTGTACATTGACATCCCACATTTATCCTTGTAATTTTTTAGTTAACTTTTCTGAGGACCAGAAATATGAGTTTACTGTTTTGGAAGTGGTAGTTAATGAACTGACTCTCTTCCCCTTAGATTTTGATCATTGCTGGCTACTACTGAAAATCTTTTATCTTAGCTGTATTTCTAAACAATGAAGAATTTGCGCTTTTGAGAAATTTTAAGCAGGCTCGTGATGGTTCAGATTCACAAGCATCACCAGTATTATCACTTCTTTGGGGTTTTCTGGCTTCTTGAGGTGTGTTCACGCTCAGTTTCTTGCATGTTGTTGACCTCCGCAGGTACCTTCCAACTTCAGTTATTCTTGCAATCTGTGACTTGTGTGATATCAGGGCAGTAGGAATGGTATGTCAAGCATCATTTAGTATGAGATATATAGATAGCTATATATACATATAGCTATACATATATATAGATAGACAGATATAGCTATGTATATGTATAGAGAGAGCTGCTCCACAGATACGCTGAAAACTGGTTAGGTAATAGCACGAAAACAGTATGAAGCTATGCCCAGAAACTAAATGCACCACTTTAAATGTAAATATGTGCTTTTTAAGTAGCCAGTTTTAGAAGGCTGAAAACAACTATGAACCAAATCAGCTGTGGGAGAGAATTTAATCAGAAAAATGAGAATGATAATGAAGAACTCTTAAAGATAACTTCCTGTAGGTAATGATGTGTCTCTTAAAGGCCTAACGGAAGAGAAGTGCGTGCTGGTTCATGTCTATTGTTTCTGGGAATGTTCAGTGCAGTTCTTGCAGATTTACCTATTCATAATTTTGGACAATGAAATACAAACATTATTTTTTGAAATTATATCTTTTTTTTTATACGGGGTTGTTGGTGTTTGGCAGACATTCAGTAATACAGTTTTGCATAAATGTATGTGAATGGTGTTATCTCTTGTCTCTTTGAATATATCTATTAGAATGGGTTTTAATAATTCTTTGGTAAAAATATTAGTGGAAGTTAATGTCTGTATGAGAGTTGCAGGAGAGATCCACTGCAGCTATTACTGACTGTATCAGTAGTGTGTCCAGAATGTTTTTCAGCAACCTGTTTCAAGTGATGTAATTCTACTCTGTAAATCTCTTTTACGGCTACTGTTGTGTGCTTATTATGAACTACGATACAATTCCGATGGAACACAGTTTTATTAACTGTAAATGTTAGTTGCGTATGATCTCTTCCTGGAGAAATAGTTTTTTGGCAAACACTAGGCATTTTTTGTTGCTTTATTTTTCTCATATTTTTCCAGAACCCCTTGTGTTGCTTGGAAAAACAAAGTGGTTTCTTATGTCAGTGATCAAATGTCCACATAATTGTTTTAGATCTTCTCTATTTTATCCTTTCTCTAGAGTAGATTTGGGTAAGAGGACGAAAGGAAATAAGAGAATTTGACAGTTTTCTCCCTGTTGGTTTGTATGCAGAGTAATCACCCATTCTTTCAGTATTTTCAGATCAGTGTATTTCAGTTGTAGTTTGATACTTTTCATATCTTTCTGCCAAAGTGTCAAAATGAATACCGAAAGCTGTTCAGATTACCTTCCCCAAACTCTCCCAGAGAATTTGGCAAGCATTATTTTAAGTTTTAAACGCTTGTCAACAAACTATTGTTTAGACAGGCCATTGATTTGCTGATAACATTTTTTTATATCAAACCAGTATACAATTAGTGTATTCTTGATTCACGTACATTTCTTCTGACATTTTGTATTCCTGTAGATACAAAAATACTTATTTCAAAGCAGTAAAAAAAAAAAAAAAAAATTACTGTATTGTAAATCTGTGCCAGCATTCTTCTATTTGTTGATTTTTTCCAATCGCTGAATAGAGTGTGGTTGTTTTCTTTTGCTGCTTGTTCTTTCTTTTTCTTTTATAACCTTTTTATGTGGGGCATTTGTATTTGCCTTGGAATTATGTGTCTCTTTTTCACTCTCCCTTATCTGTTCTGTGTAGTATTGCCTCCATTTGTTCTGAACTACATATTGGTTTTGTTTTTTCAGCTCACATATTCCATCTTCCTCCTAGACACTTCTTATCCTGTTAAAAAAAAAAAAAAAGGCAAAAAAAAAAAAGGCAAAAAAAGCCCTATATTACATTAGTATACTATGGTATAACTTTTTTTGTGATATGGTCAGAGTTACTCCATGGCAAGGACTGTAACTAAATCTCTTCTCCCTACCCTAATAAATTCCTCTCTAATCCACACAAAAGAACAGTGGCAACAGAACTTCTAGGTTCAAGTCAGAGTGAGACTTCTTGCCAAATTAGAAAGAACTTCATAATATCAGTCCTGCATCATAGGATTTAAAGTAGGAGTTCATGTATGTCTGACAGACTTGAAATAATACTACTTCCTCTGTTGTGGAAAAATGTTCCTAGTTGTTCGCTGATAAATTTGGGGGGGAAAAAAAACCCCAAAGAAACAAACAAAAGCAAATGCCATTATCAATACATTCTTAGTTTCCATCTTGTTTATTGAGTGGAAATTTTGTAAATCCGATAGATGGGGGAAAATGTCAATATCAGAAAAGGTATACAGTGCCTTATTCAATAGAAGCAGTAGTGTTTTAAGATGATGACTTGGTTTCTCATTAATTAAACATGGCCAAGCAAAGAAAAGGAAATCAAAATATCAAGCATAACCCTCATGAGAAACATACATTTAATTAAACTGTAAGTCTTCAGGGGAAGAGACCATTTTGTTCATGTTTGGAACTGTTCTTAGCTCAATGGGATCATGACCAAAGATCCTAGTTTGCTACTGCAACACCTCCTGTGATGGACTTGGTCATAAATAAAACATTTGTGTGCATGTGCGTGTAAGCATCCCAAATGTCTGGAAGTGGGAAGAACAGAGAGCAGTGATAGCTACTTTTCTGTGTCTTTGAAAAAAACCAAAATCTCGTTCTAACTACCCAGTATATCATTTAACTCCAGAGAGCTGAGGAAGTGTTAAAGTCCTGCTCTGAATGTAATTGCAAGTGTGGACAGGCTTACAGGTGTGTAAGTGAGGATATAAATATGCATATATGTACACTGGAGCAGTGCTTCGTTGCTGTGACAGTGACCACTCAGAATCAAACAGGACTTTTTAGTCCTCTCTTTAGCAATACACACTTTGGTATTACTGCCGTGGGCTAGTTACTGATCCACGTCCACCTCCCAAATGAGTAGGAGAAGGGCATCCTCTTAATCTTCCCCTCTGACTGAGAGGCAAGGTGTCTTCAACATCACTTTCTTTGAGTGTTAGACCCCTGTTGCAGCTTCTTCATAGGGCTGTGGTCCTTTGCTGAAATCCCAGTAATTTCTTTAATCCACTACGTGGGTTTAGCATTGGATCTGCAGCTGTTTTGCACAAGAATGTCTGGCCAAAATGCTGCCTCGCTGAATGGTACTTTCTCTCCTTATAAGGTTATTTTTTTTCGTTCCATACCGCATCACCTTTTTATACCTGGAAGAATTTACACCAAAGTCCTGCTTGTGATCACGTGGCTGTGTTGCACCACGTCAACATAGTTTTTGAAGGGAAGCATTCTGTACAGTAAAGAGGAAAGATCTTTGAATTTATATTCTTCTGAAGAATTGGCAGTAAATTAAAGACAGATAGCTTAATTGATTCTTTACATAATTTAAAGAAAGAAAACGTTCCCCTTTTCATGGCCTTGTTGCAAGTGTTTAATTCTACGCTTCAAAATTTATTGAGTTTTCTGAGCTATATAGAAAAATATGAATAATTGATATTTGAAATTATTACTATTTTTCAGGTAAAGTTGTTTTTACCAGGACTTTCCATTTTTTATACAACACTTCTAAAACAGAATTTGCGATGCAAAAATGCATTTTAGAAGATTAAGCCAGAATGTCACCTTATCTAGTCTTTCATGACCCTTTGACACATGCAAATCTGAATTTATTCCTGTGATCTCATGGTTTTACTAGTCTATAAAAGCAAGTTATTATCACTGTACACATTCAGAATAATAGCACTTAGTGTTTAGATAATGATTTATCATTTCTTTCCCTCCACATTATACATACTAATTCACGAGTTCTCGTTGTGTGCAGTAGAACAGTGTTATTAAACCCCAATTTATAGGTAGGTAAACCAGGGCACACAGAGTTTGAGGGCTTTGCCAGCTGGCTGACAGCAAGTCAGCTTTAATGAGGGGTAGGTTCAGACTGTCTTGATATTCAGTCGGCTTTACATATATTACCCCATCAGCTGAATATAGTTCGCTTGAATTTGAAGTCATGTTGCTAAACAAAGCTCTCCCATGCTGGTGTGCGTGTGAAAAAATCATGTCTTCTGGAAGTGGAAGATTTTTTTCACTGTGGTGAAGGAAGTCAGGGCTTGGCTATGCAGGGTACTCAGTTGAATAATTCGAAAGCTTTACTCTCTTTTGCTGTGAGACTATAATTTGTATTATACACATAACCCATTATATAGTACTTTCCAGTCTTGGTAGTAGTGATTTTCCTCTCTTCTTAGTTAAGGGAAATTATCTTTCACTAATCTCAGTCATGCTCCATTTAGAGCGTTGCTGGTATACTGGTAAGTTGTGTTGGTTCGGGTTTTTTTAAAGGTCTCCCCATCATCTGCACACTGCACAATTTTCTAGGTCACTGAAATTTTCTTGTGGAAAAAAATCGTTCAAAACTTTTAGACACATAATACTTCAGAGCAACACTGGTGCTCATAATCTTACTGGAAGTCTTGATAACAGATTTCTGGTTAGCTAGTTAGGCTGTTGACAAGTAAGAACAGCTACGTATAATTCTGTAGACCCTATGCAAATTCCTCCCCTATTACCTGCTGATCACACATTGTTCACTAAGGTTTGAAACCAACAGCTCTAAAGTAACAATTTAAAACAGCTGTTGCTCATGTAGAGCTATTATGTACACCCAGTTATCTGAGCACCAGTGTCGTAGCTCTGTTGGACCTAAGATTGGCTGGAGTAAAGTGGGGCAGGCACATTAGAAATTGAGACAGGTGGTGGGGAAATACTACATTTAGGGTATGATATATCTCATAGTTTTCTGCAAACTGCATTTTGTCATCAACTACCACTTCTGCTGCCAATATCCACTACTAAAATTAAGAATTATGTGTGAGAGAAGAGAAAGAGGAGAGTGTATTCCTATCTGCTGCATTGGTTTCCCACACAACTTTGCTGCAGCTAAAGCAATTGTCAATTGAACTTGTTCTTTGCTCTGCTACAGAGAAGGAAACTGATTATTATGAGCTTTCTAAGGACAGCATTTGACCACTAGGTGTATTGATCTAACTACGTATTGAGTTTACTTGAGGAGAAAGATTTGTCAAGTGGACTATTATTTTGGTAGGATTGTAAAACATACATTAAAGGATCATATGCAACAGATTTATTCTTATCTATACATAAAAAATAATATAGAATTGCAGGATGAGGTGGAAGTTTTAGCTCAAATCTTCAAGAAAGCATGACAGTTAATTTTTAGCACAGTTTCTTAGGGAAAGAAAGACATTGCACTCGTTTCCTCTGAGAATGATGAATAAGGAATAACAGTTTCTGGCCACTGAATACAAACACTTCTGAGCTGGTTGTAGAGGGGATATACTAATCAATTCTGTACTATAGAATATCTGAGTGTTTGTTCTTGGACAATGTGTAGTTTGAAACAGTGTTCAGAAAACACTGTCCAGGTTTCCTTGGTGCACTGTCCGCAGGTCTTTGAAGACAAAGGAAACGCTTTATTCATTTTAATAGTTTTTCAATAAGGTATTTTATGGTCACTTCCCTAATACCTGTGATTTACCTTAGGTGACTTGAACTGATCTCATCAACCAAAAATCAAGTTCTTGCTGCAGTAGCTGTTATGGAAGCGAAGCAGAAAACATTTACATTCTCCTTGGTCAGTGAATGCCAGCTCAGGTCTGCCTCACTTAGAGCTGGTGCTGCCATCAAGGGCTCTTCAGAAATTCTGGTTTCGTCTGCCTGAAATATGCTTGGAATTTGGCAGCAGTCTTATGCATCTGAATCATTCAAGGCTACTTAAGAAAGTATTTCTGGAGAAAGAGCTTAGGACTTCAGCATTCTGTCTTTTCTTGGAGATACTCTTCTTGTTCTTTTGGCTATGTGATCCCAGGATGCTTTTTCTACCATCTCTGAGTTGAGGAAAATATATTTATACTAGATCTCTCTTGTGACTTCCATCTTTCTGCCAGCAAACTCAATGCTTGTAAAAGGCATTATGTATGGCACTTTACTCTTGCCTTTGAAGAATATTGTCTTTGCTTACTATTTATTTTTTTTTTTTTTTAACCAGGAGTCTTATAAATTATATTTTCTGTGTCAGTTATACCCTCCCTTTCTCTTAGGTCAGTCTTTAACCATGATTTCTGAATTAACTCTCAGTCCAAATCAGAGTTGTATGTCACTTCATAACTTCTGAAAATGTTACTCAGTTCATGTTGTGTTCCTCCTTCCTGACAGCAAAATCAAAACATGAGGTTTTTTATTAATATCTCTTATCCAAGATCCACTTGTTTTTTACTTCCTCTGAACCCCACCATGGTTATATATTTTTGTATTACATTAATTTTTTTGAATGTTCACTGAGTTTAAGAATCATTTCACAGAATACTATTTTAGATGAAGGTAAGTGGGAGACAAATATTGCATCTCTCCTCTTCTCATTGCTTGAATTAATGATTGACCTGCAGCTGTCTGTCTTTATCTTCTTCAGTATTCTGACTCCAGTGAAGCACTCCTTTTTGTTTTGGCCACCCTGGGGACTTACCATGGCATTTCCTTTTCTTCCTAGTGAGAGAGGTTCAAAGGTATGAACATTCATTCAAGTTTCTGACAAAAGAATAATTATTGGAACAAACCTGAAACAGTGGTTGAATCCTTGAGAAAGTTAAAGGTTTGGAGTGGACAGTTTTGTATCCTGAAAGTATGGGGGGACGGGGAAACTGAAGCCAGTAAGGAACTTAATGTGGCATTTCTGCAGGAATCAAATCTCTTCACTGATGCTGTAGGGGCTCTTGGCAATAAGTAAACTCCATGAAAAACATATGAACCATATTGGCCAACATCAGCTGGGATACACCATTTTTCACAAAAGGATTGACTACTTAGCTATTATCTGTTTTTCTCTATAGAAAGGAGCTAAATTGTTATATTCTTGTAATGCTTTCTCCATTTCTGTCTTTTCTCCCTGCCTCTTAATTAGTGTGTGTGCTGCAGACATGTTAAGCAACATGAATGTTATGGGTTATCCTGTAAACCTAAATTCAGAGAGGTAAAGTCTTTCTGCTCTTCTTGAATTCATAATTCATAGAGTCCAATTCCTATAGTTAATTCACTTACCTGTTGGTCTGCTATCAGAACACAGGGAAAGCGGGTCCGTGAGTCTTCTCTCTGCAGGTGCATTCTGCACCTTTTTGGTGACACAGGTGATACAAAGAATACCGGGAATTAAATTATGGCTGTTCAAGTCTGAAGAAAGTTCCGTATGCCCTCCACATCCCTAAATTAGTAGATGGCAATAGCTGCAAAGAAGGTTGCTGAAGTTCTAATTGGTATTTCTACTACCATCCGTTGAGGTAGACAAAGTACATTATTTCCCTGCTGCTGACACATGAAGGTCATTTGCAAGAGCCACTGACTTAAGAAGTATTTTCATCACTAATGGAAAGAACAAAGAGGCTGATACTTGGGTGTATTTTAATAGGTTTCCTCAAATTCCATAGGCAGCTGCAATTTCATTATTTGTTCTCAACTTCTGAATCTCCAATAGTGTTTATAGAGGCAGATAAGGATTTTCAAAAACAAAGCTTAAAGCAGAGTGGGCACATTTGCGGATGCTGATTTCTCCGACAAAGTGCCATTTGAACTTTTCAGGCAAGTTTCAGTATTTGGTAGTAACAAGACCCTGTAAAGAACAAAATACTAGTTAATGAAGTCTGTGTTTCATTTCTGTGCCTTTATATGGCACCCCATGGATCTAAATGTTTGATATATTATTAAACATATAAAACTGACAGTGGTATTCAAGCTCAGTAATTACAAAACACCCGCTTATCTCTACACAGCTTTGAGTCTGTAGCAGGAAAAACACTTAAGAGAATGTTTCATCTTCAACAGAACAGACAATTTAATTTCAGTCTTCTATGATATATATTCCTACCCATAGAGTACCAAAAATGCTTTACAAAACAATCAAATAAATAGCAAAGTGAATATATGGACAAACAACAATTTGTACTGTGCTCAGTAGAGCTAAATGGCTATTTCACTCCAAAAAGTGGATGAAATTCTTTTTGCTTAGTGTTTCAGTGAAAATAGAAAACTCATGACTTTCACTTCCATTTGGTTGACTTCAAACTATTCCTTCTTACTACAGCGCAGAGTGGTTTGAATTCTTCACACAGAGTTTGAAACTTAAAGATACAAGGAACAGAAGTCAAAAGGCTAACAGCTTGACAGCTGGCTATATGGCAATACAGTGCTAGAATTATTCACAGCAAGTATTAAGTTAACAATTTAAAATATACAATAAGTTAAATCATAAAAGCCTTTACCACATTCACCAACAGAAAAAAAAGACTGCATTTATGAGGCATATTGTCCACTGTTATTTACTCTCAGTTCTTTCTTCAGAGACTGGAGGATTCCTGTGTAAGTTTTAATCCCTTTGAAGCCTAACTGGATATTCACGTTCCACATAATCAGCTGCAAAGACAAAGGAAAAGGGAAGCACGGTACTTGAAGCACTACAAGTAGGAGTGCTGTTGACTGAGATACAGGTGTGCTCACGAATCCTCATGCTTAGAGAAGAGACTGGTAGCAATGAAATAGACTGGAAGGGGAGGTGAGACCAACCTTAGATGTATTCGTGCAGGTGTAGGTACCGTAAGTTGGAGGGAAAAGTCATAAACCCATGCAGATTTGCTAGACATGAATGCAACTTCAGAAGAACTGTTCATTACCTTTATATGAAGAATGTGCAACAAACTATACTGGAAGAAACAAACCAGCAAATTATTTTGTTGGACACTGAGAACTGCCGGCTTACAAGTGCAGCTCTGCAAGTTGGTCACTTGTAGATGGGCCGCATGATGCAGTCTGTGGATCGTGTTACTGCTGTGGTGCAGATGCTGCTATGAAACAGCAAAAATCCACAAGCCTAACTTCAAAACCAAGACTTTGTGAATGAGCTGGCATGACAATCTTTGATTAAAAAAATGTTATTCTCAATGTGCCATCCTCAGGGAAAAAAATACTGTTTGGTAAATTAACAGAACAACTAAACTTGGCACCCTTACCACACAAATACTTTTTACCAGTATTTTTTGCAACACTCTCTGGTCTGAAGGGACTCGCATCAGTTGAAAGCCTAGTTCACAGTGACTTTCAGGTTCAGGCGGCACCCAAACTACAGACCTTGATTATTATTGAACTGTTATACCTACGTAACTGATGAAATGGATCTTTTTGATACCTTGGTTAATCAGGGACCTGAGCCAAAACTTACATTAAAGTTATGATTTTCATGTTGGTTTTCTTTGAAACCATACAAACCAGAACATTTTTTATTTGATTATGTTCTGAAACCTCTGTTGGCCAAGCATGTGCAGCACACCGTAGGAAATAAAAAAAAAACAAACTAAAAACCAAAGGGAGTATATCGCTGATTTGTATCTTTCTTTCAAATATAGATTACCACTCTCCTTTTGAAATAAAGCACACATGTGAAATAAGAAACACTGCTAACACTGTATTGCTTTATTTTGGCACTGACCTTAGTGTAACATCCCATATACTAGAGCTGTAGTGTCATCTGTGCTGTAGTGTTTTCATTGCTGTTCAGCATCTGATGGGCAATTGTATAGCAGTCCTAAAATTGTGATGGAAAAAGATCTAAGCTTCATATAAAGTTTCAAATGGTGTCAGTCTTCTGTGTCTGAGGCTCTCTGAATTTTTGGTGATGTGCATTGTTTGTCTGGAAGTCATTGTGACATTTTTACAAAGTTTTACTGGAAATTAATAAATATGAATTGACCTCAGAGATTAAAGATTAAGACTAATGGAAAATTATTCGTAAAGTAATTTCATTAAGGAGCCTCTACCCACTCAGCACGATTTGAAGGATCTCTTCATATAATGAGAATGTACTTTTAAAAACAAATAGGAAAAAGTTGGAGCCTTTGCAAGGAAACATCGTATCTCACCTGAAAACTGAGAAACGTGCAGTTTCATACTCCTAACACTGTCAAGTAGAATCACTTATCCTGCTTGTCACTGTGTGAAATACTTTGAATGCTACTGCTCTTCACGTACAGGACAAGGATATGAAAATAAAGTAGTTAATTGTAAAACAGGCTTTGATCTATGTTGGCACCAGAAAAAGTACCCTGCTCCTAGGACAGGTCTTGTAAATCTGTATAGCTTGCCTTCAAATTCCAAAATAGCAATTTGTGATTTTAGATACCCAACTAAAGTACCTGGAGATGGACACTGAAGTGTCTCATGTCTTTCACAAGCCCTACTGTCGTCCTCTGTAAAATCACTGCTCATTTTGACATCTTAAATCCTACTGAGTCAATAAAAAGCTATACGTGACTGTCCAGTGCTATATATATTTGTAATAACTTTCTGTCTTATGGAAGTGTTTCTATCCTATACAGAATTATTAAGCTATGCCAGCTTGATTTATGATTTTTATGATTTCTGCAAGTGCCTACAATGACCTAAACTGTGGTCACAACACCTGTTCCCATTTCATGCTTCATCATATACGCATGCAAACTGTTGCTTAAGGCAAAACTAAGCCTGTATTATTTCTTTGGATACTGTTTACTGTCAGTATTGATAGTTTTCTAACAAATTGTCAGTATCCGTAGGTTGAGTTTCCCTAACGGGCATCAACTAGACAGTGTTGTGCAGTAGGAGAAGCAAAACAGCAATTTCAAGTCGTAGGAATAAAGTATGAGGTAAAACGTGGTCATGCCAGTGATATACTGAATGATAGTGCTGACAGGATGTGCCATTTCTGAACCACTCTTGGGGGAAAAAAAAAGCTTTTTTTTTTTTCTTTTTTTACACTACCAACCGTGTTCATTTAATATGAATGGCTCTGCAGGATAAATAACTATAAACCCAGTTTCACTACATTAATTTTTAAAATGTTTATTGTTCATTTTTGAAATGAAGTATAAGTCTTAGATTACATCTCAGCCTTTCTGTACTGGTATTCAGATCCTGGCATATAGCTTTTATAGCATTACCATTGAATCTATTAATCAAGGATGTATTTTTAAAGGCATTTAATACCTTAATTCTTTATTTTTCATCAAGACCTCCTTCAGTAATTTCCTGGAGTGATAATTGTGTAAGCACCTCAGCAATAACAGTAACACTAAACAGTAACTAATACTGCATAAGAGGTCAGATTAGCTGGTATTATTCTTGTTTCTGAGTTTTCTAAATAATTTATGAGTTTCAACTTTGCAATGTTTGAATTAATCTGTCTCCAATATTCTATATTGCATTCTGTGTGAAACTGTACTTTTCTTCCAGGAAGTTCAGTGAATTTTAAGTAAGTAGGAAGTGTTATATTGTTTTCATCTGATAAATTAAGGTGCAGAGAAAAGATTGTGCTTTTTGTTTTTTAATCCTGAAAATAAGATGAATCAGCGTTTTTTTAATACATGGGTTTAGGGTGAAAAGTCTTGAATTATTGAAGGCAAGTACCACTCAGGCTTTTGTGACCCTCCCTGACATCCGTGCATTTATAAATGGAGCCATCCTACCCTTGGCTTTTCTGGAGCCTCATAATAAATGTGGTTTCTAATAACAGCAAGCACAGAGGTTCGAAGAAGGGAGGTTTCTATTGTCTTATCAAAGAAACAAAGCTGGTGGCAGATAAAATCTGTGCAAATGCAAGCCCTCATGTTCAATAATTAAGTAGTAAGAAAAGTTTGAAAACAGCTCCACAAAAAACAGGATCCCTGAGGAGTTTCTACCTGCTTGTACTTAAAATTTTGTTTAGGAAACTTGATTCCAGTATTATATAGAAGTAACTTTTCAGCGCAACCAGTACTCTGATTTTAAGTGAACAATCACTAAAATGTAGAAGACATACACATTTAAAGCTTCTAGCCAGTATGAGGGGAAGTATATGTCAATGGGAAATGAAAATGGAATTCTAACTAGCAAGCCTAGCAACAGAAAATATGCCACAAAAGCCAGGAAACTAATTTGGTATCGCGCACTCCTTTATTGTCTATACTAGTGTATTTAATCACTGCCATTTATAAGTCAATGTCAAAGAATTAAAAATCTATTCACACATTTTCATTTCTACTTATGTTCTTTATAAAGGAGCGATACAGTGTTAGTTTGCCACTGCACCATCGTCCCATGGTTCTTTCCTGTAAGTGAAAAATACCACACCAAAGGACTTGCACTGGCCAGAAAAAGCTTTTCCAAAAAATTATAAACAGTATAAAAAAGATCAGGAAAATGAAGGAAGCTAAGAACTGAACTTTCTAACCTTTATCATCTCCTTTTCATAATTCTTCTTTCAGTTCCCATGGATATCATGAAGAAAAAAGCCTAGCACAGGTTTCTATTTTTTTTTTTTTTTTTAAC
>VYXH01011389.1:0-22418 GCA_013397275.1 Burhinus bistriatus | reverse complement strand
TTTTTTTTTTTTTTTAAACGCAGAAAGAAATCGCATTGGTTCAAAATCAATACTTATCATTGCTGGATTCAAATAACTGATTTCTTGTAGTGAACTGTACATTCTTAGTCATGAGTCTGAATGCCTCACTGCCAAAAGTATGCACATGACGGGCACTGTGCACCTTGACAGGAGTTGCATTTTAAGATTTGCAAGTGACTGTGCACTTAAGAGAAAAGGTATCCTCTTGCAATTATTCTTCCTGGTTGCAAAAGCACTGTTTACCAGGTGGAGACCTGAATCTTGCTTCTATGTCCTGCCCTCTTATTTCCGTAAACTTTTCATTGCTTGCCATTATATTAACATGGGTTTGGGATTCAGGAGTCAGAGCACAGTGCCACTTTAATCTGATTTTTTGGTCTATGTCCTGTCAACTGGGTTAGAAAACAAGTGTATATTCTTTTTTGAAATGCATGGCAGTGTACATACAATATGACAGTCTCAAATTACTGCCTTTTAACTCATGACGTTCTCATTAATTTTTTAGTGTATGCATCCCATGACATTACTGGGGAATATGTTTGGTTGAGTATGGTACCTCTTATCTAACTTCTTAAAATGGATTGGTTTGAGGATTTAAATTTTTTTTCCAAAATGTATAGAATTAATAAAAATTGAAGTAAGTTTTTCATGTTCTAATTAAGTTCTTTGAACACTCAATTATATTTCAAAAAGTTGTATCCTGGTAAGGTTATTTCCTATTAAATTCTCTAGTGATAATTGTTATCCATGAAGTAATTCTTACCATGTTGCTAAGGAAAGCATGGAAGATGTGTGGTGTTCAGCTACTATATACAGGTGTGCCTTTCTTAACTTCGAAGAGTGCTGTTAGGTTACAGTAACTGCAGATGTGCTCTAGTGTCACACAAAACACTTTGCACTAAACTGCCGCTGCCTCTATAGAAGGGCAAGAAGTCGTAGAAATATAAGGAAAAGAGTTGCATTTTGTACAACTGTGGAAAAGTTGTTACATGAACCCCACAACAGCAGCAGTGCCCACTGCCTTGCGGGGAATAAGTGAAGCCATCAAAATACTCAGACAAGTATTGACCATTGGCTGCATAAACTGAGTGTTCCCTCTGTGCACTATAAGTAAAAAATGATCACATAATGTTTCCTCACAGAAATTTGTGGTTTACCCCATATGCATGATGCCACCTGCTGAACTGCGTATTGTTTTTCCTGGATAGCTGGGAGGAGCGGGGGGAGCTCTTTAACTCAATTTTTTTTCTCTCAGATCTGTAGTAGGATGCATATACATATATTTACATATGTATGCATACCTAATACATACCCAACTGAAATACCCATCATTACTGTAAGGGTCCAATGTTTCTTCTTGAAAGCAAACCATAAATCAAAGAATTTTATCTTTTTGGATGACGCTATTTGCAGCATAGCATCCCGCATATTTTTAGCCCACCAACCCACAGAATTATTTGACCGAGAAGGTTTTCTTTCTCCCTGGCATTTTTGCCAATGTGAATGCAGTTCTGAATGACTTGTTTGTTCATGGTTGCGGATGAGGTGCTGTAAGAGAAAGGGAATGTGAAAGTCAAAAGCTAAAATAAAAAATCAGAAACAGCAGAAATCTTGACTGTGTCATTAGCAGTCTGCAAACACCCTAACTGAACATAATTATGCAACTGAAAACCTTTTTTTGGTATAGTTCATAGCTCACAAGATAATTCCTGAGAAAACTTAGTTAAAAAAAAACAGTTGACATTTTTTTCCACTTGTCTGTTGGTGGATTATGCTTATGCAGGTGTTTTATGCTTAAAAGAGCTGAAAGATCATTGTGTTAAAATGTCACATGGTGCATTTGCCAGAGCAATACAGCAATGGCAAAACGTTGGTGGGAAGCATGTCTAGGGCAATGCATCATATCCTCTTCCAGCAGGGCAGAATGCCAGGCACCCTTCATTAACCTATTGACTCTTTGGCACTTTGCTGTAATGTAGACCTCAGAACTGGGCAACAGCGTGGTCCTTGTGACAGAATCCCTCAGATAGATAGTGAAATAATTTCTTTTGATCTGCTCTCTTTCCTGTGTACATCTACTGTAGCCTTTTTCTGTGTTTCTCAAACCTTTTTGCTAGAGTTTTTTTCAGAAAATAAATAGTACTTCCCCTTTCCAAGCCAACAGTTTTGGAGAGAATAGTCAAAATTATTTTCTGATGTAGTATTATGCAATTCAAATACATAGTTAGACTTATTAAAGACCTGCAGCTAATGAGACAGTCTCATTATTCTCTTTTCATGAGATCTAGGGTCAGTTCAAATGGGGCATGCACTCTGCTGCACCCTCAAGAACCCAGGTTTTGTAGTACTCTACATCCCGTAGCGTGGTCCTCTAAATAATAGCGTCTATTAGCATTTTAAGCTGACCCTACAGGCTCCCTACTGGTATGTCCTTGTACCCGTCTGCAGATGCTGTGACATTCTGTGCCACCACAAACCCTCCAACTGTTCTGCTCACTGTCTCAGCCCATGCTCGCGTCTCCAGCAACTCATGGTATCTTTTGTTCTTCAGCTTTCATTTTGTTGCACCTAGACCCATGCTTTCATCGTTTACGTATTTTTCATGTATGTCACCCTCGGAACCTGACCATCAAATGCCCATTTCCCTCCTACTGTGCACTCCCAGCTCCACTCCCCTCCTCTTCTGCCCCATGTCTGCAGGCAAGTGTGCAAGCCCTGGCTCTAACCCCGATACCAGGCAAGCGGTGGCTTGGCTGGGGCTGTGCCAGCCTGGGGCCACTCGCTTTAGCGAGGGGAGCGCACAACTTAGGCCAGCTCATCAGAGGACAGCAAGTTGCTGTGCATCACTTCTGCCACGGTAACCACCCCAGGGCAGGCTGCTGCACTTTGTGGTAAGTGCTAAGTAGCCAGTGCGTGTCAGTTTGACTCTCATGAGATAAGAGTGGGTGATCAGGGGGCTAACACGCAGCTGAGGAGTGGCAGGTCATTACCTGGTGGTAGCCTGTTTAGGCTGCCTTGCGCCATCAGTGGCTCAAACAGCCAAGTCTGCTGGGGACGGGAGGCATGCTGAACGGCACCGCTCATCTGCTGCGGGAAAAAGCATCGTACGAGCAGTGACTGAACTGGCACCACTCTGCTGGGCTGCTGCTCCTAACTCTTGTCATTGGCCTGGTGGATGGCCTTGGCTGAATCCCTTAATCTGCACATACCTTGCTTTCCCTCTCTGTGAAATCCGGGCAATGCTATCAAATTGCTTGGAAGGCACTCTAAGACCTAGTCGTAAGTAGACAATACAAGAGTTAGGTCTTACTACTTCATCATTAAATTGCTTTCGTGGCAGTCGTTACATCTAACTTCAGGGTTCACTTTCTTCTCTGTTACTTTGAAGTTTATTGCTTTACTGGTGTTTTGCATTTGTGTGGCTATAACTTTGGATGTCAGTGCATACCCAGTATCTAAATATAAATACATGCTTACTGACCTTATGTTTTAGAATAAACTTTCTTCAAGTATTTTTTGCCTGCCTAAGGTCTTTTTGTAAATTCTTTAGTTATTAAAGTTGCTAATTTTCACTATGAAATAGAGCAAGGGAACACAGAAATATTATGTCCTAGAGTGTCTGCTTGAATCTTAAAATATGCCTGCATTTTGTTTTCTTCTGAACTGTGTCATACAAAGTGATGAACAATCTTGTCCTGATGGTTTCAAATGAACTGTTCACGTATTCAAGTGTTAATGAGATAAATATGTGCTTTGTTGGATTGGCTTCTGCCGGACAAAGCCCATTAAAATTTAGATCTTTTGCTACACTGAGATAAAATTCATTTCATACTGAAGATAATGACTGAAGTCACCGGGGGCAATACTTACACACTTGCAAAATGATACATTTAACTTGTATCTATCCAACCTTTTGTAATATAGATGATATTGTGTCAGGGATATTTTGTTTTGGAAGAGCTGTTACCAACCGCAATTACCAAAGAACATGTCTAGGAATTTTTTTCCATAAACTGATATGAATCTATACACCAACCTTATATGCCTAATTTTAGCCTAAAACTACTTTTTACATCTCATGGAAAAATACAAGTCTGTAGCACAACTGCTGACACATCTTTAACTATAGCATTGCTAGTAGGTGCTGCTATAATACAGTACATATTTCTTTGTGAAAGAACCGAAAGCTGCAATAATAAAGCTTAACTTTATGGTATCGAAATTCGCTGTGTTTGTACCTCCAGGGAGAAAAACAATTAGAGAAAGACAATCTACCTAAATAGGCTGGGAAACTGAATTGCTCTGTCTATGCTTCATTACCCTCCCTCTTTCTCATCTCACACTTTCCACAAATAGCATGATTATGTTTACCTGACATCTTCATGCTTCCCTGCTGAGCAGGCTGAGGAAGCCTTGCAGCTGAGATCAGCAGTGCTTTCTGTGAGGAACGACTAATATTTTTTATTTAAAGGGTCCAATTCTTAAGCTATTTCAATAAGGAGCTTCAGAATGTCCCTAAAGTCAGGTAGGGAGCAGAATACATGAAACGCCAATGGGCATTTCTAAAAAATGACCCTTGGCAATAACAAGTACTAGCTTGGCTGACATTATGATGACACATACTTAGCTGCTTGATAGAAAGGCATGGTCTGAGATACTAAACATAAACTTGGTGACCTTCGTAACTGGTAGAAAGCCTGAAATTTTTTTCTGGAACGTGCTTCTGAGTACTTCTTTTCAATAGCCCTTAAGAGTGGCACTGAAATGAAATGCCCTTTTACAGATAAAAACCTTACTACAAAGAAAAAAGATCTGGAATAAGGCATGCAGTGAAAGTTACCAAATGGCTTTTCCGTGACTCCCCTGGAGTACTGAATCATAAATCCAGCACAGCAAAAAGACTTGAGAAATATACAGGCTGCCCTTATAAGGAACAAGTATCTTATTTTTCAGACTTCTCAGGTAATGGAGAAGAATTCAGCACTTTCTTGTTCTGAGTTGCCAAGTTATAAATCTGAATAACTAAACTACAGATAATTGGACACAATTCCTCAAATTAGAAACCAATATTACATGTGAGAATTAATGACATTTCATTATGCATTACTGTCTACATTAATCAACTATGACTGTATTAGTCTTAGCAGCAGCAGCATACAAGCCTCTTTTTCTTGTAGCCCCTGGGATCTTGCTCTAAATCTGGTTTTAATCTAATGCTGTATGAGCTGCGGAATAACTGAACTTGAATTCATCTGAATGTTAGTATGAAGCACTCAACAGTCCTCAGTCAAAACACTAACATGAAATATGGAGATACCTGTGTATCTACATGTAAACTCAGAGTGTACATAATATAGCCTTAGTATCAGTAGCCTAAAACCCTGGTACTACATTTGCTTTCCTAACATTTGGAAAGACTGGCTGGAACAAGGATTTGGTGTTTCTGCTTTTCTGCCTTTTTGTCTTACAATGAACATGGCTTGAACCTGCTCTTCAGGTGCCAAAAGCTTCTTCTGGTCTCAGAGTCCCAAATAACTAGAATTCAATCTTTGTTCCACATTTTACAAAATGTCATCGAATGGCGAGCTTGGAATTAATAGGTACCCCGGCTTTTCTGGCCTTTCACTTGTACTTTCTTGTGCTTGTTACAGTTAAAGGCACTTCACTAATACAATGACTAGGCAGCTGTCTTGAACTTTCCTTAAAACATGCACTATGTTAAATTGAAATCTGCATTTTTATTTTTTTTTTAAATAAGCATGGGTCATGGGTCCCACCTTCACATTAGTGAAAAACCTAGGCCAGGCTAGTTAAGATTGGCCTGGATGAAGGCAGGATTCCCCTTCTGACCGCCTCTGAATTCCTGCTCCATCATCTCAAAGCTAAAACCTCCTGCAAAGTTAAAATAAGTTGCTGATATTACTGGCCAACAAACCTGGATCTGTTAGCAGTCCTGCATTAATCATTTTGGGTGTCACATTATTATTGGAAAAGTGTGCATAGGCAGGCGGATACCTTACAAATTCGTACCTCCAAGGACTCTGGAATTCATGTTCATTATTTGTTTTAGGATAAACGCTGCAGGACCTAGGCAGCAATCATGGCCTTTTTTGACCTCAGACAATAATAATGACAGCGTGGTTCCCACCCCCAAAAACTCATAACATAAGGAAAGATGTCTCTGCAGACCTGGAAATATCAGCAAGATAGTTACGATTCATTTCATGTGCAATGACCAAAGCCAGGCTATTGACCCCCTGCCTGTGCTACAGCGAGGAAGTGAAGGGTAGCTATGGCAATACAATAAACTAATGTCACACAACTTCATCTCATTCAGTAACAATACCTGGAGGTCTACATATTTTAGATGACATTCATCTAGGCTTAGATCCTTCAATCACTAATTCAAGTAAAAGATTTAACAGAAAAGAGTTTTATTGCATTTTACATTTTGATACATTTGTATAAATGTGTAACTTACACAAATAGTATTTAATACATTTGTATAAACAATACAAAACAACGTAAGGGACCAGACTGTCAGCTGTGATTTGTATGGCTGTGCCTTCTCTGTTCTCCGTGCTGCTATAAACAATATTAGCCAGTTATGGTTTCAAGGAGTTTTTTATGACAGCTAGCATTACCTGGAACGCAGTGACTCTTTGGACTTATGCCCTGTCTCTTGTCCACATATTTTGCCTCCTAGTGCCAAGAAAGTATTGATAGGAGCCAGCACTGTCATACCTTAGATCTTGGAAACAAGCCTCTTAAATGATCCTGTTAGCTTTTCCTCTGCTTTGTTTCCAGTGCAGTGCAGGTTTGCCAATGCGGAGCGTGGCCTTACATTTTTTTGTTCTCTGGTGGATGTTCTTTCAAAAGTTATCACATTTCTATCATGGAATTTGACAGCATCGAGTTTGTTGAAACTCCTTATTGAAAATGAATGTTTAGAAATGCTCTCAAGTCAAATGCAGACTGTAGACATTTTGTCCATAAATGGAGTTAACTTGTAAGCGAGACTTAACAAATGTGGATCTCTCAACTGGATGACATGGAGTCATCAGCTGCGGGTCTAGACCTTAGAATGGGAGAGGGAGCACTATGCAGAGGTACGACCAAGCTCTGAAACAATGACCTCTAGAACTAGAAACCACATGGCCACCTTGGTGGGATGCTTTGCTGACCCAGTTAGTCCTGGCAGAAGGCAGCACTGATGTAACTTCACTGCTTTTAGAAACCAAGCTCACACTTCTGTGTAGTGAAGTGCTCTGCCAAGTGGCTGTATCAGGTCATCCAGAACTAGCTCAAAGATTTCTACGTTGCAGCACAGTGCTAGGCTTACCTGGAGAGTCCTTCCTGAAGGCGTGCACTGTGTGCTGAACTAGGAATTGGTTAGATGCGCTGAACCTTTCTTGGTTTTCTGTCGCTATTAAAAAGAAATTAGGGGGAGGGGGGAAAAAAGGAAGCGCACCTTGCCAACCCTGTTGCTTGAGAAATCGCAATAAACAAGTCCATTATTAATAACCCAATAAAAACTCTTCTGCACTAAATATATTAGGTCAGCTTTGTGATGGGTGTCAGTCTGCCTAGTTCCACTGATTAAAGTAAAAGTGCAGTGATTTACACCTGTGTTGACTCAGCATGCTTGCCCTTGTAAGTAGCCTGTGATAAAATAGACAAATAAATAAAATAAAAGCACAAATCCTGTACTATATAGATATCGCTTAAATAATTCATTATAGCTGCAGGGATAGAAGTAAATACAAAGAAAAATGCTTGCCTTTTGAAATACTAGCTAGAGCAAAGTCTTTTATTTTTTTCAGGCTGGGGTAGCTCATATTTTCGTGCTACATACTCTTCAAGAACTTATAAAAGTGCACAACTCTTTAGGGTCTCACTTATTTATGTGGTGAAGCTGACATAGTCCCATAGATCTAAACACTGTTCGCGTTTCCTAGCGCTGAAACAAATGTGGCCATGCAGCATATAAAACTGCAGTTCATTTATTAAGTCAGAGAACAGCTCTGTGCTATTAAACCCCCGTCTGGCTTCTTAATGATGGCTCGCTGTTGTCAAGTTGCTCAGCTTTCTTCAGCGCTGTGATAGAACTGCACTTCAGCTGCATCACAAATGTGGCACTTGCACCTGAATTATGCAGCATTCAGTAGATGGCTGTTAAGCACCATGTAGACTTAATGCTAAATGGTTAGTGTTTGTTCAATAGTAAAGTAGAGAGGTGTCCTGGTTTGAGGTAAAACAGGACCAATTTTGTTTAGTAACTTTCCTTTTTAGCTAGGCCTCTTCTAACTGCTGAAATTACCAGCATGTTGTGCAGAAAACTGTTCGCTCTCGGAGTGGTAAGACCCATGTTTACAGTTGATGCCAAGGAACGGTATGCAGAGAGGCTCTTGCTTATACTTATTGCTGTAACACCCAAGGCCAGCCAAATTTGTTACTTGCCCCGTTGGAGGGTCAGAAACGGAAAAGCGTAGAGGGGTCACACCTGCAGGGAGGAGCGGACAGGACAGGTGACCCAAAACTGACCAACAGGGTATTCCATCCCATCTGCCTCATGCTCAGTATAAAAGCTGAGGGATCAAAGGGTCAGCCCTCTTTCTTCAATGGCTGGCATCTGAGGAAGACTCTGTCTGTTCGTCTGCCTTTGGCCCCAATCCAGAATCCAGTTCCGAAATCCAGTTCACGTCTGTCACCGAGTCCAGTCTGGGACTTCCCCAGCGCCTGCTGGTGATGTGGTCATCATCCTGGGAGCTTGATACGGTTTTGTATATATTTCATTATTTTCTTTTTATTATTTTATTATTAATATTCCATTAAAGTAGTTTACTTCCTTCTAAACTCTTAAGTCTCTCTTTTTCTCTGTCTATCCTGCCTCCATTCCAAAGTGTAGCAGGAGAGAGAGAGCATCTGTCGTTCCACCTGATTGGACCAATCTGGCCTAAAGCAGGACAAGAGGGGGTTCAAATATGAAAATTACCAGGATGGGTTTATGTGCACCCCAGTTTTAGAGACAAATGACTCAGCTGAATAGAAACTGATCACCTGTATGCCGCTGCCACTTTCAATAGGTGAGAAAAGCCATCTATTAAGGAAGGAAAATGTTAATTTATGGCCTTATAAAAACAATGGAAAAGATTTATATAACAGAACTTCAAACGTGAGGTTTTGGGGTGGGGTTTTTTTGCATTCTTTGCATGCCTGAAATGTTGCTTATTTTATTTGTGGTGAGTTTTTTTCACGAAATACCTATTTTCATGTTGAAATCTACAGTACTTTATATATTCTCACTGTAAAACACAGAAACAAATCACTCTAAGATCCTACCCTGACCAAGCCAACTTGGTTCTAGCATGTGAAGACAAGAAGAAAAAAAAAGAAAAAGAAAAAAAAAAGAAGCTTTTATTTAGAAGTTCTCTGCTTAACTTTATGGATCTCATTGATTACTTCCCAGTCCTATAGGAGTCCAACATAGCCGATGTCAGACTGTACCAAAGTCATTAGAAATAAACCTACAGTAGGCTTTTTAGTGATCCTTAACATGTGGCTTCAAAACCATATGGAGCTTCAGACCTGAGCAAGTAACTGGGGACATTGCTGTTTGACGAACAGCCTTTTTTCTGCCTTACGTTGAGGGGAAGGAATTTGGATGCTGTAAGCACTAATAGATGAATAGATCCTGCCTCACCCTTTCAAGCAGTTACAGAAATGATGGGATAAAAGAAACCTTCGTCTTTCAAGTAAGTGGGAGAGAAGACGCTGTGTGTCAGTGGCATCACACATTACCAAAAATGAAGTTCAGGGCAAGATGTTGGCATTTCTTTGTATTTGTTTGTGACTGTGTTTTCCACAAGAAATTCTTGTATAGGTATCTGCATTTTAAGAAATAAAAGGTTTAAAATGGAATTATCTGTAAATAATAAGTTAGCTTTACAGGGAGTGTGCAAAGCAGTGTAAGCGTGACCCTCTTACAAGTGCAGGCCTTTGTTCAGTTAGGCTTTTTTGTCATACTTACGTGCAGAATAGCAGCGTGTAAGGAAGTCTAAAGTAGTATAATTTACATATCAAAGCATAAAAAAGGGGATGTGAAAACATGTAGTTTAAGAGATGCCACATTGGTTTAGACCAGCATCTTATCTCTAAAAGTGTCAGAAGCAGATGATTAGAGAAGCAATCTGATGGCACAAGGAGGTAATGGAACTTGCCTTGTTAGGTCTTTCAACAAGGAGAGGTTTACTGAGCTCCTGAGGCAGAGGTTATGTTTGGAAGACCGTGTTTAAAATCCACTAATCAGTGTTTAATAACTACTGATCTACTTGCCATCCCTGAGTTTCTCTCACAGCTTTTTGGCCACCAAAATATTCCGTGGCAATGGAGTCCACAGTTTAATTATGGACTGTATGAGAAAATGTTGCTTTGAATTCATTTGAATGCCCTTTGTATGTCACATTACGAACAAGCTGAAGACCTTCTCCATCTATCATTCACAAATCTGAGGACTTCAGCCTTATTAGTCATCCTGGTCCCAGTTGAAAAGTTTTAGTCTGTTTTGACTTCTTTTAGATGGATGTGCATGAATACCTCTGATCATCTGCATGGTCTTTCTTGTGCCTTTTCTGACTAAAGAAGTTAAAATATGGAAATTAAAGAAGGCAGGGGTACCAGCACAGCATGCTTGTCTGTACTCTGCCTGATCCTTAAGGTGAGCAAAAACCATGCAGCCAGGATGCTGAGCTGGGGCTAGCTAGGCTGCTGAGCCTTAGAGTCTTGCTAACATCATCATGCAGCCTTTGGATTTGGGGTGGGTTCTCATGACTGGGTGGGTATGGGCAGAATTACTCTTGCCTTCATAGCTGCCTGCAGTACCCTTTGTCGCTGTAGGCTGATGTTGTCCTCCATCAGATAAGTTATAAGGACAGAATCCTGATGTAGTTTCCTATGTGAAAGTGGTTTAAATGCAGTGAGATAAGAGTCCTTAAGCTCAGAAAGCTTTTAGGCCCCTGAACCAGTACTGTTGAGTTTGATAGGAAAGTATTCCAAGGACCTTCTCTTTGTCTCCCTTGGTTTCTTTCTTTACTGTTGTAAAGGTAATAGACTTAAATAATGGATGTGAAATCCCAGTCGTGTTTAAATCAAAGGAAAAGAATTCCACTGACTTGGCTTTGGCTGGGATTTACCTGAGGATATTTATTAACTTATTCCATATTCCCATTTATAAGATATGCTATAGAAGAACATCACTGTGCTTCCCAACAAGGTCACAGTAGCTGCAAGATGTATGTTTTTCCAACACCAAATACATATTACCTGTAAATAATTACAGAAAATTTGTACATTGTTCTATATCTGCCCTTTCTTCCTCCAGTAGTATTGCTGCCAACATCTTCATTTTTGATTCTCTGCCTTGCTCTCTAGTAGGACTGCACAAAAGCAGCTGGGAAAGAGAGCGAAGTGCCTCCATTCGGCTGGCCCAGTAGCCACTGGAGGAATTAAGATTTGGCTGTAGGAAGTCTATATTCTTCACTGTAAACATGGTTTCATTTTAAAATGGTGTAACACCCGCAGCATGGAAGACATTTTCTTCCTGCCAGGTGGCAATGATATTTCCATGTGCATAACATTCAGTGGAAGTCTTCCAGTCCCCAGAGGAGAGCAAAGGCATGGCAAGAAAACAAAGATAAACAGATGGCTCAAGGATAAATGCTGCGAGAAAAGTCTGAGGATGTCTGACCGTCAGGAAACATTCATGGAACAAGAGTTCCTCTGGACTGATGGACTCCAGTGGAGTAGCTGGGCTAGTAGCCTTCTGGGGTTGAGCTGAGCATGGCTGATAAAATTGCTTCTTAAATATAGAGAGATGCAAAATAAGAAGGACATAACAAAGGGTGAAAGTCTACTGGAGATTAGAAGGTTGAGCATCAGGGAAACAACAGTAGTACTTGTGACTCATGATGAGACAGACACAGAGAAGGAAAATGAAGAGAAATTTCCTTACTGGGTTTAAGAAACAACTGAAATTTTTTTGTAGTGATGCAAGAAGAATGGGCGAGAATGTGGAATAAACAGAAGTGCTGGTGGATGATGTGAAATTGAGTATCATGGGGTAACAGAAACAGGTTCACAGTACAGGTACTGGGGGATACAATTTATTAAAGAGAAAAATAAAGGTAGAGATCCTGGTGTATATTAATACAGGAATAGATCATTAGCAATACCACCCATCTGGGTCAAAATCACTTGCAGCAGGAAGGAGATGAGGGCATTAGGGAAGTTCAATTTCAGAGACATAAACGATGTAGGTGACAAAGACAAATCAACTGAACTTAATGGGACTTTGAGAAGGGTTGATATTTCCTAAGTCTAGAAAGTCCGTTGCAAACAAAGAGGCTCTAGTCTTCATGACAATCCATAGAGATATTACATGAGTGCAGAAAGCTTACAAAAAGCATATAAATAGAAAAGAAAACTATGACTTGTTGAAGTGCACAAATCTAGTAAGAGCTGCTCTAGGTCTAACTCGTGGAGGACATAGAAACAGGCACTGAAAGGCATCTATGTGGAAAAGAAGAGATAATGACTAGAGGTAAAAGTTTAATATGACTCCAAAACTAAGCAAAATAGTTGCCTAGGGTATCTAATATGATTAATGAGAATGTTGTAGTACATGAATGCAGGGATATATTAGGAAATTAACACTACCAAGTCAAAAGCAAAACTGTAAGAGCTAATGCCGTCCAGTTCATGGAAAACCTACATAATCTTCATTGTGGGACTGGGAGAGAAGTAGTACATAAAATCACAAATACCATGCCCTTTCTTCCCAACCTTCTCCTTCGGATGTGGTTCTGTGTAACACTGCCACTGGGGCTTTGGCTGAGTTTTCTTTCACCAGCTGGTCTCTTTTCCTTTAATTGAAAAGGAGCAAAGCCTGTGGGTTATGTAAAATGTCTTTCCTCTTAACACCTCATGGATTACACCTTGAGAGAATCTACATGAAAAATAACCTTTCTAAAGTTTTCCTTGAAAACATATCTGATTTCGAATCACCATCTAACAGTACGGTTCGCAGAATTTAACGGAAAGCTTATAAACACAATGCCTGTTTCAATATAATTTTGTCCTTAGAGTTATCATTTCAACTCAGATTCAGAGTTCTACAGCTTTTATCTATCCCCTCTCACTCTCAGCAATGTCCTGATCAATCCAAACAAGGCTGACTTATTTAAATCTCTGTTGTTTCCTTTCTGCAAGTTCTGTAATGATATACTGTGGTTTACTGCTCTCGGATGACTGCAGTGAAACCCATAGCAAAACATTTCCTTACCAAAAGTATCCCCTTTCTCGGTGTTAACAAGACCACCCTCAGGCCAGCAGAGTGGCAGAAGTACTATTTTATGAGAGTCACTCAGTCGGGCTGAAATGTAGTCCTTTGTAAAAGGCGAGCTCAAGCCTCCGGGCTTGTGTAGCCTACGTGCAATGTGTTAGTTTTGGGCCGGCCCTCTAGAGTATTTTCCTCTCTATTTTTCAAGCAGTGGCTATATATGTTTTCTGCATATGTACTGCATGTTGCATACACGTTTCTTGGGGTTGGTTGCTGTTACTGGAATATAAAGTATAATAATATTGCAGCTCTTCATGCATAGTGGATCTTCTTAGTCTTAGGGGAAGGGGCCAGCATTCGACGTTTCTGATGAAAGAACAGGTATTCGGCAAAAAAGACCTCTGAGACTCTAAAGATGTGAGTCTACAAAATGAAGGTGTCAACTTTGTTCATACTGTTAAGGTAGTGACATAGTCAGGTCGTTTTCTGGAGTAAGCTAGGTTGGTGTCTCTCATGGTAATGCATACATGTCCCTGGATTTGCTTTAGTGAACATTTACTTGCAGTGTATCGGCTTCCTCATGTTCAGGTGCATTCTTGTAAACGTTTGTCAAAACGCTTTCATTTTGTGAAGAATTTGAAGTGACATGACAGTTTTTACAAGGTATAGTGCCTTTTCCATATTAAGTAACAAAAAAGTTCATTAGTGGTTTAAGTCATTTAACAGGAGATATCTGTGCATGTGGTACTTGCAAAAAAAATAGCCTGGTATGCTTGGCTGTCGCCGTGAAACAGACCTGTCAGGCTGTTCTGCAACCTCTACCTCTTCTTCTCAGACAACAGCATGCAAGCGTGTGCGCATGTGCCTGCGTATAAGAGGGAAAAAGGCAGAGATATTTCCTTTGTATTTTGACTGAAATTCATTTTCCTATCGCCAACTAATGCAGTCCAGAAAAAATTTAGTCAGAGTTTTTCTCACCAGCTAAAAGGCAAAATATGAAATGTTATTTTCAGTTTCTTAATCTGAAAACAAGTCTCATTCTGGACCCTACAGATTGTGCACGTTTCCACACATTCATCCCCATCTCTCACTGATCTCTTTTCAGAAATGTGTTTTGTAGAAATGATGTGGAAGTGCCCGAGAACTAGGCTGGGTCAGGATCTGCCACAGCTATGGAGGGAGGGAATCGAGCAGGCAAATTTATGACAGTTTGACATTTCAGATAATAGAGGTCAGTCCTTCGAGTTGCAGTCCCCCTGAGATGAGTGGATTTCTGCTGGTGAATGTGGGTACATTAAATTGTCCCTTTGCTGCAAGTGAAGCACATGGTGATAGGCTGGAAGAAAAGAATTCCTTTAATTATTGCAAGGCAAATTCTGCTCCCTTTCTGATGTGGATGAATGATGAATGATCCCATTCATTTCAGTGGTCATACCTGCAGCTGGAAGAAAACAGGATTTGAATGTCTAGAATAAAGCGTCGTGTTGTGAATGAACTGGAATTAGATGTATTAGTGCATCAATATGCAAGACTTCCCTTTCTTGTGCTCTCACAGCCAAGATCTTGAAGGATTGTCTACTGTGAATACCATTTACCACATCTGAGACCAAATATATTTTGTCCACTTATTAACAGTTTTTGCGCACTTTTTCAAATGAAGATTCAATACTGCTTAGCCTTTAGAAGTACTGATGAGCCCTGTTGCCCTAAGTTGCTGCATTTTTCTGCCTCAGGCACTTTTCCTAGCAGTTGCAGGAGCTAGTGATGTGCAGTGCGATAACAGTACTGGTGCGAGGTTTATAGTGTCATATTTACCAAGTGTTTTGAAACTAGGACTTGGGAAATGCTCTAGAAAAGCAAATAAATTATTATTTGTGTAGTCATTTTCATTAAATGTTATGAGAACCTTTTTATAACTTTATGACAATATCAAATTGAATAAACTATATTGGCCTTTTTTCAGAACTGAGGATAAAGCCCCCAAATAAACAAACTAATGACAGTCCTCAAATTAGAAATACGGCTTTATTTGATTGTTTCTTTGTTTCTTTTTTTGTTTTTAATTAAAAGGAGTTTTTTTTAAATTTCTGTTTGTTCTTGGGACTTCTTCCACTAAAAGTATTCTAATTACAATGTTAAGAGCTGCTCAGCTTACTGCTGTTTGTGTGAACTGCCATATTTCTTAAATATCTATTTTTTAATTAGTGGTGGAGAAAGCAAAGAATTAAAAATCTAATTTCTGTAGAAAAAAGGGGGAAAATTAACTCTATGTTCTCTTTACCTTTTTGATATCTGAACTGAAATCTTTGTTCCACAGAGACTTAAGAAATAATATTAAAGCTTGACTGTGATGTGACCCAGTGGTAACTTGCTATAAAGAAGCAAAAAACCAAAAGGGAGGATAAAAGGTATAATAATAGTATTTGTGATGTACATTAAGATGAACTGTAGTATCAGCTACAATAGCTTTTCCTGAAAAAATATGAGCTGATTGACTCCCTTGGTCTTTGAATTTCTACCGATGCTAATCAGAAAATGTAAACAGGTTAGGATTGAATCTGGAGGAAATTATCAATCTCTTCTCTAATTAAAGATGAAACATTTAATGAATCTTGTAAGCTTTTCTTTCTTAAAATGAAAATACCATATACAAACCTCTATATAATGTGCCACTTCCTTTATGTTTTCTTTTGAGAAGCAGTCTTGTTCTTAGCTAGATTATATGCCTGGGAGCCAAGTACGTGCCAGTAGCTAAAATATGTGCTTGCAAGCTAAAACTGAGAGACTCTACTCTTGCCTAATTTCTTCTGGGAAGAAGTGATATATTCAAATAAAAAGCATATTTGTGCAGTAAATATAGAATAGTTACATTGTGTATATATTTTTATACATCATATATAGCTGTACAACAACTCCTTCTTAAATACTCGAAGGAGACATGAAAGAGATGCTGAACATGTTTGCAAACATGATGACTCCACTAGGGAAAAGGGATACTGAGTTTTCTTTCTTACTGAACTGTGACTGAATCCTTAAGGTGAGATATCCAAATTTCACAATTCTGCAATTATCTAAATCTTTAGAAACCCTGTGTTACTCAGGGCAAAATTGACTCTTACCAAGGTGTGGATTTCCCTCCAAGCTGGGAGGGAAAGTATAGAGTTGCTCTCTGAACCTCGAAATCACACATGTAATTTTATTTTGTCAAAAGTTAGTTTGTTAGATTACAACTTACTTGCATGTCCTCTTTTTACTTGTGTGATCTTTCTGTAAGAATTATTTTAGTTCTCCTTATGGACTTGCAAAAAGAGAGAGAGGAATCATGATGTTCAGGTCATAAATTTGAAGAGCTGAGGAAGGAAGAGCATTCATTTCGAAGAGCTGAGGAAAGAAGAAGATTCATTTCAATGAGCTCCCTTCTTTTCCTACCACTCTGCAACAGTGCCAGCATCCCAGGCATGAGTCCTTGCGCAGCAGCCTTGTCATCTGGCCCTTGTAGCCAAGCCAACTCATACAGAACATGGTTCCTGGGAATGATGGACACCATAAACAATACTCCTGTCGATGCTTCATTCAGTTATTTTGTTGGATCATCATTGTGTTCAGGGCGAATTAAAATTTGCAGGAGTTCTCAGCATTTGCTACAGGAAAGAGCTAAGGGTAGAAGGAGTAAAGCCGGGAATTAGGGCAACTAGTTCTTGTATTTTGTAAAGACCTTCAGATGACTTATCATGTCACATTCCTGACTACATGTGTCAGGAATTTCCTATGGGGCTGTCTTCACAAAATTATAAACTCTTCAAACCCAGGAAAGTGTTGAAAAAAATAGGAAATTACTTAGGATGAGAAAGAGCAAACATTAAGAGAACATGATGTTTTTCATGGAGGGCTGTGTGATTACAAAGGAAAGCTACAAAAATCCCTTTAGAATAGCTGCTATCTATGAGTTACTAATGTCTATCTGTCTATCTAACATTCATTGTCTTTTGTCCACTTCAGTGCGGAGTTGAGGTTTGTTTTTCTTATTGTACTCTCACAGCAATTATTTATGGAAGGTGCACTTTGCTATAAATGTTGTTCCTATAACTTTACTGCTTTTAAACCCATGGTTTAATGATGGACAATCAGAATCACAATGCTGGACTCTCTTTCTTTTGCACTTCCTGAGAATTTTTATTCTTCTTGTTGTCTCTGCCAGATCTTCTCTGGAATTAATATCCATATTTTTGAAAAGTTTATTAGCAGAATACTCTCATATACTACAGCCACACTTTCAACAAAAGTTGCATAGGTACTCCTTCACTTACCTTTTACTTTTTAAAATGGGACATAAAAGAAACTTGTTGTGTACATACTCTGAAAGAAAATTTCAAAGGGAAGAGAGAAAAAAGTTGTTATATATCTCTTTACTTTGATTTGCTACAGTGAAACTACAAACAAAAAAAGTGAAAGAATAAGTGTAACTTTATAAGAATGTTGTTAAATCTCAGAAAAACACTGATATATCATCTGTGTATTTGTACAGAAGGGAATTGAATTAGTCTGACATAAATTGCTTTTGCTCAAAGAATCCAATAGTCTTGAGGTCAAAAGTTTAAAATTCAGGCCTGATCCACAGTCCAGCTGAGTTTTCCTGTTGGCCATAGAAATGGCTGGATCAGGCTCAATCAGGCATTTTTTATTGTAATTGATTTCTGTCTTTTTTCAGCCAAAGAAGGCACTTAACTGTTTTTGTAAATAAATATTACCTTATTGATTTGAGTCTGTAAACTGTGTCTGAAGGAAATTGATATTCTAGAAATCTGTATGATTAAACTGGGGAACTAGAGGTGAGAGCTGCTCTGTAGTTCAAAACGCCTAGGCTCTGATGCCATACTATGCAACATCAAAGGCTGGTGATTAACATCTCCTGTCCTGTGATAATACTGATTATACTAGCAAATGCCTTTATTCATTAAATGTTTTTATTTATTTTCTTTAACCGAAGCCCAAACTGAATTCTTGTGTAGTCGTATAATCTTCATACTTGTTGCAGTCAAGTTTTTCCAGGAAATGGTACATCTCCCTGCTGTCCTGGCTCTCTGTTGACATACTGCCATCACTTACGTTTGTTATTTACTACTTGGACTTAGTACACATAAGCTACATCTATTTTAGCAGGTACTGCAGCCCGTGTGAACAAATTTGTATAGCAAAATTGGTTGCTTGGCTGCAACCAAGCCTGCCAAATCCATGGTGTAAGTATTTCAGGGGGTTCTAGCCCCAGTCCCACAGCTGCCCTCTAGTGACTGGAGCATATCAGACAAAGCATTTGAGCTGTTACTGCAGTTTAAATCCAGTTTGTGCTGAGACCACCCTGTGATACAAACTGAAGCAGGGACATCTGGCAGAGGTGCTTCAAAAAGCCCTGCTGAATGCTGAGCAGTAATGTAGATATGCCCACAGGTGACTAAAAAGGGAAGAGCTTGCCGTAGAGCAGGTGCACAGAGATCTTGTCCAATTTTCACATGCTACATTATCATTTTTAATACAGCTGAAGTTTCCATTGAGCCTGCTGAGATCTTTGTGGTTTGATAGCCTACAGACTTTGGTGTGCCCAGAGTCTTCTGCCGCCATTTCCTAACGAAACAGAAGAGGTTCAGTTCATTGCGATGAGGTGCAGAGTAGCTCTGTTTGGTAGGACAGCAAACGCAAAGGTGTTGCAACACCAGATTTAATATCAATGTATAAATATTTTCATATATGTATGATATAAATTAGCAAAGGACTTCTATTTCAAATAAGTAGAATGATTTACAGCAGCTGACAATCTGGTTGGTAATTTCAAAATATTCTGCTGTGCGTAGTACAGTATCTCTTCTAGGCACACATATGGTTTCCTGGTGAGGAGACCATCGTAAAGAAGAAGATGACTTTTCCAGTGTGTATTGTGGTATGGTTGCACAGGTTTAGTGTTACTGCTTACTTCACCAAAATAGTAATTCATCAAAGTGACTGGAAACAACAGGTTTCACAGCAGTCTCAAGGTGTGGGGAATGGCAGGTTCTATCTCAGATACGCTGCTCTGACTTTAGCGTGTATGAGAAATCTTGAGATTCTTGTGTGAATGTCCTGAAAGAGACCTTCCTGTGGTGAAATTCAGCCATTAAAGTATGCAAAAAGATACAATGAAGATAAAAATATAACAGCAGGTGCTTAATTTAGCCCCCTGAAATCCCGTGAATAACCCATTTCCTATCCTCTGGCCAGGCTACTAAATGAGGCATGCTCGGTAATTACTGAATTATCCCTTTCAGCAGGGGGAAAGAAACATCAGTGCTAGGCTTTTGTTATTTTACATTCACCCCCATTAGTGTTACTTGCTGCACCTAATAGGCTGATAAATGGGGTATTGCTACTGTCAATGACTAAATGGCACTTAATATTCCATTTTGAAGTTCAGGAAATCAGAAGTAGGAGGAGAGGCTTTTTGATGGCCATTTGCTCAGTGACACAGACTTATAATCAAGGAAATTGATGTTGAAGGTTCAAGTTATGCAGATCTTACCACAAAATGGAGCTGTAAAATTGTGCAGTGGATGCAATGGACTTTGGCAATATAACCCTTCACCTTATTAGGATTACCTCCAAAAATAGAATTAAAAATTAGAAGTAGACCCCAGCCTCTCATTCCTGTAACATTACTTCAGTATAGGTAATGAAAAGATGAGGGTTTGGAGCAGAGTGCTGCATTTTATTGCAGAATATAGAAGGCCACTGAAGAAAGCTTAAGGTGGCAATTTCTGCTTTGCAGTGCTCAAAGTCTGTGAGCAGGCACCTTTTCTCAGGATAACATCTTAAAACATTCACACCAGTGGCTTCTGTGGACTTGCTCTGGGACAACTGATCTGTCATTCTTAAAGCCAATATGCGTTTGATAAATCCTTTGTAACTTAGCAATTGTTATCCCTAGGCATAGTTTTCTCTTTGTAGTGGTCTAGATAACACACTGGAGCACATTAACCCGTGTGTACAGTTTACAGTTCAGTTGTATGTAGTTCTGCCAGCACAGAACAAGAAATAGCAAAAATCTGGCCGATTTGCTGTTTGGACAGAGGAGAAAGCCACTCTGAAAAAACGGGATTCAGATCCAAACAGAGAGAGCTTGCACAGCTGGATCTGGATGCAAGTCTGTGTTCTAAATATTCCCATTGTTCAGAGCTGTTTGTATTTGGACAGCTGGTTCTGACCTTTTCTGATTCTCCCACGTAGAAAGATATTGTCCATTGATTCATGAGGAAAAGGTGATGCAGCAAGCAGCTTAACAGTAGACAGAGAGTGGCTGGTGTAACATATATGCTGAGGTTTTATAGTCCAAGAGAAACAGCTCGATCTCTGCTTGAGTCACTGAAGTCGTCCTCTTGGGCTGTGACCTCTTTTCTGGCCTAAATGTCATCACAGGATTAGGTGGATTCAGAGTCTCCATGTCCTCCCTGATGCTGGACCTCTCTCTTGGTCTGAATTTCACCAGTGTTTTGAGAGTTGCCTTCGCAGCTCCTACCATCTGGAATAGCTTCACTGTGGCTCTCTGCCTCATTGACTCTCTTCTTCATTTCAAATCTCAGTTGACCATTTATCTTTTCTACCTTGCCAATTTCTTTTAATTTCCCTGTCCATCTGCTTGGTCTATTTAACTCTGTGAAAGCTTTTAGATTACATATTTTATAGTAGATGCATGGGAAAATGGTAGTGTTATGTATATGAGCAACTTCCCCAGCTTGAGCAAGTGTGCTGTTAGCATCAGCTGAAAAATCCTGCATCTCCCGATGTGCTCAGTGTTACACTTCGCAAAGTTAGAGGGGGATGTTGAGATTGCGCTGACAGCCAAAAGAATATCCTTCCTTTCCTGGAGCTGCAGCAAGTAGAGCAGATGGTGTTTTCCCCCACTCCACATCACTCTCTGTCCTTTCCTTCCTCATGCCCCATTGTTCATTTTTCACACCTTTCTGTCGGTTTGGTTCGGATTCAACACCTGCTGAAGTCAATGGAGAATCTCCCACTGATTTTATTTGGCTTTGCATCATACTTCCTGTGATCTCTCTTCCCTTCAGCTATGCCTGAACCCAAATCCCTGCTCTGACCTCTCAGCAGTTTGGATCCTGTCTGTGCATCATCTCTCTTCTCGCTTTCTGCACTTTGCCAAGAGCCTCAGCAGAGCAGTGATGGGGAAAGCTGTGTGGAATAGATACTGCTCGGGTCAGTAGCTGGAAAGAAAACCTGTGAAAAATTTTTGTTTTGGATTACTCTAAAACAACATTTTCTCTAGCTTTTTCCTCACTGAACCAAGAAGAAAACAGGAACATAATCTTGCATTAAATATTATAGGAATGAAATGGAAATATTTAGTTTTACTTGGGATTTTCTTTTTAATTAAAATGAAAAGTCATGTCAAAACAGAAATTAAACCCCTCTTTTTTGAAAATGTCATAGTGAAATATTTTGCCTCTCATGAAATAATGTAGTTTTCTGTAAATAATTTTTTTCCCCAAATTCATTGGTTATATTTATTGAGCCCCAAACATAGTTTTCTTTATGTGGTGAATCACTTAGTTATTTGATGCTATTTCCTCCTTCTTTCTCTGTATTCCAAAGCAGTAGCTACCCCCTTCCTTCCTGAGACCCCTCCCAGTCACCTATTTCTTTTGTAGGCCTAGAAATGGAAGATGGGAAAAAAAAAGAAAAACAGAAAAAGGCAAAAGACAGTGTTGCTGTGGCTCTACTACCAACCTTTGTTTTATCATTTAGGCAGGGTGGTGATTCCCTTGATTTTTCAATCTAGTACAACTGGATTAGTTGCTGTTGTATTCTCCAATTAGTGCCATCTGCAGCCCCACTGAGCTTGAGAACACCATCTTGTGACCTCCTGTACAGTGTCTCACTTCAGTAATGGCTTTGACTAAAGTTTATATGATTTTCTCCCATAACAAGAAAGTCAAAGGCTTTACTCTTTTTCTGAGTGTTTGGTTTTGAAGGACAAAATCATCACCCCAATGAAGTCAAATGATAACTTTTTGACTCAGGT
>VYXH01011386.1:65508-78594 GCA_013397275.1 Burhinus bistriatus | reverse complement strand
GTTCAGACTTGGCATTAGAAAACATTTCTTTACTGAACATTTCTTTACTGTCTTCCCCCAGATTTTTATTGCTGACCATGACACCATATGGTATGGAATATCCCTTTGGTCAGTTGGGATCGGCTGTCCTGGCTGTGTCTCCTTCCAACTTTGTGTGCACCTCCAGCCTACTCATTGGTTGGGTGGTGTGAGAAGCAGAAAAGGCCTTGACGCTCTGTAAGCACTGCTCAGCAATAGCTAAAATATCTCTGTATTATCAACACTGTTTTCAGCAAAAACCCAAAATGTAGTCCCATACAAGATACTATGGAAAAAATTAACTCCCAGTCAAAACCAGCACAGAGACAAAACCCCTTCACTTCCAACCTCCAGTCCCTTATTGTCTTCTCATTCAAAGCATGTGAGCAAGTTACATTGTATTTGCTGTTGATTTGTAAATCATCTAATTAACATACTTGTGGTAAAGAAGGGAAAGAAGGTGCATAGTGTCTTTTTAACATTTTGGCAAAAGAAAAATTTCTTTCCCTTCCTGAGGAGTTAAAAACTTTATTGCCAATATGAAATTTTGATTCTTTTTTTGTTTGCTTCAGTAAGTCCTGCATGGTCTGTCAGTCAGTGCTTTCTGGATTTTGTCATTTTTGAGCCAGAAAACACTCTAAATGGCACAGCTGTCTTTTTGCTTCAATTATGAATTCTTAAGGTTTCCCACTGAGAATTTTCCTGAACAACTGTGTCCATAACTCTTATTATAGATTAACAGGCTAAACTAATTCTATTTTTTGTGCCTTTAGTGATTTGTATTTTTCTCCTGGCTGGTTTGATTTCTGAGGCATTTTTAAGCCGAACTGATATTTCTCAAAGCTTTTGAAGTCTGCCTCCTCCCTCTTCTCCACCCTTGCTTCCCACTCACACCACCCAGCCTCTGCCCTAAAAATCAATCCCAAGAAACACCGATGCTGCTGTAGAGAACTACCTCCCCGTGCCAAATGTCCTCTTCCTCACACAGTGAGGGAGTGGTGAGAGCAGGGCTGTTTGGAGGAGTTGAGCTGGGGGACACTGTGTGGGCAGCCAGGCATCCACCCATGAACCAAGCCTGCTGTCCACCTCCCTGGCCACAGAAAGAGAGGTTAATAGCCACACCATGGTGGAGGAGCAAGATAAGTCCTGTGGATGAGAGTGGCAGATGAAGCATTTTAAGCCTGGCTGTATGCTCTGCCCTCCATCCCAGAAAAAAATGCCTTGTGGGGTTTCAAAATGTTGTCACATTTCTCTGGCATATGCCTGAGGTTTGAGGATAGTGAGACACTAAGGGAAGCCAAGGATGTGAGAGGCTTTGTTTAAGAAAACATAACTTGGAAAACAAGAGAATGTCATTTAGGTTTTTTTTTTCCTTTTGCTCCATGCTTGCTCCATCAGAGCTTGCATAGTAGGAACCTTTAGAACAATAGGTTTGGTTTCACCACCAAATGCCACAGCTCATTAAACAGTGTCACCTCTTGCAGAAAATGTTATGGCACACAAGGTAACAACTTCTTGTGTGTGTTCTCAAGACACTAGAGATGAAGGCTGAGATTTTTCAAGAGTATTTGACGTTGGTCAAGCTCTGCTGCTGTTGAGGTTAGCGGGAGATGTCTTCAAGGGGAGCAGTGTGAGGCAAGTGACACTTTTTGTGGTAAAATTTTGGTTTCTTTTTCTCTTTATTTGAAGGAAATAAAGGAAATATATATATTTAAATATAAGCAAATTTTGTGAGTACTGCAGATACTGCATTTGTAGCACGGTAAGGTGTTGACAAGAGTGGCAGTGTTTTGGGCTGCACAGGCTGAGGATATTTCAGCTGCCTCTGAACGTGCTGGTTGATACCTATGGAACGGTGCTGGACTTTATAGAGGGACTTGATGAGGTATCAGAAGATATGGTGCACCATCTCAGCAAATCGTCATTTCCTTCCCATGTGTCAGAATTAATCGGTTGGTTGGAATATGACACTGTACTGTGGTTTGTGAGGAAGCATCCTCAAACCCTGTGTAGATGCCTGTCTGACCCTGTAGGGAAACCTGCAGAACTGAAAAGTAAGTCTTCCAGCAGAGAAGAGAACATGCTAGGCATGACTTCCTGAGACTTTGCCTTGTAATGTTGCACTTCAATGTGATTGTTCAAATGAGAAACACGAGTGCATACCCAGATTTCTAAATATAAATGATTAGAAACAGTAGTTTGAAAGCCATGGGAAGAGTTCTCAGCCATTTTAAAGAAAAATGAACCTTTTAAGAAAATATTTGATAAAATTATGTTCTCTTCTGAACTGTTTCTCTGTTTCCTCTCTGGAGATTGTTGCTGTTTTTCCCTCGAATAATATTCTTGAATAATATTCTCCCTCAGTATTTTGACGTTGCAGCACCCCAATTAATAAAGCTATTAAATGTTTGGAGAAGGATGGAAATGTACCTTGGAGACAACTAAACCTTTTGACTAACAAGTGTTTGCTAAAATGATCTAACAGTTAACCTGGCTGGGAGGTTACTCTCTGGCCAAGGGAATGGGCAACTCCTGAGCAGTCTGGGTGTGTGAGTTGCTGTTATAATGTAAAGCTTAACACAAAAAAGTCAGCTGGCATGCTCAGAGTAGTATTTGGTTTTGTTTTCATGTCAGACTACTAACCCATTTTTCCATGTTTGCTGGGAATAAGAAGTTATTATGGTTACAAACTTGAAAGGAATACTGAAACGAGTTCAGGTTTTTGTTGGCACTATTGCTTTAGCTAGGATAGTACAAAACTCAGGAAAACAAATTTCTGGAGGCAGATCTGGATTAAAAAAACATTTTCTGAACTCCTTAATATCATGTGAAAAGGGCTAGAGAGTGCATTTTGACATTCAGATCTCAAGCCTATCTTGTTCTTGAACATTTTTATGTTTTTCTGTTAGCTTGCTGTAAGGTTGCTCACTTCTATTGTTGGCAAGTCTGTTACACTATCTAGGAAAAACGCAGCTAAAGACCCCTGTCTAACTGAAACCTTACTTTTTTTAGAACATAATTTCATTAAGTTCGTGGCATTAATTTTGTTTTTAAAGCTGGACATCTCTTTAAACATTGAGTGGATTTAGGGCCAAAACAGGGCTATACAACAACAGGATGCTCTTGCTATATTTCAGTCTTCAACAAATGGACTTGTTTAAATAATACGTTTAGTATCTATTTTCTAAAAAATGCATGGATTGCTAGGAACGTCTTCATATATTATTAAAGTATTATCATGACCAGTATCATCCAAGCAAAGAAATCCACCTGTGAAGTCTACTTTCCAGTGCCATGGCCTAATTTCTGTGTTTCAAGCTTTAATCTAAAACAGTTGCATAAAGAAAGACTTGAAATTTGTTCAAAGAAGCAGTGGTGAGTATCTGTTAATTTTAAAATAGCTGATGGAAAAAAGAAATCTTGAGTGTGACTTCATGAACTATTCGGAAGGTTATTTCCCTCCTGATGAATTTCAAGTTGATTGAAACTACTGGAACTGCTCAAGAGATAAAATTCACTATTGACATAATCCAATTAAATGTCTAGATCTGTATTTATGTTGGAATTTAAGAAAATAATGTAAAATTATGAGAAAACTGTTGACGTTAGAAATACAAATCTGCATGCATGCTGTAGATGAATTAAATATATTTTACGTTCTTTTGATGCTTAAAGCTGTGTGTACCTGTAAAAGATTGCAAACTATGTTAGTTTGTCAGACCTGATGCTTTTTCAGCCCTGTGTTAAAGTTTATGTGTGAGGATAAGTCACACTGTAAAATAACAAAAGGAAATTTGTTGGTTTTTTTTAAACTTTAACTAGAAAACTAAAGCAGAAATGTTTCAAATAAAATTAAATATTTATTCTATGAAATACTGATGATTTTTTTGATAACTGTTGTCTCTGGTGACACAATTAGTCTCTGACAATCTGTTTGCAAAATCGGTTTTAATTGTGTTGCACATTTATTCATCAAAACTTCAAAATGCACCTTACATGAGCTGTTCATGACTAATTACATTCAAATAGATATTTTTTATAATAATGCACTCTGGTAAGAGACAAAAGAGTTAAAATTATGAAGTACTAAGCTTGGATCTATGTTTAATATTTATTCTTTAAACCTTTGTCTGTTACAGTTCAAGTGTGACTCTTAATGTGAAAACTGGTTTGCTCACCATCTCAGGACTAGTCGTAATTTTGTTAGGGTGGTGTATAAAAGGTTCCATTTTCTTCTACTTTTTTTTTTAAAAAAAAAGAAAACAACTTTTAACCAGATTCTGTAGTTTATGTGAAAATCACTTGAATCAAAACAGCTTTTAAAATGACTGAGATGTCAGCACAGTAATCCACGTCTGTCTGGATCAGGGCCTCAACATATTTTTTGTTTCTTTCTTTCTCCCTCTTAGCAATTTTTTGCCTCATTGATTTCTCTGCTTCTGCCTCCCTCCCTCTCTCCCTCCCTCCCCCTGTCCCAACTGCTGACTCCCACTATGGTATTGTTTCTTGAGAAACAGAAACGTCCGTACAACTTCTCATTTTTTCCCAAATACATCTTACATGAAGTTTGGCCAATAAATATTTGCAGTTGTGATAGAAAACCTGATTAACATTTAGTACTGTAGTAGTTGTGATATAGGTTGATTTCTACTTTCATGCTATAGGTAGCACTTGGGAAACATTACAGGGAGACAAATTTCATACCCTACTGTAATCTAATAGGTCCCAATTTACAGCAGTTGTCAAATAAATATTGAAACAAACAGCAGAATTATGTATCACATTTTCTGCCAGCATTAAAGATATATGTATATATGTATTTTTATCTGTCTATTCATAGATATGTACTTCCTGAGCTCTATATTATTCTTATTTTCCTATTATTTTTCTTGCAGCATCTGGTTTTCTCATGAATCCTCATTTCTGTCCATGTTGCATGTGACTTCTCTTTCTGGAACTTGCAACTGCAGTGCTTGTGTCTGGGGCCAGTTTTCATACCTGTGCTTCTCTGAGTGTATCATTTTACAGAAGAGCATTCCACATGTTTTCAGGAATGCTAGGAATGTATAATCTGTACTCAATGCCTGACCTGTACTTTAGCATTTCAATGCATTGTTAGTATTTTACAAAAACTGGATTGCTTTTGTTTTGTACAAGTCATATTTAAACTTTCTTTATATCATAAATGAAATATTCGAACTTGGGTAAATTTTGTTCTATTAAAGACTAAAGAAGCTGTTTTGCAATAAATAGTATCCCAGTGGAAAAAATACAGTATGAGGTAAATTTTGCTGTAAGCTGTCCTCTTACCTGAAGAATATGGAGAGACATGGATATATGAGAGATTTTTTGACAACAGCTGAATAAGCATATTCACGCAGAGATCCCATTAAACACCTCTTGCAGAAAAGGCTTGATCACTTCTGTGACTTTTGTTATGAAGGTGCTGTGAGCAGGGCTGTGCTTTGGAAACTTCTACAAACAGAAATTAGTTTGTGGTCCATCATTTGGGAAAGGTCATCCTCTTCTTACAGCCCCCACCTTTCAGGTGTATTTGATGTGCTGCCTTGATTCTCTGTGTGCCAGCAGCCATGCTCAGAAGTCAGGAGCAGGGAAGAACGCAGATAGAAGTGAGATGTTATGCTAGACTTCCTCCTGATGACATTTAACAGAAATACAAGTTATTTCCTTTCTTACATGGAGCATGAGTGTAAGTTAGAAATTTTGTTGCTGTAATCTCCTGTTATTGTTTGCTGCAGTTTCTAGATGTTTCATGTAGGTGCAACTGCTTTGCTTTCTCTTCACTGAGTTTTTTTTTAAGATACCTCGTGGTCATTTCTATGCATCTTAGCACAGAGGTGTCCAGCCGCTGCAGTGCATCTTCCAGTGCATGGCTCTGGCACCTGCCTCAGCCAAAACCCAGCCATCTGCTTTGGTTAGAGATTGGCTTAGGTTTTAAAGAGTGAAAAATATTAATATTCTTTCCAAAATCTGATTAGTTATATTAACCAGTCCAAAGGAAGATATCAGCTGCTTTATGAGAAGAGGAATGAAGGCCCATTAAGAGAAAGGGCCCCTGATGGTGAGCAATTGGCACCAGCGGAACAAACCAGTGAACCCATCTTTGCAGGTGTAATTTACACTTACGATTTGAGATCTTGGGGAGGAGAGGATTTTGCTGTTAAATATAGTGAAGGTGGGCTTTGTGACAACAGCTTTTTTGCTTTTTAAATTATATTGTGGAAAGCTGTCTTGTCTACCCATTCTCCTTAACTGAGAAGCCTTGGGACCAAGAAAATGCGTGCAAAGGCAGTTTTTGGGAGATCATTTCAGTGTATGCTCTTGTGTGTGTGTGTCTGTATATTTTTTAGGAAAGAAAGTAATAAATTGGGATTCCTTCTTTTGAGATAAGGAAGATGCCTGTGAGTACTCAAGGCTGTTGCACTCCTGAACTGAAATACTAAAAAAATTTCTGTGAAAGGTGGTCCAGTAGAGACACAACACCTGGAGCTGGGAGAACAGAAGGGTGAAAATAATGTGGTGGGGCAACCTGGAAAAAAAGTAACCCTGGCTTGCCTACCCACAGTCAGACATGTTTGCAGGAACTGGGAAATACATTCTGGGATGGGAGTTTTGCCCTCTGTGGACAAATTGGTTTGTTCAAATAAATATACTGTGTTCATTCTCTTCCTCTTCAAAATAAAATCCCCTTTTTTTGTGTGTTTTCTTTCTTTTATGTGGGAGTCTCCTTAAATCTGTCATTGAGTGGGGAAGTGCTACCCCTGACATTACACTTTCTATGGTGTAATTTACATAATGGGAAACATCCCATTTTCTGTGGTGGTGGCTTTACCTACTGTTACTTACATAATTTAATAAGGACCCCTCAAAGCTGACTCTAATCCTTCTTGCTGCCAGTCAGTGCTTGGCAGAAGGCCTACATTTACAGCACTCTTTATTTGTGATGTTCAAATGAATATCTAATCCCTTTTCATTCATTTCATTAGTGTTTAATTTCTTGTCCTTTGCAACCTGCTGTGTCAATAACATTCAAAAACTAATTACAGGTCATGTTTTAAAAGTATTTATTTTAAACAGCTTTGTGAGCCATTGTGTGAGCATAATATGCTTTATTACAGTGTCACTCCATGTAGACTAACATCACATTTAACCTTTTTTTTTTTTTTTGATTTTCGCTTGGAACCNGAGCATAATATGCTTTATTACAGTGTCACTCCATGTAGACTAACATCACATTTAACCTTTTTTTTTTTTTTTGAATTGCAGCTGGAACGCTGAAGAAAAGTTTTCATTATGCTGCCCACAGAGATGGCAAGGTGCTTTTTATGAGTTGATAAGGTATATGAATAGATTGGTTTTTTCCCTTTAGTTTTCATAGTTTGTATATGTCAATAGTGAATTTCCATTTCCGTCCTTTTGCCCATTCACCTTACTTGTGTAAGGCTATCCCTGAAGTTCCTCACAGCATCTTTTTGTGATGAATCTAAATTTCTTTTTTGCACCTGCAGTTTCAAAGAAATCTCATGTGTCTCTGTTTCTAGGCACCTGAAAATCATAGGATGTCATACGAATCATGAGGGCAGTGCACTGTTAACCTTCAACTATTTAAAAAATTGACATTTTATTCTGCTTCTTTTGCCTTCTTGTTTGATCCATGATAACAAAATATTGCATCTCACAATCAAGACGCTGTATGTTTGTTACACATCTTGTGAGGAGCTTGGACCAGAGATCCTTCTGAAATCTGGATAATCTGTTGACCTGTCCTTGTTTGTGCTAACTTCTGTTAATAATTACAAAGATCCAAAAGAAAGGCTGAGAGAGGTTTCTTTAAAAGCTTGTGTTTATATCAATCCCTTCAGTGTGGCTATAAGTCTCTGCTAAAAATATGGTACCTCCTTCAGCTTTGTGATTCAGCTGATATCACACGTGAAACTCTTTGGTCTCATTTCTGATAGGTTAAGAAAAATACTATTTATGATACTTCTGGCTAGATGAATGGTGACTCAGAGACTAATGGTGATTTCCCAGTCTCTCTTGCATCAGCTTGTTGACACCATTGAACTGCTGGGTGAGCCACTTGGTAAAGTTACTTTTACTTTGTTTTAGTACAGTCCCAGAGCTTGTATCGGTCATCTGCCAAATGTAACTTAAAAAAGAGAGACAGAAGATAAAATAGAGAGGTGGGGGGTTTTTTTGGTTGGGTTTTTTTGTTTGGTTGGTTTGGGTTTTGTTTTTGGTTTTCTTTTTTTGGCTTTTTTTTTAACAGAAAAATAATTATGAACTTCTTTTAATGCTTTAAGATACATGAAATTAAAACAGCCTAGTACGTTCAAATGGTCTGTGTGTGTGGGAAGAAACAATCAAGTTGATAATATGGCATGAATTGCAGATAAATGGCAGAAAAACACTGTTCAGTGGATAAATGAAATCTTTCAGTCATGAGGCTAGAATAGGAAAGACAGCCACAGTGAAAGCAAAGAGGAGAAGAAACGTTAAGATGACGTTTAAAAATACAGTGATAATGAAAGACTGTTATTTTCTGAGACAGAAGCGATTTTTATCACAACAGGTCGGGGGTTATATGCAGGCAGAAAACCAAGAGTGTAGCTGGGAGCCATGAGAAGGTAATTGAAAATTGCATCCTGAATTGAGAAGGAGAAGTCTGCCTTTGTGCATGAAGAGATGTGCTGACATGCAAGTGGGAATGCAAGACAGCCATTTTCCAGGCAGCTGGATTTAGAAACTGCAAACTTTTGTAACTGAAAAAAGGTAGAAATGTCTTCTTCAGCTAAGGATGGAATAATTGTGTTCATACTTAATGAAGCAAATGAGGTAGCAATCAGGGTTACATACACTTTTTTTGGTGGGTGTGGGAATACAATGGAAGTTTAGGCTGAAAGTTAATGGGAAGGCTATGCACAGCTCAAGATGCTGGGAATTTGGAGGAGAATTGACACTCTTGCCTGAAAAAAAAAATGCTTTAGGAGATTCATCTGAGAGATAGGAACAGACTTCAGGTTTAATTCTCTTGGTGGCATCATTTTTCCGTTTTAAAATTGCTTCAGATGTACCTGTTGTATACAACAATCCTTTGTATGCTCTGGTACACAGCAATGTAAAGTAGAATTGTATTGGTCTGGTGCCTGCTGGGACTAAATGTGGGAATATGATGTAATTCTTTGAGATGGGTGTAAGAGAACATTTATCTCTTTACAGACTTAATGAGAACTCATCTATTTAGTTTGTGAGGCTCCAGCTACCCTTACTACTCTTGCTCCTCCTAATGGCTGAGCCTTTTGCAGTTTGGCCTGATCAATTAATCCAGTCAAAATGTTCTAGTGTAAATGCTGGCTAACTGGGCTGCTGGACAGCCACACAGAAACTGTGAAATGTTAGGTTGATTTCAGCATTGTTTAACTTTGTACAAAACACACTCATAAAGATGTGAAGGATGGTTAATCTAAGGTAAATCTGGCAATGATTGAGGACAGAGAGCTTTATACCTCCATTATCTTCTGGGAGGATGGTTTTAATAACCAAAGATATCTAAAGGCCAAATACAGCAGATTTTTATTTACCTGAGGTAGAAAGTGGCTTTTTTTCTTAACTTGCTTCAATGGGGTAAAAAACCCACCAAACTAAAAATACACACCAAAAGCAATCATTGCTGAAATGTTTTGGTTTCCAATTTTTTGGCATGCACCTGCACAAGTTCCTATGCAGCTTAATCCCCTTAATCCATTAATTTCTTCTCTTTGGGTTGTTTGCAGTTCACAAACACACCCTTTTTGTTGTTTAAAAATATAACTGGGCAGAAAAGTAGACAAACATGTCCTTATTTCAGCAATTACATCCTTCTCCCAGAGGTAGAGGTCACTTGCAGCTCCCAAACTGTTCTTTGAATAGAGTCTCACTGAGCACTTAAAAACAGATACTTTGTTTAAGTGCTTTTCAAACCAATAGAATTGCTTAGTTGTATGCAACAAAGCTTTATAGTATCAGTCTTAAAAAGGTGTATTGCTTGTTTGCCAAAGGCGTGGTTTTAAGCCAGTTTGCAGATCATGGAATCATGGAATCATGGAATTTTTAGAGTTGGAAGGGACCTCTAGAGATTATCTAATCCAACTCCCCTGCTGACGCAGGAATGCCTAGAGCACATTACTCAGGACTGCATCCAGGTGGGTCTTGAAAATCTCCAGAGAAGGGGACTCCACAACCTCCCTGGGCAGCCTGTTCCAGTGCTCTGTCACCCTCACCGTAAAGAAGTTTTTCCTTATGTTTGAATGGAACTTCGTATGTTCCAACTTGTGCCCGTTGCCCCTCGTCCTGTCACTGGGAACCACTGAAAAGAGTCTGCCTCCATCCTCCTTCAGCTCACCCTTTAGATACTTACAAGCAAGAATACTTCAAACAAAAAAACCCCCACCCCAAAAACAGTGATATACCCCACCTCAGTCCACTGTATTTGATAGAAATTTGGCACTAGAATTGATACAGGAGGTGGCTGCTATATATTTGAGAAGCATACTGTCCCCATTTTCTTTAGAGTTGTCTGTCTCCTAATTTGAACAAAGATGGGAGACCAAAATCCTGCATCTTAGAAGACTGTCCCAAATACTGAATCATGCAACATTTTTGTGGGGTATCTCTTGCTGTCCTTCTCAAATGTTTCGTGTTACATAAAGTGTTCATTGCAATCGAGGGAAATGTGTTTGTCTGCTTGTACCCATTCTCTATTTCATTGACGTGGAGGATGTTCAGGTTTCATTTTTTCCACTAATACGTAGTTATTCATGCAAGCTCCAGCAGAGATACTATGTGTTGTAGCTGGGTATTTGGGACATCGCCTCATTTTACAGCTGCTTTAAAACACAATCTTCTGATCACCAGGCAAAGGGAATACCTGAATTCACACCTCATATATTGGTTCTGCTACCATTTTGTGACTGGAAGAGATATCTTTTTATGTGTAGCTTTTCAAGGTTTGTTTCCTTTGTTTTGATTTAAAATATTGCCTTTTTCAGCTTAAAACTTCCTTTTCTGCCATGAAAGGAGAAAGAAGGAGAAATTGTGTTAAGGTTCAAACAATATTTTTTTCAGTTTAGCTGCAGACTAAAAGAATAGTCCTGGTTGCAATCTTCTGACTGTTCTCTCCTTTTTTGTATCACTGTGTTTCTAAGTTATTCAGTTACCTAGTAAAACAAAAAGTGTGAGGGTTTGCAAACGAATTTGCAATAGTTACAGATGGTAAATGAAGGACTGTCACTGCCTGTAGTGGTTGCAGCATACTAGAATTTCTAGTAATCTGTGAATGTACTCTGAGTGTGACATCCCCAAGCCAATCAAGCATAACATTTTTGGCTCAATAAGCTAAGAGTAACTGAACTTGGATTAAAAAGGTAGCTACACTTTTAAATCATTTGCTTTAACAAGTGTCACGGTACTCAATGGGGCAGAATATTATACTGTGAATTGTTAGAATTGGCACCTGGTAAATGGCATTTAAGGATATATTTTCTAATTGAAGGATATATTTTGTAATTGCAGAAAAATGGCACTCACTTGAACTGAGCCGGCTGGTCAGGCATTCACTGAAATATATGTTTGGAGTTCTTGTTCCTCCTCAACTCAGTGAGCACCACATAGCACACATACAGAAAGGCACATTTTGCTTTCATGTAGAGTGGTCAGGGAGGGACATGAACGTGTCTGTGAAAAGGTATATTGTTTATGATATCCTACAGCCACCTTCCTCCTAAGTGTGTTTGTTCAACTGAGAAGTCTTCATTTTCACTTAAACTATTCTATGAACAAGTGAAATTAAAATGGCATTTTTTGAAACCAGCTTTAACAAAAGTCCATTTTTATGTGGAGTAGTTAGCCTTTCTCAATTTTTTTAAAGCTTTGACTTAGGTGTACTTGCATCCTGGCTTACTTTAGGAAAACTGGAGGAGGTCTTGCTATCATTCAGTTTCAATAGCTCTTCAAACATTAATTTCTACAATGACAAGTGCAATTAGAGATGGGAAAACAAATATGGAGAAATTTAGTGACTAGTCCAATTTGCCAAAATACGTAACATGGAATGCCTGATTTCAAGTTTGAAATTGTGGGCAATACTTCTCCAGGTTTTCAAGCAGAGAAGATGAGAGAGAATCAATGGACTCAAAAGAGTACAGGTATGCTAATATGAATCCTTTGTTTCTTCGGAGCAGGCTGTCACAGAAAATATATAAAAAAATAATTGGCTGTGCCCTCAGCAGATGATAATTTTTTTTGTAAGAATGACTACTTTTATCGTATGGGAAAAAAAAGGACATCTTGTAACTAATATGGAAGATACTTTTTAAAAAAAATAAAGAAAAAGATTGCTAAAACAGTAATCTCCAGCCATTAACACTTCAGTTATTACCATCAAAAAATAAATTACAGGTCTTCTGGCAGCTGCTTACCAAGAGACTGTTTTGAGCCAAAGCTGTGCCAGAAGAGGTTTTGTTCATCATGCAGTCAGTGTAATTAGTTTAAGAATAACCTCTCCCTTGTGTACCTGAAACAGTATTATCAGGTAATAGGCCCAGCTAAATAGACACCACCAGCCAATTAGAGCTGCATGGGTCAGCAAGGTAAGGCATTTTGTCGATGAAGTAGATTATTTTAGGATGCTAATCAGTATGTTAAAGGTGGTTATGATAAATCTTCGTAGAGTTAAAGAATGAAGTATTTGTTTTCATGTAGTTGCTAGTGATGGAATACAAAAAGCTATAGTGAATTTTTATGCTGTAGCAGTTTAGCTTTTTATCTTGTGGTAAGAATAAAAAGTTGTCATATGTTTTTTACTTCTTTCTGTGTAGTTGTTAAAGGGAAAAGCTAGGGCAGAGGCCAAATTATCTGAATGGAAACATTCCTGACTTTAATCTGAGATTTCTGTTCCTACATGTTGCATTTTATAGTTATTGTCCTTGTGTGGGCTGTTTTTTTTTCTCCTGCCTTGAGAAAATACCACTAGATGGAGCAAGCGTTGTTTAAAAAAAGACAAAAAAAAAA
>VYXH01011386.1:0-57777 GCA_013397275.1 Burhinus bistriatus | reverse complement strand
CCTGTCCTCATACAGCATTTCTTATTTTTTTTTTTTTTTTTTGTCCTTTGAGCAACAGAAGAAGGTGGAGCAAGGTGTTAGGAACTAGCTCAGTGGTTAATTTCCAGTGCAGGATTCGGCTGGGAAACTACAGGCAGGAGGTAAACCCTAGAGTGTTCCTCATGCTTAATCATTCATGATCGTAAATTCACAATAAAAATGCCACAGAGGTTTTCCATCATAAATGGTGATTTATCACTCAACAATATTCAAAAATTATAATTGATGGACCTGTTAGAGAGCTGCATGGTAATAAAAGTTATCTTTCTCAGTGTCTTTTGTGATAAAATGTATTTGGCACTTTATACATTTCATAAACTTAATTGCCATTTCACTCGTGCTAGTGATCATCTCTATTACAGACATTATTAGTTGCCCTAAAACACAACTCTTAACACTCTGTTCTACTAAACAAGCCATCCGACATTTAGAAAGAGATCTTTGGCAGTGCAGAGAGCAGGATACATGAAAAATCCTAACTGTGGGTGGAACATAAAAAATAATTGTCACCTTTTAGTTAACTAGTTGATGAAAAATTTGAGACTACTGAGTGGTTGTGTGACCGTATTACCAAGGGAGGAGGAGTGCAGGTGCCACAGAGAGAAAGGAAAAAATATTATTCCCCATTTTATGACCCAGACAAACTATGTGTGCACCCAGAGGGACAGGGCTGGTGGGCACAGCAGCGGATTTCACATGTTTTCTCCAGAGAAAAGAGAGTATGGAGACCTTAACCTTCCCCCATCAATTTGTCCATCAACAGTTGTAGTAGGTTGGAATATTTGTGAACAAATAAACTCTGGGCACATCCCTGGAGCAGAGGAGGGGCATTGTGGGTTTCTCAGGACACACTCACCTGGAAGTTATGCATGGCTCTTTATATTTTCTTTTATAGGAATGTTTACTCTTTATTGTTGAAATCTTGTGGATAAGACATCTCATGCAAAATGTGTCACTACGGACTCCTGTGGTCTGGAACAACTGATAATTTAAGATGTTTCTAGTGGAGGCGTATACAAAGAAATCAGCTGTTCTGGCAGGGCTGCTTATTCTAGGATAGTGTACACAGCTAAGGAACATTTTGTGGCATGGTAGGCACTGTTTGAATTAGTCCTGTAAAGACTTTATGAAGATGGAAGATAGATAGGCTGGGTTAGAGAAGGGTCCTTGTTTCACTGCGGATTGTAATTTTCCTGCTGTTTTCTTTCATAGATTGATTTTTTTTAGTCATACTGGCTCCAAAAATGGGCCAAATTTCAACAGACCATTCTGAGCGGATGTGGAGTATGAGTGCAGAATCTGTGCGACTAACCTGTTCAGACATTCCCAGGCTGGGTTTTGTCTTTTTTTTGTTTTACTCCTGAGTTTTTTTGGGTTATATGGACTCAAACTGGTAGAGTTAGAAATCTAGAGACATCATTTTTTTATATGAAGGCAACTGTGTAAAGAAGGATTCTGTTCATTATACTGTGTAATAACATTTTTATTTTTCAATGAATTATTTCAAATCATTTTCTTGACATGCAATTCATCCTGTGACTCACTGGTATTAGGACAATGTGTTTAGTAGGAGGCTTTACTTTGGTCTTGCCTTATTGCAATTGTTTTTAATTTTAGAAAGGTGGAGATAGATGTTCCAATAAGAACTATTTTAGTGGTTTTTCATGTGTGTGTGTTTGCCTTATTTTTTTTTTAATAAATAAAGGTGTTATGCTCAAGGTACTGAAATCTGTGAAAATGTTTCAAAGTTTGAAAAGTCTAATGAGTATCACAAAGGTGTGTTATGCCTGAGATAGAACACCTCAGCTTGGTACAGCTGGAGATGCTCCCATTTGAAAATTCTTTTATTCAGGAAATTTATCATTGACTTAGTCACACAATCTGATTGGGAAACAATGAAAGCAAACAACTTATATTCCAGAAATTATTCATCCTAAATTATTCTAAAAACACACATTACAGTTCAGTCAGGTTCTGTCCAGAAAACAGCAATTCTAGGCACAGGAACACTTGCGAGAGAAACTAAACAAAGCCCTTGTTGCAGTGAGAGGGAGACAGAGTAGTTTTTATTTGTGGCTGTGGTCTTTCCTTCAGATGACCTTTCTTTCTCCTGAAACTGCTCTGCATGAAACAGATTGAGCTTCTCCGACTACACTGCTATGCATGGTCAGGAAAAGAAAAACTGAGAGATTGGGCTGTTATGTCAGCTCAGTCTTCATTTGTGCTCACATCTCATTTCGTCTTCTCATCCTGGACAGTTCTAGCAACTTCAGTTATATTTGCCTCCAGAGGTATTGCTACTGTTTTATTGGACAGCAATCCAAATGAGTAGCTGCTCCAGGCAGAGATCACTGCACACATTTGAACTTTCATTAAAAACAAACAAACAAACAATCAAAAAACCCAAACAAATCCAATACCCAATGTTTGTTCAACATGATTCTCAGGTATGTGCAATAGGTAGGAACCAGAGTAATCCCTTGATATCTCTCTTTTCCCCAACCACAGTTTTTTTTTTCTCAGGGAGACCTTTAAGCATGTTTTCTGGGATTGTTTTTCCAATTTGAGAGAGATAAGCAATTGCTACAGTGAGAAAGCTATTTGGAGCTGCCAGTTGAATGCTTTCATGTGTTAGTATGACTGCAAGTGGATAGAGGTGAGAGGCTGGTGGGTGCATAAATCCAAGTCTTTGACATTCATTCCCCTTTCGTAAATGTGTGCAGCCCCAAAGAAAGGAATTGTTTATTTTCTGCAGCCTAGGAAAAGACATTTTTTCTCCCTATTACTCTGCAAGGCTTAGGTTTGCTAAAGCTCTTGCTCCCTTTGTTTAAAGTCTATTGAAGTAAGACAATCAGTACTACACCCTTAGTACTATATTGGTCAAGACCTGAGGCTAACGGTTAACCTAATTTTATTGTTTCAGGTAAAACACTTTACAATCTTACCGTCTATCTTCCTTTAGGCAGTTTCTTTATTGAAACGTGTACGCTCAGCACTATTTTGTGCATAGAAATATTTTTTTTTCCCTGATTTAAAATGAATATTGATTTTTTCATACAAAAGGAAATAGTTTAAGCTGCAAGAACCAAACTCGATCTACTTTGGGTCATAGAACTTGCATAGGAAAGTCTTACTGATTCCAAATAGTATGTCCACTTCATATAGTGTAACTCTAAATATACATCCAAGATGGACATAAAGCAATAGGAGGCTACTTTTTCTAAATTTATAGGAAAAGTTTTGTATTCTCTTCTCACCTTTTCTGAAATGAGTGATAAAATAAAAAATGTTATCAAACCCCATTTTTGTACATACAAAATGATAATTCAAATTCATATTTGTAAAACTGCTCTATGACTCTAAGTGGATGCTTTGCAGGATAAACGAGCTGTTGTATTTAACATGTATTTTGAAAGTGAAGTACCTTATTTTGTCCCCCTGATCAAGGTCATCACATTTACTATTTTCAGGCTGGCTAAATTCAGTCACATTTATTTTTAAAGCCCCCTAAAAAAAAAAGACTCTTAAAAAAAGACCCATTTCCCCCCAAATAAGTCTAATATCTGTTTTGTTTTAAAGTGACGTAAATATGAGTTTTGCTGCATGTGTAAACCTGGCAACATAGTCTTTGGTGTGTCTTCTTTTAGTGCTGATTTAAAGATTATTGTTAGTGCTGCATAGATACGGTCTTGGTATGAGGCGATAACTGAATTTGAAACTCCTTTTGGGAAAGATTATATTAGTCTCAGATTAATTTCAAACATAAAAACGACAAAAAAAAAAAATTGTAAGGGACAGAATAGGATTTAGAAATACCTGCAATCTTGTGAGGCAGCAGAAAAAAACCCCCAAGAATGGTAAACAACAAGACTGGAAAACAGTCTCTGGTTGCATACATCAGTAGAAGCTGAGCATTTCTAAAATTTCTTGAAATGTTCACTGTAACATTGTGGCAATTAGTTTTATATCTTCATTTCTTCTTCTTTTAGGGCATTCTGTATGTTTATATACATTTCCACTTCATGCACTTAAGATTTGAAAAGACAAATACACTTTATGCAACCTCATGATTATTTTTGCTTGCTAAACAAAGAAGGAAAGAAAAAATGTATTTCAAAGAATTCTTCTGGGCCAGTGATTGTGACTCAGTCACTCTGACAAAATCCCCACAGAGTCAAGTTATGGATTGGGAACTTTCCTAGCATGTCCTGAGCTTTCCAAGTAATACAAAACGGCAGTTCTTCTATTCATGAAGTTGCTATTGAAACTAAGTAATTGTCCTGTTATTTGACTGGAGGATTAGGATACTCTCTGACAGTGCACTGAGATGACTTTTAATGACTCCTTCACAGCCACAGAAATGTTCAAAATACAGACATAAATAAAAGATAGAAAGAGGCAACTCCTCAGAAAACTTCATGCCTGACAAATGGAGGCCATGATATAATGAACAGAGTGATTATACAGCCTTGATGTTAATGGGCATTATACTTAAAAGTATGTGTATAAATATTTTTGCTAACTGAGACATCTTATTTCAAAGTTTTATATGTATTTCTGCTTGTCAAAATATATAATACTGTGTACTGAAGGGGTTAATCTTCAAACATTTTTGTTCCATGTTGTCTAGAAGAAATAGGCCTAACAAATCACAAGAAGAAAAGTAGTATATTTATTGTATGTGTTAGTGTGAAATTCTGCAGGTCTCTCAGTCAAGCTCCAGATTGATCTGCAGAGTACCTAAGTCCGTGATGATCCATGCAATGTCAATACATTCTTTCTAGTATTTTTCATAGTTAGTCCTCACATCTAAAATAAGTTTTGCTTTTTATTTTTTCTTCTTCTTTCAAAAGGTAAATAATCACATTAATGAAAACTCATGGGATGTCAACATAGAAGCAGAAACTCTTGTTGAGTGTGAGAGCAAATGTGAACTTGACATTTGGTTAGAGAGTTAATGTACTTCCTGGTGGCAGTGGATATACACAAAATATCTTGGCCTTATAAAGTTAAGTGGTTAATTAACGAACTTTTTATTGGAAGCATCTGTAGTCAAACTGGTAGATAGAAAAACATGTTGAAATCAAGCATATGGAAAGGAAGGATTGACTCTCAATGACTCGGGGTTCATGTGTAGATATGGTTATTTTTGTATTTAAATGTAGTTGCTGCTGCAAAGGCCATTCACACTGCTGGATGATGAAACACAGAGTGTTGGAAGTCAGTGAAGAAGCCAGTGATGATAGAATTTATTGTTCTAAGCTGCATGGTAACGACAGTTGTTATCATGATTGCATGGAAATAGTATCATGGTTGTACAACTTAGCAGCAATACTCTATTAAAAGATAATTTGCCACTGCTATTGCAATTAGCTTGTGTCCTTCCAGAATGATCTTCAGCTACTATATCGAGCTCTATTACATCAACAAGATTGCTGGACTGGCAGCAGGCTAGGTGGAGAAGTGATCCAAAACCCACCTGTTTTACACACAAGAGACGCTGTCCTAGCTTGGTCATGTGAGGATTCCTTCAGTGCTCTGCTAAGCTCTTTAAACAGCTAGACATATTTCTAAGTCATAGTGGTAATTGCCTAAATGAACTAACCCAAGACTCCCCAAGACCCAGTAACACATTGGGTGGTGTGTGTTATGGAGTCCTGTGGAATACAACAGTAGTAAACCAAATGGAGGTGAAGAGATGAAAAAAAGATAATGAACAGTGACAACTGCCCAGTGAGCTCCAGATTTTAAAATCTTTACCTTTTGGTGTTGTGTCAATAAGAAGGTCTTAAGGAGCTTTTTGTGCTGTTTCATTAGAAAAGAGAAGAGGAACAGAGAAGAATTACCTACCAAGAGACAGGGACTACAACCATTCCTGACTACCTTTGCACAACAGCTGAGCAAAATGATTACCAGAGGACTTCAAAACATGCAGTGCACAGGACATAAAAAGCAATTCAGTTTATGCTTTGATGAATTATTTAGCCTATTTCTTCCTCCAGTGAACGCTGCAATTTCTTCAAAAGATCTCTTATGTAGTAGTTTAAAAGTGCATATACTGTAACCATGGGTTTATAATATGCTCTGAATAATTGCATTTCATACACTTCCCATGTTGTTATGTGTTCTTATCCAGGATACTAAATACATGTTTGACTGAAATTCTTCATTAGATTTGCTGGCATCACTTCTCTTCCTTGACATCCATTATGAGCTTGGCATCATTTGATTTGGGACAATGAAGTTACTTTCACCTGATATCAATAATTGAAATCCAAAACAGATCCATGCTGTGGCCCAGCTGTGGAAATTTCTCTTGTGACTCTTCCTCAACAGGCAGGACATTATTATCAGCATAAAACCGACCACATTTATTTGTGTGATTATTAGTAATGAAAAATACTTTATGTACAATACTTCAGGTAGGTATGCATAAAAACACTTTGATAAAGGATGTTTTATTCAGTCTTCTGTCTGTTTTACTTCACAGCCAACCTAGCTATTGTGGAACCAGAAGCTTAATTGCTGCGAATTTTAGAGTGTTTATCAAGCCTCCTGGTTAATATAAATAAGGCCAAACACAAGTATTGTATACAATTAGATTTTAGGCTTGGATTCAGATGTGAATCTTTTGATTTGTTTCAAAATATTATTCTATCATGGGCCCTACAGTAATTTTTTTCCAGCCCACCTGAATAATAAAAGAAATACAGAAATGAGAACAGTGATCTGTCTAGTCTAGTAGTGTCCCTTTTGTATACTGTCCTTGTGTATTTTGCAACTAATGAAACTGTTGAATTTCTTACGGAGTTATAAGCCATGGTAGTGATACAAATTCATGATCTGCATGTTGACTGTCTAGCACAGTGGGATTTTTCCCTGTGTCAATGGCCATCATGCATGATTACCCTACAAATAATGAATACATAATTCTTCCAGATTCTATTGGAAGAAAACAAAGATCCCTTAGAAAACAAGTGTTCCTGGAAGCTGACATGAGTCATTTTATTTGAAACTTCTGTCTTAAAGATGAGGGTTGGCTGTATCAAAAATAAGCAGCTCAGTTAAACAAGGATATGCTTTTAACTATCAGTTTATTAATTACATATTTTATTTCATTTTTCCATGATCATTAGACAGTTTATTATTAGACGGTGTCACATTGCACTGGAATTGATGGCTGCTTTTCTCTCTATTTTACTTTTCAATTTCTTGAATACATTGCTCTGAGATTTCAGGAAGTTCAAGAACAAAGCAGAACATTTCTACATAAATGCCAAAACCTTCCTAGTCTTCCTGTAGTAAATGGATGCATTCTTTTCATAGCAAATATTTTAGGCTTAGTGTCCTTCCGTTTTTGAATAATTGACCAAAACTTTTATGAAATCAGATTACAATATATGTGTGTATATATATATTTACTTATTACATAGAATTTGCTTACTGTTAGTTTCGTATTATACCTGCCAGAATATTGCAGAGGAAAGTGCCTTTTGCTACTGACTGTATCTGCATGTTTTCTACTTTATACAGATCCTGTTCTTCGACATCTTAGTTTTACTAAGCAAGACCATATTTTAAAATGCCAAAAATGTAAAGACAAAGTGTATGGTTATTTATGTAATATTTATAAAGACTAACAAAACACACTAAAATCACTAGTCAATTACATAACCTGTGAGTGACACAAATAAATGTTCACTAGGAAGTGTACAAAAGATTATTGTCTCATATCAGTTCTGTTCCATTAGGGTTCCAGTATCAGTCGTTGCAGAGATCCTTACAGCAACTTATAATAGCCAGGTATGGAGTATATGGAGAATTTGCTGGTGTAGGCAAAGTCTTATGTTATATGAAATATCTATATCTATATCTGTACCTGTATCTGTATATCAAAATCTATATATGTATATATCTGTATCTACTATATAGGGAAAGTATATATTCTATCCTACTGTGTTGTTCAACAGAAAAACATTTAGCAGAATAAAAAATCAAAACTGTAGAATGTTATCTCAGGTTGGCTGAAGTGAAAGATCTATGTGTGAATCCACAGTATTCCAGTTTCTGAACTGTAAGTGTGGAATATCTTCAGAATTTGACTATTGGAGCAACTCACAGCACAGTTGGTGCTGTCTTTTTAAGCACTGATGCATAATCCTTTATATATTTCAATACACAAGTTGGTTTTTTCATATTGATTGTTGCTATAAGGAGGATTGGGCTGCTGAGCTGTTAAAGACATTCCTGAAGAAAGCACTCCTCCTAAATGACGGACCTCAGAGCTGACTGCAGTCACCTGGGATGTTAGGCTGACAAATCATGAGATATTACTATGATTGATTTGTTTCAATACTTGTCATGAGAAGAATCTACTGAACAAGCATTAGTCATCAATTCTTTTTCCCAGAAGAAGCAATAAGACAGTACATGTGCTGCTATGAACAGTAAAGTGTATGATACGGTTGGTTAAACAGCTGAGAAAATTAGAAATAATGGAAATACTTGTTCACAAATGCCAGCACTCAGGCCAATTACAGTTGATAGCAACAGTATAAGTAGAACTAAAGTATGGTGATACAGTAATGATGATGGGGACACACACACTGAGATAGGTAGACATTTGCCAGGAAAGAGAGCATTAAGCTATGTTTCAGGTAATATGACTCATTGGAAGTTTGTGTTTTGATGGACTGTAACGAAATGAATGTAGACGGATTAGAGGAAACAACGAGTTTTGGTCAAGATTGTGGAAGACCTTATGGTGAATGATGTTTTGTAATGCTGTAGATCTCAGAATGAGATATTGACAGTGATATGCACTATCACCAGGAGTAAATGTTACTGATTGTTACATTAATGTTATTTCTTCCCAGAAAGATGCTTGAAAGAACAGATTACTTTGATATTGGTAATGCTTGAAATTCCTGGATGAGATTACTAGCAACCTTCTTCACCAATTAATTGTTGAACCAGTAAAAAGTATTATTACTCCAGTTTCAGCTTTTGGTATGAAATAGGGTAATAGAGAAGAATGTACTTTGGATAACAGGTTTAGATGAAGTCATCACAGATGGTTTCAATTTAAATAAAATGGTAAAAAACAGTGAAAATACTCTCACTAAAACTGGTCACTCAGACAAAGGGACCAGTTGGGAAAGGTGCATTAAACCAGGAATTCGGGAATTGGAAAGCAAACAGCACTGGAATTCTGTAAGATTAAGTGCTGAAACTCTCAGGAATCTGTATTCCAAGAAAAGCAGCAAAAAGCCAGTAGTAAATGACTTGCCAAAATCTGAGAAAACAGCCTTCTCAAGAAGCATATAAAATGCTGAAATACAAAAAAACCCCTCAGTGTACATACATAACGACAATATTCATCACCAAAAAAGCATTTTTTAGAGATCTGAAACATAGGGATAAGCCTAAAATAGGGAGCTGTCACAGGTCAATGGAATTAGACCTTGCAAATTATTAAAAGTAGTAGCAGAATGTTCTTCAGCTCTAGAAACAAAAAGTGAATAAATGAAGAAAAGGAGGTGATTATGCACCAAGAATGGGATAGAAATTTAAGATGATGTCTCAAAGTTAAGTGACTATTGTGCCCTGTTTTCAGTAAGGGTGATTATTTTTTCACAGGAGAGAATGGTAGCGTATCACACACAGCGGTTGTATTTAAGAGACAGGGAGGGAATCAGTTATCTGGACGACTACAAAGCTAATAACACGCCACCAGTAGTACGCAACAGTTGATAATAAAAGTTGAAGGAAATTATCATTCCAGACATAGAATTTTAATAAAGACAGAATAGATTTAAAAAGCAACATGAATTTACTAAAACTGGGCCAACTGCATCACATTTCATTAGTATATAATTCAGAGCGTGGGAGACATGGTAAATCTTGTCTAGCTATACTTTACAAACATATGTGATTCCATATGGAAAACTGTTAATGAAGATGGAGAATCGTAGAAGTATGATGCAAAGGATAAAAAGGCAAAGAGCATGAGTAACTTTGAAATTGAAAAAATAAATAAGGAAGAAGTCAAATGCAGAATTTTTCATGGACTGGTGTTTGGGCAGATCTAGTTTAACGTTTTCATTAATCATCTTAAGGAAAACAAGAAAACTGACATGATTTCTGATGACAAAACTGAAAGAATCAGCAATACAGCAAAGCATTAAGAAAAAGAAACAACTAAATGATGAGGAAGAGTGCCAGAGGTAGATAAGGCATAAAATGTAACAGTGCAAAATTATGTGCTGACAATCTAATCACAGTTGTTTCAGCTGTAACCTGGTGAGTTAGAAATGACAGCTGTGGAGAACGACCCGAGTGACCAGCTAGTTCAGATTCATCTCTGATTGTCAATGTGATGAGATTGTAAAACCTGTAATGCACCCTTGGAATGAATCAGGAAAGGTATTTCTTGAGGAGATGAAATAAAGTCAATGTTTTTGTATAGGGCATTGGTGAGACTTAAATCTGGAGCATTTCATACAGCTCGAGTCACGTTCAGGAAAGACGGATTTCAGGCTGGGACATTACCTGAGAAGGATTACAAGAAAGATAAGGGGAATGGAGAGCTTGTTCATGACAGGAGATTTAAAGAGCTTGGTTTGTGTAGTATTGTAAATTAAAGGTTGAGAGGGATATGACAGATACACATAAATATGTCAGAAGGTAAGCACAAAAGAGGAAGGAGAGCTTTTGTGGTGAAAGGGTAACATTAGCAGAAGAACACCTGGTCTAAAATAAGTGTGGCCTGGAAGTTTATGATTATCAGAAAAACAAAGAAACAGAAGCATTAGGGGAAAAAAGCTAAACATCTTAAAGATATAGTTCATTAAGTCTGAAAATCTATGATATAGTAGGCCATGTCTAGCATATCAGCAAGGCCTTTAAGGTTACATGAGGATGTTTCTGTTGGGAGGATAAATTGTTAATATTTTTCATGGTTTCACTTATTCAGATAGGAAGTGTGTGTTTCCTTAATTCCCAGCAAGAATAAAATACCGGGGTTTTTGCCTCTATTCCCAACTCCTTTTTGCTTTTAGTACTATTACCCCCTCGGGGTCCATTCCCGACACTGCTCCTCATTCTCCAACTCTATACTGCTTTTGCTACTGTTTCTTCTTTCAGACACACTCACATCTCTAACCAGCTGTATAATCACTTCAGATTTTTGTATCCACTTCTGTTTAAGGGTTGTGCTTATCACCTTCCACAATGTTTGACCTAAGTCTAGTGTGCTAATAGTGGAGAACAGTTCTGGACCAACTTATTGTCCTGAGAGCAGAAGCAACGCACTTCTTCCTGTTGAGTTGTAATAAATTACTGAACCACACATGGTAGAAACCATGCTGTGTATAAACAGTATGTTTCTCACTTGTATGTCGCTCCTTCACATTACTTTAAGTAGAAATGGTGCACTGAGGATCCCTTGTCTTTGACAGGAGATATTTATTTTCCAGTCACAATACCTTTTCACTGGCATCAAATACAAAAGAAACATGGAGGGAAAAAGCAATTTGTTGTGCTGCTGTTTTAATACACTGGCTGCTGTCTGATGTTTAAGCAACTGCATTCAGCATATTTCTTCCTATCAAAGGGTCCCAGTTCTAGCTGAAGGGACCAAAGCAAGAATGATAGCCTAATTATATTTTTCTCTTTAGGAGAAACTAATACACTCAATCTGTGCAATGAAGCTTCTACCAAATAAGGTCTGATGGGAGGAAATACTTGAGACTGCAGCTCTCTCTGGATGTCAGAACAGTTGTAAGTATGGACGACACAGGAGCAAAAAGCTAGGCTAGGATCAGGTTCAGAATGGTTGTAGGAGTTTATACTTTTAAAATACATTTCCTTAGCTAGTGCCTATCTTAGTGACTTTTTACCAAATGTGACAAAATTCCCATGTTAGTAGGTACACTGTTTTGTCACATAAGTCATTGTTTTGTCCAACTGTTTTAGCAGTGCTCAAGAAATGTGAATGCCTTCTCCTCCCATAGGAGGTCAAATGCAGAAGTCCATGGGATAAAGCCTATGGTTACAATGGCCAATCTGCTTTTATGAAAAATGTTGCTTAGTATTTCCCCTTATCCTGGACTATTCTCAACAGTGGTGACTAATCAACATTTATGAAAGTGGTCACTTTTAATTTTGTATCTTCACTTTATTTCTCTCCAAAAGAAACCTTAAAATCTGGCCAAATCTTTTCTATGTGTCAATCCCACTAGACTCAAAAGACAAGGTTTTTTGGCAAACAGGTCCCAAGGCACCTCTCCTTGTTTCCAGGCTACAACAGCAAACAGCTTAGCAAGCTTCCAAGTCCTATGTACTCTTTCCCAGGCAACTCATGGGAAAAATATGGAATTACAATAGACTTAGGTATGGTCGTATGTGAATACTTTCCTTACTGACCCAGCTGGTGAAAACCTGAAAAGCAGAAAGAGGTTTTACGTGCAGTCCTGAAAAAGTCCTTCTAATGCAAAATCCTGGTTTTCTTTTATTTTTTTTGGTGGCAGGGATGGTTTGCTGTCTGGGCTTTTAAAGATTGCATGCTGCAGGGTCAGACAGTAGGTCAACTCTATGTGCAGAGAAGTAGGGGCCATTTTGCTGCAGAATTGCTCCATATTGCTCCTGGCTGGCTTTTAAGCTTGGTGGGTTGGGTGCTTGCTGAAAACCATCTGTATTCAAATGCACCCAAAAAAGCAGAAAGTTTGAAATGTTAATCCATGGTACATCAATAAGTTGCCATTTCTGGAGTCTCCTCTGTTCTTCAGTGGGAGTAATTATCATGGTATAAACATGGAAGAGCAGAGAACATCTGCCTGAATGCCAAGTGAATTTGCTGTGATTTCTGGTTTCACAAAGGACAGCCCATAAATTCAGAATGCTAGAAAGCTGTCTGCTGTGCTATGCAAAATGGCAATGCAATGCATAGGACAGACTACTGTGTTTCCAACATGGCTTTTGAAGTAAGAATAGGATTTTCTGTAGTATGCAAATTTTGCCTTTTCTCAGAAGGATGCTTTGAAGTTACTGAACTAACAAAAGGTAAGCAGCTTTTAATTGATTTGTGAGCATTCAATTAATCATAGCAGAATGCTAATTAAATAATTAATATGGGTTCCTTAAATTGGGAAGACATTAAATAATTAAACAAAATCCTTTTGCGGTGAATAATACCTGATAGCAGCTGTGATTCTGCGCCAGCTTTGTAATGCAGAAAACAAACACAGAAACAAAAAAAAAAGTAAAAGCATATCTTTGTAACATATCTGTGAGACTGTGTGGACATTCTGCATGAAAAATATCAGCAGATTAATGTGGATGTTTTTCAAAGCTAATTAAATTGAAGTGCGTCATTTCTCATGATGAGTGGCTAATTACAGAACAGCAGAGTTGGATAGATAAGAAGTACTCAGTGCTATAAGGACAATCAATACAACCGAAACAATTTCAGTAGTAGTCCTGGATCCTAAGATATGCTTAAATAAATAATAAGATTCTGGATAGGAAAACATAAATCACTGCCACTACACTCAAATTGGTATTCACTTATAGCCATATACCAGTCAGAGTGCTGAAGCCAATTCAGTGCAGGAATCTCCGGGTATAGATGAGTGGTGGGCAGCTTTTCACTTTTAATATTTTTGAGATCTGATAAATATTTCAGCAATGGCAGTTTGCATTTCAGAAGACCACAATATTACTATTCTTTAGAAAATATGCTTTAGTTTTCATGTAAAGAGGTGGTTTTGCAGTAGAGAGCCACAGTTCTGAACTGACTTTATAAAATATCTGGGACCCATGGGATGTTTTAGTGACATGGATATTTTAGAAGGACTATAATCGTATATGCATTTTCAAACCTAATCAAGAATCCTCAAACATTGACGCTTCACCAAGAAATCTTATGGGAGTTTACAAACAAAAGAGCAGAGTTAGGCCCATTGCTTTTTAGAGTAATGCATTGTTATTTTTTTTTGTATACCATTCAATATTTCATATACCTACACCACGGGTGTGCCATGACAAGAAGGATCATAGAATCATAGAATGGTTTAGGTTGAAAGGGACCTTAAAGATCATCTAGTTCTAACCTCCTGCCATGAGCAAGGACACCTCCCACTAGACTTGGTTGCTGAAAGGCCCATCCAACCTGGCCTTGAACTCTTCTGGGGATGGGGCCTCCACAGCTTCCCTGGGCAACCTGTTACAGTGCCTCACTATCCTCAGAGTGAAAAATTTCTTCCTAATATCTATTGAAGAACACCCCATCCCATCAACAGCAAGGGATAGGATGGGATTTAAAACCCTCTCACTATAATAATCTACACCCTGTTCTGCAGGAGAAAGGATCTTTAACTAAATGCATCCAATATTGAGAGCTGTGATTACAGGAATTTCAGCTGCAGTCTTTACAGATTATCAGCATAAAAACTGATAGGAAAATAATCCAACCTGTGGCACCAATACTATTAATGGTGCACCAGTGATATGATGTAATATTATTGAAAAAGGATGGGATAGACAGAGGATTTGAAGAAATGTTTGGGAAGTACTGGGCATGTTCTAAGTCAGTGGAAGTTTAATATCAAACTATTATATTGAAATGGTGAATACAAATGGAACCTATATTAACCCTACAGAGACACTCTTTATCTTCACTTTGTGTATGATCATTCCACTGCAGTAATGGATCCCACTTTTCCTTCCAGACCTTCTGAGTTTAACACAGTCTAGATAATCCCTTCAAGTGCAGCCTTTTAGGAACAACCAGGAGTGTATTTTCCTTAATTGGTATTCCTTCTCTGGCATATGAAAAACTGTGCTAGCTGCTCAGGATTAATTCTGACTCTTCCTAACACGTTATGCATACTTTTTGCAGAGCTCTGCTCTTGTTAGCAGTCTGTCACTCAGCTGCCTTTGGAAACATGTGACAGACCACGTAAAGAATACAAAAACTTCTTTTTTTGGAAACAAATGTGTTGCAGGCAGGCATGCCCACATCCATGATTTCCCTTTGGCACACTGTGAAAAGACTAAACAACTGTGTACTCTGTCTTCTGGCAACAAAACTTACCTCTTCTCTGAATCTTAGATCCAGGCTGTATGTGAGATGAGATTTTTCTCTGCTTTTCTTCCTTTTGTAACCTATCTACTGATATTTCATTACATTTGAGACAGAAAAGAGTGTGGAAACAGAAGCATCCTTTAGGCTTTCACTTAAGCAGGAGAAATTCAAAGTTCATTTTTCCTTTATTAAAAGCCAGACACTTAACAAGAAAGGTACAATCCAATACTCTGGTTACAATTTGTTCTGAAGGATGTAATCAAGTATATACTCAAAATGGAGGCTGAAATACGACACACTTTTCACAAAGTAAGACTAGAATGCCAATCCTACCTACATCTTATTTCATTTCCACGTATTTTAAGTATTTTGTGATTACAGATAACAGTTACTGATAGTCATTTGTCACATTCAAAGAGGTTTGAATTCTAGTGGTCCCAATTTAAAATAAATTGATTGTGTTTTCTTGTCACAGTTCTTTAAATCTTGTATTGGAAAAAAAAAAGAAGGAGATTGAAACAGACCTGACACCTGGCTGCTGAGTCCTTAGCTTTGTCTGAGAGTCTGTACCCACGCCCTTCACACAATGAAGTTTCTTAATTGGTTGCTCTCTGTTGCAATTGCAGTGATCTGGAAAATGATAGCTCATGTGTCTCGGCTAATGACCAGTAACTTATCAAGCCTTGGGGACTCAGTTGTTTGCAATCATTGTTCCATAGCCTAGTTTATAGCTTCTGGTCATGGGAGCTACATACTAAGACCTGTTGAGAGGGACTACCTACTGGTCACAGAGACAACTTTAAATACCTGGAGAACCCTAAAGTAAACACTAAGGTACTACGAAGTTTATCTGTTCTTTGGATAGCTGAGGCTATGTGGAAGTGCAGATTTACATGTGAATTTAAGGTCCAGAATGTTTATGCGTCTAAGAAATGTTGTGGATCTGGCTTTTGTCATCTTAGTCTTGTTTCTTATAAAATAGGGATAATGATACTTCATATATTAAAAAAGGTTAACACTGTGAGGTATTCAGAGCTGTAATAATTTTGCCTACCTAATAAACAGAGATTATCTCCAAAGGTAAAAATTAAGCATTCATTAGATTATGTGAGTTGGAAAAATATGAATTTTCAGTTAAAAAAAAATCACATTGTAAATACATGTGATAAAACAGTTGTGGACATCTGTTACACACACGTTTTAGGTAAATTTTTTTCATATATGACCTTCACACATTATGAAGACATGTAAGCTGTATATCTTCCCCTAATAATGCACGTCCTTCATGTCTTGCAAGTCGTCTTTTTTTGTGTTAATTTTCAGATGATTATCATATTTAGCCTCCAATATAAAAAATTGGTAAGAATTTTGACAAATTTCATACTCAGCTAGGAAGTATCATAGCATGTTAAATTTCACAATGATGTTATTTCATAGCACTGTCTTTTGTGAAAGGCTATCATTTAACAGAGAAAGAAGGAAACACTTTTATGAGTAAATATGTTATAAATTAAATCAGCTAACATCAACTATATTGATTAAGCAATTTGATCCACTTGCCATTTCATTCTTCACTTTCATATTTCACTTTTCCTTGCATGCAAAATTCAAGTCTCTAGGTCTGTTTAATTTTTTTTTACACTTTTTCTACAAAATAAAAAATATAGAGGGGTGAAAAATGAATGATAAAAAATACAATACCAGAGAAATCAGAGTAGCTCTGCTATCTGTTCACTGATCACATTGTCTGTTTTGTAACATGTTGCCTTATTGAGTAATAGGAAAGAAGCTGGCAGTTGCCTGCATTTACTAAAGAGGTACCCAGAATTTGTTCTAGATAAGTTTGAATTGAAGGAGTTGCAAAATTGAATGTCATAAAAAGTTCTTGGGAAATCACTAGTACTAGATCATATTCTTGCTTCCTAACATTAGCACCAGAACAAACTACCTACATTAATAAACGTCTTCTGGAGAAACTTATTTCCCTTAATTGGCATATAGGGAAACTAGCACATAAACATTGGCACTCAAGTTAGATGCCAATTTTTCAGCAAAATGTAAAGATAGGAAAGTATAACTCAAAATGTAGATATGGGTAACATAGCACACCTCGTGGTGTGTGTTGTATATTTTCTTCTATTGCATCTAGAGTAGAACTCCTATATCTTATTGTTTTCAAGCACCTAGCTATGGATTTGATGTGTTTTACTTTCTTTTTTAATCACTTCCTGTATGTTGCTATACACTGGTTTGGTTAGCAGACAGACAGAATAGAACCCTAAAATGAAATAATTAATTAGCATGTGTCTGATGTGACCTACTCTTAAACACATTAACTGCAAATAACAGCTCTAATATATGTGTTATAAAGTTCTAATGTATAAAACACATATAGGAATGCATATCAATGATACAGGTATTGATCTATATAATTTTTATTTTGTAATTTTCTTTAAAAAATCATTTTATGGTATAATAGTAAAATCTCATTTTCATGGCTAGCTTTTTGTCATACAGAAAAATTAAACCTTTAAAAGACAAAGCTTAGTAAAAAGAAACATTTAATAGTCTTCATAGGTCTAAAACACTTGATTACATTTAAACTTTAATTTCACCTTCATTGCACAAGGTAGCTACATATAAAGCTTTCAACTGTTTTTATAGAAAAATATGTGCAATCTTTTTAAGACGTCTTGCAGGACAGACTCTTGGAGAACAGTTGATATCCCCATTAGCAAAGTCTCTATTTAAAGGGCAAAATGTTTGTTTCCTATGAAGAGTAAATAAAATTAACTGGCTCATGTCCATGAATTTCTGAATGGAATGAAGTGGAATTTAAAGCAGGGGTTTACATTCTGGATTTATGGTACCGTTCTGTATCTTATTGCACGTGGTATTCCTATGGATATCATAGACAGTTTGCAGCCTTGTGGTTGTTAATTGTAACATTATTTTTATTTATTTATTTCTCTCTCCCTCTCTTTCTCTCATATGTTTCCACATTATGTTGTAAACCCAGTTAAAGGTGAAGATTTATCATGTTTGGGTCTGGCCCCTAGTCCATACCCTAAAGATGATGTAATTTTAAATAACAGACCAAACAGCTGGAGGAAACAAAAAGAAGAGAAAATACAGCACAAAATAACAGCAACTATCACTTGAAACTGGTAGACAGTGAAGTAATAAAATCAATGACAGTAGTTAAAAAGGGGAAAAAAAAAGGAAAATTACAGTTGTACCAAACATTTATGAGATTAAATGAAAACTGTAAAACTACAATGATGGAACAATACAGTAACTTTTAGTTAGACAACACAAGTTAAGGCCTAGTCCTACATATTATAATATGCTTGCAAAATTTTCAGTCATGTGATCTTACATTTAATATATTCATACCATATTCCTCTGCAAAAATTACTTACTGCTAAGAGTCTTTGTCATGGGTGGTCTCCTTAGAGGAAATGTATAGAAAATGTGTAGTTCTTTCATGACTTCAAATGTGGATGTTTTTCCATTAATGAAACAGATCTTTTAAATGGTACGGTACGTTTTGTGACACAGCGAGCCTCACAGCCTTCTCTGGGGACTAGCTTTCCTAGCTCTCTGTCAGAGGAGTTGGCTGCCCAGCTCCACTAGAGCAAGGTGTGGGGCACTAGGCCAAGTTTCAGGGCTGAACCTCTGGATTAATGTGCTGTGGTGGGCTTGGGGCCCAGGCTGATTTTCTGCTTGGAAAAATGTTCCTCACAAAGTATTAAGGCCATGTGTAGCTATTCAAGAAAACTAGATAAAGATATATGTGATTTGTACCTTCAGAAACTTAAAGTAGCTTGCTTATTGATTGACTTTATGTAATAGGAAGCAATATAATCATCTCTTACCGTAAACTCTCCTTATAATCTGATTTTAATCCAAACCCTAGTTTTGTCTTGTTGTTCATTGTATTGGGTTTTGTTACATCCTGCTCTTTGTAAGGCTTTCATTTCCGATGAATTCTCTGTTATTGAAACACAGGAAGGATTTAGCTAATAAATTATGATATCTCTTTTACTCCTAGCATTCATCCTCCCAGTCTTGGGTACACTGAAGGCTGTAACAGTGGGCTATTATTTGATGTCTCAGAAGTGTCTTAAATTGCTAATGACATCTGTTACACGTGATCCTAAGGGTTACAGTCTGTTCTTTCTTTAAACCGATCACCACTAAAACCAGTGAATTCTTTTGATTTGCTTAACAATATCATTGGGAATAATGTTACTTACATTCACTGCACTGTTACTTTGAACATTTAAGAAAATGAAAATACAGATTTTGAAGGCTGTACATCTCCTAATAGCCATAATTTGTCATTTCTTTTGTGCATATCCAGTACTGTTTTCTATGTTCCATTATGTACTTCCAAGTACAAGTCAAATATGTATGTTGTTGCTTTTTAGGAAACACAAGTTTGAATTGTAAGAAAACATATTTAATCTCACACCTGTGACAGTAATTAAGAAAACTTCTGATGAAAACTCTGCATTTTAAAACAAAGATGGAATAGTGATTAAATGCAAACTGATAAAGTCGCATCGTTATTTCATGCAGTGACTGAGAAAGGATAGCAATATAAAATGTGAAGAAGGTCAAAGGAGACAGAGCAGAGAGATGGAAAAGTGGAGAAGAAACAGAATAGTACTTCAGTTTGAGTGAACTTTGACATAACTTGATTTGTACAGAGCACAAATTGTAGAGTCGGCCATTTCCATTTTCTTCAGAGCAGTGCACTGTTTCTGTGATTTGCGACAGCCTGTCCTGGTTCCGGCAGGGATAGGGTTAATTTTCTGGCCCGGGACACAGGTATTCCATACCATGTGAGGCCATGCCCAGTCCATAGGGGGGAGGTGGCCGGGGGAGGGGGAGGAGGAGTCAGTCGAGGCTTTGGAGCGGGCTGGGGCTGCCCGGGGCCCGGTGGGTGAGGGCTGGTAACTGTACCGTGTGTGTACATTCCTCCGTCAGTGTTATTGTTGTTCTCCTTTTCCAGTTGCTGTTGTGTTAAACTGCCTTTATCTCAAGCCATGAGTTTTGCCTTTTTCTTTTGATTTTCCCTCGCTGCCGTGGGGGTTGAGCGAGCGGCCGCCTGGTTCTTTGTTGCCGGCTGAGGCCAAACCACCACACAGCCTTTTCCCCACACTGCAGCCACCTTCCACTGAGGACATTTCTGATGCCAGGCTGGACTGATCAAGCCTTGGAGGACCTCTTGTCAATCAGGCTGGGCTTCTGAGCCAGATGAATTTACACAGACGAATACTAGGTCATTTGAGGCTGTCTCTTTGAGATTAGTGTTACGTTCAGAATTTAGTGTTAGTATCTATCTTTCTAGTTTAAGTTTTTAACACTATTTTCCTTCTTATTTCTCTGCACAATGACCATCCTTGCCTGAGGGTTTCCGAGTTGTATTGCAGTAAAAACAACATATACCAATAAAGGGGCAGAGCTACAGGATGCAGCTGGAAAAGTAAATTCTTCTTATTTTCTTAGGTTACTTGCTTAAGTGTTTTATTATTTTGATTAACTCTCACTTAAAATCTTGAGTGGTTTTCTTATGGAGTGGCAGAGGGAAAAAGAGACCCAAGGGAGCCCAGAGTGATATTGGCGTCCTTCGGTATGTATTTATGTGTGCAAAGTTTCTGGACAGAACTTTTGAAGCTGCTTAAAAAAACCTTGCTTGTAATAGCTTTACAACAACACTTAATAAGTCTAAGCTGATTTTTTTTCTGAGGCACTTGAATTGCAAATCACTGATCCAAGGTCTTATAGCCTTGAAGTTCAAGTCAGATTATCTGTGAATATTAGAACACGCACATGTGAGGCGGCCTTTACAAGCTTTAAGATCAAAGAGTCACTGTGCAACCTTCAGAATAATATCATTCTGTCACTCAAGCAAGCATAAGAAGGCTGGAAAAGTTCAAGCTTTCAAGCAAACTTTAGAACTCCTTTTGTGCAAAGTGATTTTGACCATAGAAAGCTTGTATGCAACAAACCAAGCTCTTACTTTCAAAAAATATATTATCCTTCTTTTTAATGAAACAGAAATAAAATCCCAAAATTTACGATTTTATTTGCTGGATATATTGTAAAGTTCAAATATCTCTTGATATGTCTGCTTTTAGTCTTGCCTTTTCAGGCTTGGGTTCCCTAGCCTCCAGGGTTTTAGCAGTTGTGCTTTGCACCATCTCCTTTTCCAATGCTGAAAGGCGGTATACGTTATTTCAAAAAAATATAATAATTGCAAGTTTTGAATTCCTTATATCTGCTCCAATAAAGTGTTAATAGGTCCAGCAGAATCCATGAGATTACTTGTTTGTTTAATGTACAACAGATACGGAAGTACTTTGCTAGATCAGGGTTGTGGAGTTCAACACCTTTCAGCATCTCAGTATCATGGCTATGCTGCTTATTTTATTACTGCAATTTAAGCAATCTAGTGTAGACATATGTTTTGAATGGAGGATGGCTCATATTTTTTCCTTGCAGAGTTGTCTGAATTTGTTGCATTAATCCTCCACGAATTTATTACCAAATTGTCTTTCTATATAGCAAAGAATCTTTATTAATATTTATCTTACCGTTCCTAACTGGCAATTTTACTGCTAGACTTCCATCTGTTTTCTTTTATGTTGGCTTCTTCTAGGTAGAGCCTTTGCTTTCAGATTTGAACTAAAAGTGACTTGGCTGGCATGATTATTGCAGCTTCACAGAGGGTGATGGCTGAGGCACTCGAAAGGCTAAGGGTCAGGCTTGCAGAAGTTGCCAATGACAAAGGAGAATACAACATTCCTGCATGCTAGTCTTTATTGTTCTGACCAGTTGGTAACTCCCCTGTCATGTATATTAACTTTCCCCCCTTTTCTCTCAGTTTTCCATTTGAACCATATCCACTGATGAAGATCAGCCTCTGGCTTAACTATGCTCAATTTCCAATTCCTTTTCTAAACCTTCTGCAGTTCAAACTATGGAACTGGATATAGATCAGTTGCAAAAAAACAATGAAATAAAGAACATACTGTTCTCAAATTATGTTTATTCATAATTTGTACCTATATATTTGTTTTCATTCTCTTTGAAACATTAAAATGCATTCTGATTGTTAAATTTTAAACTGCCCAAATTAATAGAAGCTGGAGACTCCTATTAGTCTGCTGTCAACACCCTACTGTAATTTTTTGTGTCCCTTTTCTATAGAGCTGTGAAGGAAAAGGGCATCAGGTCACTTATTCCTTATAGCATCATTACAAATATATTAAACTTAACTATATATCACAGCTGACGAAGGAAAAAATTTTCTCTGGTAGCAGAAGAATAATGGATTTAGACAGTACTTTCAGGAGTACAGGCACACTAGGCTTGTAACATCTTTGTACCTTGAATTCTCTGTGAAAGCTAAGGGTACTGAAGATGATTTCATGCAAACTGGTGCAGGATTAGAGTTTAAATCAACACTAACAGTGGAGTAAAAGTGCCACGCACTGATATTTCAAACGTCAGAGAGTGTAAATTTGATTATTTGGTAATTTATTTTGATGTTATGGACTAATATTTGGGCTTTTAAGTGACGTTCAATTGCCATTTAAACTGTAACACCAAAGATTTTGTTTCTAACAGGATCTGCTTTGAAAAACTTTCTTATATGAGAAAAGAAGCTTGGACATTTGTGGCTTCTCTTAAAGCAACTGGAAACCACAGCAAAGGATAACAATGCTATAAACCAGGAGCATACCTATTCTTTCTATAGGCAAAGCAGGGACAAATTACTCTGCACCACATTTTAGTAATTGCTGATCTACTGTCTCTAGGACTATCTTATGGCTACTGAGTAGTCAGAATTAGTGTTAGTGGCTGGCTGGGATTCTAATAACAATTACTTAATTAGAAGATATTCCTGGATGTATTTCTACCAATAATAATATTCAAGGAGACTTATTGGTATCGTTATCCTTTTCTATTGATCTCTATATCTTTCCTTCAGAGTAGTTTCTGGAGCATAAAACTGCAATGTGCTCGTAATACCAGTGCATACACAACCATTTCATCTTCTCCCCTTTGTTAGCTTTGAGAACAGCAGTAAAACAAATTATAATCTTTGTAAGGTCATTACAATTTTTTTCAAAACTTTGAATCAAAAAGTGGTAGATGTAATTTTCTATTGAGTTGCTTATATTGTTGATAGTGCACCTTTCTGTGATGAGCTGAATACATACATTTTATAAACCTCCAAACAAAAGAATGATGTTGGTTGTGTCCATTTCACAAGCGAAGACGTTAAAGACTGTATTTTCAAAAATTCTTGACTAAATGGTAGCCTGTAATTGATAACTGTCTGTTTATTAGGAGTTACCCAAGGCTGCTAATGGAGAAAGGTTCTCCTTTCTACCAGGAGGAGGCATAATAATATTCCCAGCTCTGATTCTTCCCTTGTTCCTTGTGTATGAAAAGTTCTTTTTCTGTTACATCTTTGGAAAACTAACTAGACAGAGAGGAATTTTAAAGTTGGAAATGTAGCTTGTCTCTGTTTAAGTGTTCTTATCTGATGCATTTTCATTTCATTTTTTTGGCATGGTTCCAAGGAAACGTAAAGTCAAGTGAGGGACCAACAGATTCAGCTGCTCCTGCAGAAACAAAGTGCTGCGGTACTGTCTCTAGGACTATCTTATGGCTATGTGGTCAGGTAGAGGCCACATTCAGTGTAAGGCAGAGCTGTACAAGTAGCCAGTTGTTTAGATTCAGTGGCTGAACAGAAAAGAGAGCAATCTCCTTTTTCCATCTCCCTTCCATCTCTAAAATCCATTTTCATATGAATTCAGCTATGGGTTCCTGCTCAGTTTGGAATGACAAAGAAACAAACGTCATTATTTTGAGCCAGGTAAATATTTTGTACCAAAAGATGGTCACATGCTATAGGAAGAGGATTGCTTGTCCTAAAAGTTTCCCTCCATAAGTATTCCCCAACAAGTGGAATTATACTGGGCAGAGATACTGGATTACTTTCCATATACATGAATAGCTTAGGAGCATTCACATGATGTTTTAATGTTCTAGAACCCATGATTTTCTCCTGACCACGACCAGAGTTAGGAACTTGAATCTCAACATAGATGCTTAAATAAATATTTATTCATATTGATAGTTTTGGATGAACCCTACTCTTGCTTTTGATCAGGGTTGCTTAAGTCTTCTGGTCTCAGAGTTTATGGTGTGATCCTGTGAGATAAGGATCCAGTCTTTCCACTAAATCAAAATGCATATGGGTATCTCAGCAACATTTTACATCACTACCTTGAAATATATCAGCAAAAAATATGTGTATGCATCCATGCAATAATACATTGAGCCTTTAGTGTTTGTTGGAAAAACATGCAGCTCCTGTTTGTACAGCAAAAAATATTTTTCACTTAGCTGAATTTGCTCCTTTAGATTTTGGCTTTCAAAGACCTTGGCAAAGGATGCAGAATGGCTCCATAAGCAAGCATCCACATCAGTAAGAATGCTGGATAGGAGTCTGCAAGGAATAAATTACGCGTATATACTCGGGTACTGAAAGATGGACCAAATGTAACTTGACATCTTTGAGGAAGAGATTCAATATTAAAATCACAGTAAAACAACACTGTGCTTGTATCAAAAAATTTGATATAACTAGCACGTATTTTTAAAAGAATGTTTGAGGAGGAGAAAAGAGAGCAACAACATGGTAGACTTGGAGAACAGGTTTTTCTGTTTCTTGGTATTTTTGAAAAGATGACACTTCATGAAGATTTGCAACTATGCCTCTTTCTACGCCCACAAGATTTGCACCTCCAGTTTTCCTTTCATGGAATGACTGAATACTTAGTATAGAACTGTCTTTCTGCATGTTTCCTTTGATTGTATTGTAGCCATGATCTGATGAGATCTGTAGTCCTGAGCCAATACATGGATCTTGGGTGCCAAAACATATGTTTTGGGGCTCAGTTTATGCTTCTGGTCTAAGAATAGTTGATGACATATAGAACTATATTTTCCAGGTTTACTTACAAAAGGTATAGAAAAAAAAATAAAGCAACAAGAAATCCATGGGAGATAAAAAGAAATGAAGGAGGGAAGCAAAGTAGGTTAGCTTTACCTAAGCAGAGGAAATGCTACAGAACAAATTTTTTCTGTAGTAGTTCTCTTTTTTTCTAATTCCACCTAGATTTACATTCTGTTGAAATAATAACATGCTGAAGTGTTGAGATGTTTTGAATTTTGTGATGATTCAAATATCCTGTCATTTATGATTGACCAGTCTTGTGCTGGAAAACAGAACACTAAGTAAGAGGAAATGAAGTGGAAGTTGTATGTTTTTGTCTATATTCTTGCCTGAAATTAGGACAGTTGTCAGAAATGTGGCATTTGCATTGGCTTAGTTTTGGAAGTAATCAAAAAACAGTTATTATTTCTAACAGGCATGTCTTTCCTTTGCATTACCACAGGATGAAAGAGAAGCTTAACTGTTAGGTGTTTGGTGAAAATTGGAATAAAATTTAGACAGTTCATGGTTGCTGTTATTTTATTTTTGTTAGTTGTGGTCTGAAACCGTGCCAACTCAGAGTAAATTAATCAGTTTTGCGGCAATAATAGAGTCACCCATTAAGATATTGATGGGAAAGCCAAGGAAGTATAATAAAATAACATTACATTTTGCAACACAAGCATAAAGGCTCTCTGATGGCATAGGAAGAAAAGTTTACCGTAGCTGCACATAACAGGTTACGTTTAAGGAAGGAAGGGTAATCTAGTGCATCTTGGCCTGGTTCTCTACTTGAACTGTCACATATTTGGCGAAGTTGCTATTAGCAAATTTTAAAGTCCTGGGGAAGTTCAACAGCTGAGATACCTACATGCTTTTTAAAGGCACCATATTAACATAGCTTTGAAAAGTCTGAGCTGAAATCTTTCCTTATATAGTTGTGATCTGAGGGTAATGTAATACTTTGTTAATTAACCGGGAGACCTGGAGACCACGTTTTAAAGGTCGTGAGTCGATCAAATTCTGTGTGATGAAGACCATCTAAGTACTGTGGTCACAGGCAAGTCGATGCTGCACTATTTCAGGTTATTAAACAAAACTTAGTTACTTCCTTTGGATGTGTGATGTGGAAGGAACAAAGTCTGAAATGTAATGCAGCCAGCATTTTGGACAAAAATATTGAATGACAGTTTTTTCATCTTCATTAGTTTTAGAAACAGAAATGTGCTGATACTGTCAAAAAAGTCAGCCGTTGAGAAGCTGTGATACAATGCAAATGTGTTGCATCCTGCCTGCTATTTTGTTTATATTTTACTTTTTTATGTACAATATTAGGATATAAAGTGTCTGATTTTTTTGCTTCCCACCCATACCAGCAGAGGTTTCTTGATCCTATTCTTATGCAGCTTTTGATGGAAATTTTTGCAAGTGCTAAGCACAGTATTTCCGCTGCTCTAAAAAATGGTATGTAAATGTTAACAGAAGAAAGTACTGACATGTCTCTGTGCAATAATCTAAGTCGACGATGGACAAAAATAATCATTTCCTTGCTCTAAGCAGAGAGGAGAAACCCATCATATATCCACCTTGCAAACATGCACAAAAATTACTAGCCCATGCACAAAAATAATTTACTGCCACTTCATCATTCTGATTGAAGACAATGAAAAAATTAATATTTTACTTGTTTTAGTCTCTTCTTGGATTAACTAATGAATGCATTATTTCATATATTACACTCTACTTAATTTGTCTTATAGGTTTCTGTCATCAAAGGAAGAATTAGGGATTAAAGTTTTTTTTTTAGTCACTGGAGCTTTAATTTTCACTCTGGGAGGTCTATAATGGATGTGCATGCACCGTTCTGCACTTTTTTTGCATATGGCTACCATTAAAAAAAAAAATAAATAATTCTAGGTTGTACAGAAGTTGTCCCAAGCACTGTTGCTTAGAGTTGTGAAATCTTGTATTTGGGAAATAAAAGAGAATATTTAAATGACAGTCAGCTGCATGACCTAGCGGCAATGAGGACAAGTGAATGAATGTTGCACATATGTGTGCTGGATGTATGAATATATAAAATTTTGTGAAAAACAGTGCAAACTTTTAAACTAGTCAGAGCCTCTCTCTCTCTCTGCTTATCTATGCATTGTTGCCCTTCGCTGCTCTCTAATCTGAGCATCTTTGCAGCCTAGCTATAAACTAGGATCACATGATTAAGGTCACAAAATCAAATTCCAGGATTTTATTTTCTGATTTTCTGAGCTGCCTGTTTTTCAGGATTATTCTTTGCACTCTGTAGATATTTTAAAGCCCTGCCAGGCAGTTATGACTAACACTATTTCATATAATACCCTTAATTACTTTTTCAGTTCCTTTTTTGAATATGACAAAGGGAGGTCGATATGCAGGATCCAGCTGAAAAGGGAATGCAGCAGCATGGTACTGTATCCTCTCAGTGAGAGCAAAGTCTATGTGGGATCTGCCAACAGGTTAAAGCTGCTGGCTATCAACAAGCTGAGAACTGTCTAGAATATCTGATTCTTCCAGTTTCTTCCAGACACTTCTGTATGTCAGAAACAGAGCTGGTATATGACATGATTATTTAAATACTTTCATAAATAGCAAAAAAGGTGGATTTTCTTTCCTCTCAGGAAAACTGTTGTCAGTCAAAATTTGTCACATTCAACATTTTCTTTTTCGGCCTGCTCTAATCAGCACCTTCTTGCATCCAGCAGATGCTGAGTGCTCATAACTCCCACTAACCTCAGCAGGGGTTGAGGGTTTTTAGCATTTTGCACAGGATAAAGCACTAATAGAACTCATGCATAATAGCATATGTTTTCAGGGGACCAAAGCAACTGCATCTTCCATTAACTTTGCTTGGAGTTGAGAGTGCTCTGAGCCTCTGAAAAATATGACTGTCTTACTGATGCTTCCTAGTAACAGCTGGAGATGGGGAACTGAAGAATCAAGAACATGCAGAAAATGCTGTTTTAAAAATATTTTGCTCAGAGAGTTACATTAAAATGACTCCATTAAGGTGGAAAACAATTAAAACTTAGCAAAAGCCAGAATTAAAGGTAGTTTTAAGAAGCCTAATCTGACTCTACAACATGTATTTAATTAGCTGCTATTTTTTCCATTGGAGCCTGTGCCTAGCAAGTGCACAGAATGTTCCTGTAATGAAGTTATTCATTATGTCACTTCATCTATGTTTGCCCTATTTACTGCATCTTATTCAAAGTTTTAATTTCTGTGGGGTCTTTCCTTTCATGCTCATTACTATAGTAGGCAGACAGCACTAAATGTAAGGTCAGGCATGTTGTGGTAATATGCATATATTTTTAAATATCTGGTCACCTGCATTGGTTATCAATGTCACTTGATCTATCACACTGAAGTGTAGCTTTGGAACTGATACAGCAGCTGATGACAGCAGCCAGTTGCCAGTCTGCCAATGTGCTTTCTACATTTGTTGATGATAGAATCATAATGAAATTCAAAAATGTTCACTTCAATTCCTGTTTCTAATATAATGTGTGATCATGAACACACACTTCTGTTCTTTTGTTTTCCCTTGTTCCAATCGTCTTTTTTCCCAACCCAATTTCCTTCTCCCAGTCCTGCTGCCTTTACCTTCTCTCTTCCAGTTTCTGTTCTTCAGGCTAAATCTTCACTGCAGCCATACGCATCTTATCTGCTGTAAAAGGCCCAGTTTTCTCTTACTCTGTAAGTTCTTTTTCTTCCTATTTTCATTCGTGCATCTTTGTTAAGCCAACACAGTTCCCCTCATCTGTACCTGCTCTTTTTCGTTAATCTGCTTGTTCCTCCAAACAAACTTCTTATTGCTGGCTCTGTATTCTACCGTTCTTTCATTTCCAATGGAGACTTGAAATTCACCCTGTCAGAATCCATTTAGACTCTATCCACCTAACATTGTTCCAATCTATTTGCCCAACCAGTCACAGTCTCCGCAACCTCCTTGTCAAACAAGTGCTAGATACTTAGTCCCAACCCAGCCTTTCAGCAACCACCCCTTATGTGTGTCCAGCCCAACCTCTTCCCTCCAAAACCAGTTTCAGCTTTTTGCCCTCAGAGCTCCCAGTTCTGGAAGCTCAAACACTCCTGTAGCCAAAAACCTTTCCTCCCTTGTGTTATCCCTTCCCTCCAGTCCCAGGTTGGACAAGCTTGGTTTGGGATCACTCCCAGTCCTTTGCTCTTTATGCTAATGTGTCATGCAGCTAATCAACACAACCAGTCTACCTCTCTTTCTGTTTGAGTCTTGCCAGACGCCTTTCCAAAAACAACTATTCTGTATTAGCAAAGGAAAAGGGAGCTCCCATGTGTAGTCCTGAAGGCCAGTTAAGCTGGGTTTTGTGAAATAGTTGTAAGAAGAAGGAAGTCTCATTTGGATTTGCATTAGAGCATGTTCAGTTGTCCAATTCTGTTGCGAATTTTATTACGGAGACTGGGTTGATTTTTCTTCCAGATTGTAATAGTGGATTTACCCACTAATTTCTCCAAACTCTGCCTCTTGCTTGCTGCTTTTAGAGGCCAGGACACCCTCCTCATTTTGCTGTACTGCTAACTGAAAATATAGACCATTGCTGGAAGATTAGAGGGACACAACTCCAAAAATCACATAAATGAAATGTCAAAGAGATAGCATATTTTTTCCCCATTAAAAATACTTTTTTTAAAATGAGTGAATTTAACCATGCTGCTCGAACAGCTACTTTCAACTCCAATCCCTTAATTTCTATTAAAAGTCATTGTTATCATATCCTAAAACCATACCAGCTTTCATCCATGCACCTTCCTGAAGGTTAAAGCTTAAAATAACTGTCAAGCCTCTCTAACCTAGTAATCATTTTCTGCCTTGAGGTACCTACTTCTGCAATCAATGCCACAAAATGTACAATTATAAATGTTTGACATTGGCTGGTTTTGTCCTTCATGTTACTTAAGTTCCTGGATATATCACACAGTTCATTTTTAGATAGGAAGGCTACAAGTTTGCAGCATATTAAATTGTACTTGCAACACATGCAGAAATTGCAGACATTACTTTTTGCAGAAATAGCCATCTAATTAAAGGGTATCACATAAAATAGATTTAGAATTTGTTTTTTTGTGGAATTCTAAGACGAATATTTTTTAATCCAGTTTGGAGTAAACAGCTTCTCCTTAAAACACTGGGAGTGCGCCTGGAACTTTCATATTGTGGCAAAAAGACAGATCATGAATTTTGAAACATGATTTTAAGGGTATCAGTAAAATCTCTTTGGCACATAAATGTTCTACAGTTGAAGAGAAAAAGAATTACAAATAATGACTTAATTTTCTCTTTCTGCCTTATGTGATGCTTTTTTATCCATTTATTTTTCTATATTGCGTTAATAGTGGTAGTAGCAACAGCAGCTATATTACAACAGCTGTGTCTACCAGTTTAATAGACATTGTTTGCACAGTGGCATACCTGGGTTCAAGGCAGAAGACAAGTAGAATGACTTTTCCTCTTCTTTCAAAGAAAGAAACAATAAGGGGAAAGAGTGGGGGAGAAGGGGAGAGAGAAGGGGAAAGAAACAGAAACTGGTTAAGAGACATACCTGGGAAAAAATGTAGAAACTGAAATATCCCTCCAGGAAACAAAATGAAGTCCCTGTTCTGAAACCCAGCCTAGCTGTCTAATGCTACCTTACACAGTGATCCCTTATGCCATGTAGTGAGAATGTAAGTTTGCTACTGTTCTTGGAAGCTCAGGAACATAAGCAGGAATGCCTTGAGGAGGGAATGTGGTTGGTATATATTGGTTAAGTTGTGTTTCTGGCCAAAAGATCCCGTTCACTCTGCAAGCAGCCAGGGGTGGAGGCCAGGAACGAGTTTGCTTCACAGAAAAAAAACATAGGGCTAGAAGGAAGCTGCCAAAGTGCAAAGGCACCTTGCAGAGGCCTGTAAGAGCATCGACATGTTCACAGCCTGCCTGTGTTCAGGCTTCCCGGCTGAGGGGCAGGCTGGTGGAATTGGATATGACTGGAGAAGTGATGAATGAGCCTACCTGGAAGAAATAAACTTCCAGAAGTCTGAGTAATGGCAGTGGTTCAGGGAATCCCAGACTTGTTGCTTCCTACTGCCTCTCAAAACTGGGCTTTGAGAAAGGGGGCTTAGTGTAGGCTGCAGTAGCAAACTTTGCTATTGACATGCCTTTGTACCTCCTTTGCTTAGCATTTATTTTGCTCCCCTCATGCTACACTTATGATACCTGAAGTCCCAGTTAGTTTAAGTTTGTGATACCACTCTGTATCTGGATGTCTGCTAAGTATACTTAACTGAACAAAGTTTCGTCACTCATTCACAAGGAATAAGATCCAGAGAGCAGTAAGAAAACTGGTGTTTTACAGCCAGTCATGGGAAACTTGTTAGATGCACTTTTAAGTCCCTGATGAGAAATCATGACCAGAGTTGGTCATCCGAGCTTGAGTCAAGGCCTCAATCTTTAAAAGTTATTTGCGGAAACACTAGCTTTCTTCTGGAAAGCCTGGTGTTTTTTAATGTGGTCCATTTTTTCATAAATCACAGGTGATAAAAACACACAAAACTATGCTGTGTCCAGTGAATGGAGAGTTTTGTTGTGCTTGTGTTACAGAAGACATTTATGCTAATGGAAACATTTGCACAGCTGTATTACAGCCATGCATTTCAGATTGTTTTGATCAAGGTTGTGTCAGCAATTCTGCTTAAAACACCCTTAAGATATTACAATTTAGCAGAAGGTAAAAGATTGCTCTACCTTTGAACCTGGCACTGTGCTTGGGAGTGATATTTTAAACCAAATTCATAGCAATGTCATTGGTTATTTTAACGTCTTTTTTGTTTGTGGAAACCATTCGTCTGCATCAATGCGCACAGGAAGCTTAGTTTACTAACCCACTAGACCTAGAATATCACAAGACAGTACACTAAATTCTCAGTGGGAAGTGACTACTGCTTTCCAACCAGCTGTAGCTCTACTTGCTCCTGTTTCAGTCAACAAGCATTTTGCAATTATTTTGAACAGAAAATTTTATGAAATGTGTGGTTATTTAGGCATTCTTAGCCAGGTATGAGTACCTTAAGAATAACACACCCTACTGTATTAAGCGCTAGGGAATAAGAAAAATTAATGTGTACCACAGTGCTCCCAACCTTGAAAAGATTTGTTTGAAATCAGATTTGATTAAATTTGGGGAATATTCATAGTCTAACATCTGGAAGAGATTTCTGTGGTTGTCTCACGAGTTTTGGAATCTATACCTAGTAGGGACAAAAGCCCATTGTTTTCACATGAGATAGAGCATTGAAGCAGTGCATATTTACTCTCCTGACTCAAATTTATTAAAAAAAAATGTTTTAAGTGGTAACTTGTCCCAGAAGACTTTATGTGGGGTCAAGTATTGTCTGTTCTTCTCCAACATAAAAGAAACACAGATTTTAGTTGTGTGGCCTGGCTAATTTGGGGAAAAATACCTCATCATGTGCTGTCATCCCACCTGGGTAAGAGTTGTACTTCCAAGCAATGAGGTATATACAAATCTATGTTAATGACTGGAGAATCACAGTCCTGTATCTCTGAATAAGGCATGTTGTATCTTTGCATTGTTCCTTACTTTCTGCTACATATGAAATACAGTCCATGGGCCTGCCTTTAACATTCGTTGGCAACAATAATCATCAGCCATATGATTGAAGTTACGTGCATGTTTAAAATGATGGTAATTCAGAGACTATTCTTTGTCTTTTGTAGAGTCCCTATCAGACCTTTGGCAGTGATAACTAATGGAAAAGTAGATTAGCTAATAAAAGAATCTTAAGTCACTGTATAACATAGCATGGATTAAAGAAGAATCTTCTGGTTTTGAGGAGCATAGGAAAGATTGTTCTATGTATAATGCTATTTTGTTTATATGTAAAATTTATATGTACTATATGAAGACAGAAATATTACCTACACCTAATGTATTTTCTAATCACAGAGGGCAATAAAAGTAATGCTTAATTTTGCTGAATTGGTTCAGTTTCCTTGGTGAAAAGAAATCACAGATCAACTGTTCCGAACCTGAAGGAAAGCTAAACCACAATTTTACCTATGATCCAGGTAAGGACAAAAGAAGAAAATATCTGTCTCTCACAGTTTCTGTTTCAGCATTTATACTGCAAGAGAAAGATGGATGAATAGGGCATAAGTGTGTCATGATGCATTGACCTGTTCAATAACATGGTTAGCTGACACTGTAGTTCTTTACCTATTTACAGCTTCACTGAAATATTAGACAGGAGTATAATGACCAGCCAATCAAACTGCAGAGAAATGAAAAGGCCAAGGTAGTTTCCTATTATTACATTCTGGTTTGGTTGACATGATATTGTTAGAAATTATATTTTTAATGCTTCCCATACTGGACAAAGACAGTGAAGAGAACAGGAAATGACACTTGACTCATCTATTGTCCTGGCAAAGACTGTAACGAGCATGGATTATAGTATAACCATTCTTCCTACAATTTTAAAACTGTAATCTACTGATCCTCCCTGCTTGTCGCATCCAATTTGTTCCAAGGCATGTTTTACACAAGACCACACTTCTATTCAGTGGTAGCCTGAAGTTGTCAGGGATTATGGTTAAATTCCTTTTATAATGACTGTATAGAACTAGAAAGATGCTGTCATATCATCATTCTGGAGGCTATACAATTACCTTAGTGAAGAAAAGAAAATTAATTGATAGAACAATTATGTATTTTTCATTTTCAAGCTCTTTTCAAGAGCATTCAGATTAACACGAGACTATGATTTAGAATTAAAAAAAGAAGTGAGAACAAGAAAATAATAGAGGTACAATTAAGCAATACTCCCCAGAGCTGCTATTTTGTTTCAGCGGCAGGTGTAGGAGGAGTATGTGTAGTATCAAGATGTAGTCAGAAAACTTTGTCAGAATGTTAGCCAGCACAAAACTCTTCTGAAGTCAGAATACTGCAGGAGTCATATCTACTTACCAAGCAAAACAAAAGCAAAGGTATCAATGTTTAAAAAACTGAAAAACACTTTCAAAATATGGCATTTCTTACTTATCTTTTGTATTTTTACTATGTAACCACAGTAAAAATGAAGAGTAAGAGCAGATAAATCAGCAGAAATAAATGCTTTAGCAAGAAAACAACTTTTCCCCTTTTTCCTTCACCCTGAATTGCTTAATTCTTCTTTGAAATTAAGTTGGACTTTAGAGTTCTGCTCACCAGTAGAGTTACTCAGGAAACAGTAGGGAGAACTGTAGGAGGAAGTAGATAGGCAAAGGACAATCTGGGTCATGCTTAGACATACATGAATAAAGAAATTAACCAGCTAGAGAAATCATCAGGGATTTGCAAAAAGCTCTCACCAGTTCTTCCAGTTCATGGTCAAGATTTAGGCAGTGGCAGATGCACTCTGGAAAAAACACATGGTGTGGGAAGAGGAATGGGTCTTTTCAACTGCAAAGTAAATCTTAAGAGTTGCTGGCGTCTCATAAAAGAGGAAAAGTGTTTTTGTACACTGGCTTTGTAATCTGTTGAGAACAACTTGAAACCTGACCAATGGAGGACAGCAACAAAAGAGCACAAGAAGGGTAAAACACAAGTGCTGAAAATTATCAGGAGAAAGTTATTCACAACAGGACACAAGAAGACAGAAAGTGAAGGGAGTGAAAGTAGCAGGTCAGTTACCAAACACATCTGTGCCTATGTACTAATTGAGGCACCACTGGAAATAGACACAGCCAAATAGTGATTTTATTGAAATAATAAAGTGAAGAAGTCTACTATGGACAGCCATAGTAGACCGAGACATTTTGAAATGGACAAAATAATTCAGGGCTTAGATGTTAGTGGGACTTCTTCCTAGTCTGTAACTGCAAAGGGAGTACAGCAGGGCATGCGATATCCAAAACGTATTTAGAGTGTCCTGAGAAAGACCTAATGCTTAAGTTGGAGAACTCAAGTGATGCATGAAGAGGATAGTAGGGATTTCTTTTAGATTTGATTCAGATCAATACTGAGAATATTAAGAGGGAAAGTAATTGCTTGAGAGTGAACACTGAAAAAAATCAAAATTTTACAATAACATTATGAATTTTTGACATGGTTTGTGCAGATGCCACTAAACTCCCTGATGATCTTTATTCTTTTAATTTCTGAGACATGCTCCTGTGTCTCCCAAAGAATATAAAATGACAAATTCCACTCCTGTTTCCTTTAAAGTCCTGACAGCTCTCTAATTTTTCTCTTCTCATCATTGGTATTGAATCTCTATATGGTATGGTTTGAGTCTATACCTTTCTCATGCTCTGTTTTACAATATGTGTCTCCTTAAGTATTTAAGTAAAGGCTAACTAGGGAAGGTACTTGATGACATATGTTGCTCTACTTATTGGCTGTTCCAGAGAAAGGCTGGCTGATAGAAGTAATAAACTGGCATTTAACAAGTTTTGGATGAGGCTGGAAACATTGCTGCAACGCAGCATTATCAACTTGCTTTTACCCATGTGATTCCTAAGCTGAATAAACACATTGTTCAAAAATCAGTCTGTTATATTCTCTTTTTAGTCCAAGAATAACTCAGGCCTGCACCCATTAGCATGGGTAGAAGAGCTATTGTTTGTACAGGAATGGAAACATTTTACTGTACTGTAGTATGTTAGGCTGTCACATTTGAACAATGGAGTTGTTGCAAACGAACACTGAAGTTTCCTTGTCTGCTGCTTTACTTAAAAGTGGGTGGGAAGACAATGAAGTATTGATGGGAAAGGATAGAAATAGCTATCCTTTCCTTTGCTTTGTTGTAGTCTTAATATGGGATGATACAGTAAGCACTTTGAAGTTCTGCAGAGTCATTTGGTCTTTTATTATGTCACCTTCAATACTAGAATGCTGAGATGCCTTTTCATGTGTGCAGTGCCAGTCTGAGAAGTGTAGAAGCCACCACCGCTTGCAAGGTAGAACTTCCGTGTAAGGCAAACAGCACAGGGATAGCTGGGAATTAAAATAAAGCTTAGTTTGGAGACTGCTGATACTTACTCTGGAGCTTCCCCTTTCCCTTGATTATACTGCAGCCCAATCCACTAATAGCAATCATCTGAGATGAATTAGTAAACACATCTGCCTCATGCCTTGATTTTTAGCTTGGACGTGGGGACTGTGATAACCATCCATACAAATGGGTAGGAGAAAAGGAAGTGCTTAAGGCCTTACTGTGTTTCCCTAAAGAAAGCTCATCAGAAACCATTCACAGATGTAACAACTCCTTTATTATGGAGCTAGAAATCATGAGGGAGAATCAGAGCCACGGTTGCAAGGTGCATGTCGTCATAGCAACTGCTATTAGGACAACTCAGATAGAAGTCCAGATTTTCTGTTCAATGATGAAAACTTATTCTTCCAACACAGTGCTTTCAGCTAGCATGAACCTTTTTGCTCAACAGAATAAGGGGGAAAGAAATTAATCACGGAGAAGAAAAGAGGCACACAGAGAGAGGAGAAAGAAAAAGCAGAAAATAAGGTGAAAGAACCAAAAGATGCATGTCTTGTCATTGATCCCTAAGAATGTAATTCTTAAACTGTGTGTCTACATCTCATTCCCATTTTACTACTGCAGGACTGTCAAATTTGAGCCATATGTTCAACAGAGGCTGTATCTTCTGACTTTGCCATGTACAAATGTCATAGGTACACACCACAAGGAAGTAACTAGCAAAAATGGTGGGGGGCAAGTTGACTCCCTCATAACTCCATTACTGTAATAACTGCCCTTTCAATATTACTCATTGCACTTAGTCTGTTTATTAACTCTCTGTGGTGGGTTGACCTTGGCTGGATGCCAGACTCTCACTAGCCACTCTCTCTTTGCACCTCCTCAACATGAAAGAGGAAAAATATAAGACGGAAAAGTTTGTGGGTTGAGATAAAGACAGGGAGTTCACTCACCAGTTACCATCAAAGTCAAAACAGACTTGACTTGGAGAAAGTAATTTAATTTATTGCCAATTAAAAACAGAGAAGGATGGTGAGAAAAAAAGACAAAAACTGAAACACCTTCCCTGCATCTCTCCCCATTCTTATCAGGTTCAACTTCATTTCTTTGTTCTCCAGTCCTCTATCTCCCAGCACCTTGCCAAGGACCAATGCACCATCTCACTGCTTTTGCATTAATTTCTGCATTCCTCACCTTAAAAGGATAAATTCCGCCAAAGCACTGAACTAAATGATTTACTTAAATCTACCTAGGTAACATTTACTTTATTTCTCTTGATTAAGAAGTGAATTGTCTTATCAAAAAACAGATATTAGGATATTAGGTTAGTCTGACATCATAAGTCTGACCTTTGATAAAAATAGTGTATTTTATACCATTTTTCATTTTTTCTCTATGTCCTTGATTACTGTCTCCTTCAAAAACTGTTGTAAGACTGTGCATAGATCTAAGTTCAGTCAGAGATCTGTAGTTCCCTATGCCTCTTTTTGTCTAGTTTTGTGAATAAATGCCATGTTTGCCATTTTGTAGTTCTTGTATAACTGCTCCAGAAGAGACAGGTCCATAACTGTTTTTCCTGTAATACCACAGGCCGGGTTTTTAGCAACCATTGTTTTGCAATACTGGTTCTCTGCTCCCCTTTCTCTCTCACCTGCCGCATTCCCTGAAGAGCAGAGTATAAATTAGTCCACCTCAGCTGTGGACGTTTTTGTTTTCATATTTCCTACTAGGGGAATAATTACAGTCATATCTTACCTTCTTAATGAAAATTGGCATTAATTATTGAGCATGTGTTTAGGCCAAATGTCAGTGTGGCATGGTTCCGCTTTTTTTTCCTTTGTGCTTTTTTTTCCTTCCCTGCATGAAGAATAAAATAAAATTGTTGTCGGAAAGACCTAGTTCAAATGGACTTTTTTTTGTATGTAGTTTCCTTGCTGTCAGACACTGTCTTCAACAGCCTTTATTTCTTATTATTGTTATCAGAAAGATGTTTCATCTAGGTAGCCCCTCTTTGCACACCAATGCCCTTCCTTTCCTTAGGAGACAGGCTCCAATATTGAATATAATTACGCGCTTCTTTACCTTCAAATCTCTTGAACTCTCCAGTTCAAGATTAAACTTCTCAGTGTAGTCATGCTCAAAAGATGATTTACTTAGTTTATCAAAATATATCCTTTTACATACATTTACAGAAATAACTAAACCTTATGTATAACTCCATGTTTGTCTGTCCTGTTACTTAAAATTAATTCAATCTGTTCAAGATATTTTGATCTGAGAGCATTTTTCAAGCAGTGCTTTTGTGATTTTTTTTTTTGCTAATTACTGGAATACCTCAAAAATATCATGCAGGTGAGTATTTGGTGGAGAAATCTAACAGCTATCATTCCTGAGAGAGTTCTGCAATGAAGAGAGTTTGCACTGCATAACATTTCCGTTACTACTATTTTCTATCATCAATTAATAGAGCTCTGAATCTCTATCCTAACCTGAGCCTAGGAAACTGCGAGCGATGGGGGATATGACTACTTTTATGAGTGTATTAAAGTAACGTGGCAAGGTTATATGGCTCAGGGTTAGGAGAACTTTTCTATCAGAGCAGTGAAATTCTAAAATGGCTTTTAAAATAGAATAATAGGAATCCTAAACTATCTCAAGATAAAGATAATATATTCATGGAAAAAATGTAGGAAAAGATAAGGAAGATGCTGAGACTAGAAATAAAATTTAGGAATTTGTTTTTGTCAAATCTGATACATTTGGAGACACTGAAAAATATCTTGAAATGCTTAAAAAGGTCTGAAATTATCCCTGATCACAGTATATGGCTAGTTGCATGCAATGAAAATGCTTGCATTCTAGAATATTATCTTAATCTTTAAAAAAATGTTATCAGGAATAAATCCTATAAATTTAATTATGAAAATGTTTAGATTTTATTCTCAGTCTTTAATTTGTTGCAGCAATTCTCTTCTGTAAGATAATATTGGCATTTCTTCTGTTAAAACTTCTCCTCATCCTCCAAATTGGACCATTTAGTAAAATAATTCAAGGAAATACTAAACTGTTATATAAAAAATAAAAGTGTCTAAGAGAACACTTTTCCAACACTTTAGTCATCTTGTCCTCAGATATAGTGATCAGAATGTACAGTGAAAAATTCCTATGGGAAGTTTTTACTGACCTCTGCCCAGCTAATAGAAACAGCTTAGTCTTACTTCAGATGAGTCTGAGCCTATGATATGACTTAATCCTATAGAAAAAAAAAAAAAAAGAAAATTGACAAAAGAGATTCAAGACCAGAAGACTACTGATTGTTCAGGTGAGGTGTCTCTTCAACTCCACATACCTAGAGTAAATAAAATAGTTTAAATTTGGATTTGTAAATTGTCTGTTTTTCTCCAGGGATATTTAAAAAGAAGAAAAAACCCCAAACAACCCAATAAGTGAAGGTAGAAACTAGAGGAGATAGATGGCCTAAAGAGGTTCAATTAAGCTATAAAATTGCAATAAAGCAAAGAAAAAAACAGGATCAGTCACAGAGATAGGAAAGTGGGAAAAGATTAGATACAGGAGGAAATTTTAATCGCAAAGGTTATGATATTTTAAGCATATAAATGTATCTCTAAAGCTGTAAAAACTTTCACTTCTAAGTAGATAGGATCTTTTAAATGGAATTACAGTTACAACAAAGTTCTTTTTAAAATAATTATTTCTGAAATTGTCAATCCACAGAAAATGAATAGCATTTTTTTTTCCTCTTCTAGTTAAACTAATTGTGAATGTGACCTACATCCTTACAGATTCATTATAAAGAGTTAAAGGATAAAACTGTGTGTGACTAAGTTTACCCTGACTTTTCCTTCCTGACAAAAATGTATTTTTACCATATTAAAGAGTGTTTTATGATCTTGGTGTTTTCTGACCGTCACAGCTGTAATGTTAAAAGTGTATATCAATTCATCATAGTTTTCTTTGGCTTCTGTACTGAGATGACTCAGCATTCATTTCTTACACATCAAACTTAAAGGAGGCCTACATGAAATATGGGGAGGGACTCTTTATCACGGAGTTTAGTGATATAAGGGGTAACAGTTTTAGTTGGAAAGAGGGTAGATTTAGGTTAGATATTAGGAAGAACTTATTTACTGTCAGGGTGGTGAGGCACTGGAACAGGCTGCCCAGAGAGGCTGTTGATGCCACATCCCTGGAATTGTTCAAGGCCAGGTTGGATGGGGCTTTGAGTACCCTGGTCTAGTGGAAGTTGTCCCTGCTTATGGCAGGGGGACTGGAACTAAATGACCTTTAAAGTCCCTTCCAACCCGAACCGTTCCATGATTCTATCATTCAAATCCACTTCTCCTTCATCCTTTCTTCCCTTCCCTCTTAATTTATCTTGCAAAACTAATACTAATACTAAAAATTCAGGTTGGAATTTATCTGTTGAGTTGGTAAGAAAGAGCCCTTCATTTAAAAACAAGCTCTGTGAAGAACAGAAGTAAACCACCAGTGTGTTACAGAAATACTGAGACATCTTCAGCAAAATAACAAGGGATTTTACATTGAATTTAATGGAAGCTGTGAAAAGCAGTGCTTTTGCCTGCTTCACTCTTCAGTGGACAGCAATTGTCATTTATTTCTGTTTGCCTGAAGTTGTGAAATAGAATTGAAAAGCAAAACAACTGATTTAATTTCTGTACCTCAGGAGCTATCACAGTTGTTCTCTTTTTTTTTAAGCTTTATTTCTTCAGTGCACATGAATATGAATGATTGAGGAGTCTTCATACAGGTGGATATGCAAAATAAAGAAAATGTAAATGTCTGCATCAGACATGGATTTATAAAGACTGATTGAAATTGCTGTTGCATAAGGAAGTAATATTAACAGTTATTACTGTAGGGTCTCATTTGTGCTTTCTCTCTTCATAGGGAACATTTCTTCCTTGAATGGATCTGCTGCCTTGCTAAGCCATTAACATTTGTCAGATGGTGAGATTAGACTCCTAACAACTTGCAGATGACATTCAGCCATAGCAAACCCTCTTTGGTTGTTGACAGTTTGTCTAATAAGTGAGTATACTGCTGACATTTAGACAAGAAAATGTCTGTGAAATGTGTATTCTTACAGAATGTAGCTGAAGCTGTTCTTAAACTTTCTGAAGCTTGGGTTTTGGTGGAATTTTTGTGTGTACATACATATTCTTTGTAGTTTGCTTGCAAACTTCCAGAAGCAGAAAGATTATGCACTACCCAGTCCCTCAAAAATATAAAAAGTGTTGATGTATAAGTTAATTTTAAAACTGAATTTTCAGAGGATTGTAATGAATTATTCATACTGAAGGTTTTGCCTCATTTTCTCTTTGTAAATTGTATCTGCAAAGATATTGTTCTAATAATATTATTCAGCTTTCTTCACAATATAATTTCTGCAAATATCTCCTTCTTGTAAACAGTTCATTTGAAACTTTTTAGATATATGAAATCTAAGCCTGCTTGATTGGGAATATTACACACATTTCTGTTTCCAGATTGGGATGCTTCTAAATCAAGAGTCTACAGAATTTGTTTAAAATCCATTGTTTTGAAATATATTTCAGCTAGCAACTTCTTGCTTACACTTTTGAGTGGAAAAAAGTCTGCAAATAAATCAGGCTCACTTAAAAAGTCCAAATAATTAGGGAAATATTTACTCAAAAATTTCCACTGACATCTATTGCAAGCAAATATCCTCCACTTCAAAAATGAAATGGCAAATACTAAGAAAGGGGATACATTTTGCTCAATTTTCAGATATTTAATCTTTTTAATGAGAACTTTTAGTAGTTTCTATTGTTCTGTAAATTCCACATGAACACTTTCATTGGGCTCAATTTTTATAAAGTGCAGATAGTTGCAAAAAGGAGTAGCAATTTATTTTCGTCCACAAATGTATGTTGATGTCCACATAAAGTAATTGACTATGGAGTCAGACACAGATTTTTAACTAGCAATGATCAAACATTCACTGATTAATTGTTTTGTTGTTTTATTTCAAGATGCTTTGTAAGTTATTCCTATGAAAGGTACTTTTGAAATTCCACAATAAAGTTTGTAATGTGTTTCTTTACTGCTATGCTTAAAGCTTACTTAATTTTACAGGAACTTGTTTTTTTCTTTGTAGCTTTTTTCCCTGAACTAATAATGCTAAATATCAGCTTTATTTGGTTGTATGGATGTTCAACCTGTAAATGATGTTTTGTTTTTTTTTTTTCCTGTTTACTTAGATAATTTTTTACTTCTAGCAATTTATAGCTTTATTAACACAGAAATCCCAAAGCATAAGCTAGGAAATTGTTTTAAAAATATAATTTTAGCATTAAAGGCCCTTGAGAACAGAAAGCAGAGTGATTCACAGACAATTTCAGTTACACAGATTTTTCAACAAAATTTTCTAATTTCTCTTCATGCTGTGTGAAATTCCTACTATCAGGAACTATTCAGGACTGAGTAATGTTTTAAGAAGAAAATGAGTAAGTTAAAATCAATGCTATTTAATGTGTGATGATTTGCCATGCAGTCCTGGATGTACTTTCTTAAGTTCAATACAGCCTACTGTAGAAACAAATTACCTGAAAGAAATTGTTAGAATCTGCTTTTCTAAGCATGAGATGACAAAGTGGATTTCAAGATTGTGTGTCACTGCTACGATGTTTTGGCTTTTGGGCAGCTATGGAGTAGGAACATAGTTAGGAAAGGAGTGGACATCAGATGACTGAAACTTGATGGACAGATTGCCTGGCGAGTGGATGAACTGTCTGCATGGTGGCTGCCAGATATGCCACCCACAAGGGTTATGCTACCCACAACGCAGATAAGGAAAAACAAGGGAAAACCCTTCTGTGACCTAAAAAGATAACTACAGCTTCCAACTGCACAAATGTTTACTGTACCCTAAGGGTTTGTGATTTTATTGCAAATAGGTGTAGCCATTATGCATTATTGAATGAAGGAAGAGAATTTTGACTGCTCTTGACTATATTAACTGCAAGCAAGGAAAAACTTGCAAGTGTAGATGCATATCTCCTGTTTGAGTGACTGATTTGGTCTAAGTGGGACCTGGAATGATGTATAAGATGGTGGCTGGTAAAGGTTTTGTTGTTTTAAAAAGCTTTATGTGCAGGTCTGGTTGTGGCTTTAGAAACTGTTTAGCAAACCTGTAATAGTGAGAAGATGATAGCATGAGTGTCTTTTTATTTTTTTGACACATGGCAGCAGAGCAGCAAATAAAGTACCACAATAACATTCAAATGATGGTATGAGGATTACACTGCAAAAGGAATAGTAACACTAATTGGCCAGCAGTAATCAAATACAACAGGTTTGGAAGGAAAGAAAACACTGGGGGAAAAAAAAAAAGAACAGCTAGGAATAAACCAAACACTTCTGAACCACTTGAGAGTTATCAAGGTAATGGATACAATTTTTTTTTTAGTAGCTAACAACTTTTCCTTCCAAAAATTTGTGGGATCAAGTCTCCTTGTCGGTCATTCCATAGATTTTTCTCAGTTGATGTTCACTGTCATCTCCAAACATAAGCCAAAGTACAAATCATGTATAAATATTCAGGAACTTATCCTGAAGGCTGATGTTGCTTTTGCACCCCACTTCTCCATCACAGTGGATGCGATCTTCTGGTGTTCCATACCATGCAATTAAGTCTTCCACAATGGAGACCAGATAAAGGAAAGGGAGGAATGAGTTACATAGAAGGAAAGTTACCACCATTGTTTCCATTTTTGTGGCAACCATTTGAGATCCAAGAAAGTTTTGTACTGTGTTAAAATTACATTAAAGGAGAGTATGTAGAGTTGGGTACTACCAAACTGTAACCAGGTTTCTCGAGTGCTCTAAGCTGTAAAACATCTCCTCTGTTAAATGAATGCCTCTAGGAGCCACTGGAAATTGTGTCAAGATGTAAAGTGTTAAACAAATAAATTGTTTTCATTCCTGTGGAGAAAACTTTCCACTTTGGAGCAGGACAACTTACTTGCAAGTGCACTGACTTGTCTCAGCAAAGATGTCAGTTCATGTTCTCAAGTATACATCTGTTAGTGCCCAGTTGATTGCTTGAATGGGACACCCTCCTAGTAACTGACTTCTTAGATTTTGAAGTCCTCTTAAAAATATGATGTAAGTGTCAGCTAAAGCTGGAAATAATTTTCTTTTCCAATGCTTACCGCCTGTTGGCTAGACACAAAAAAGGGCTTTCTTGCTGTCTGTACAAAACCTCATTAGGGATGAAACTCAGCCTGGCAACAAGTAAGCTGAAGAAAAGAATATGCTGGGATTTGATGGCTTGCATTTAAACGATTAACAATTTTGTTAATCACTTTCCCCCATTAATACTTACTGTTTTGATACTTTTGTCCTTTATTAAGGTGTAAAGAATAAAGGGTTTGATTCTCTTACAGAGGAGAAATTTGTATGTCATATCAGTGCAGTTATGTCGGTGCCAGCAATTATAAATGTGGCATGATAAAAATGTCTCATTCTGTTTTCTTGCTTGCAAATATTGGATAGGTGTTCTTGAGAAGCACTCAGAAGGAAAATTCAAACGCAAACCAGAGACAATCAAAAGCACAACCACATACACATGTTTATGTCCATGGAGAAGGGGGAAAAAGAGGGGAAAGCTTAGTTTTAAAAATTTATTTAATGGCAGGTGCCAAGACATTGATATCAAAGTGCTAGTAGAAATTTGCAGCTGTTTTGCTTACCACGATTCATACACAGGAAACAGTGGGTGGTTGGAGAATGACATAACCAGTGAAATTCTGGAGAAAGGTGAGCAGCTGCTACAGCTTTAGTAGATCAAATCTTTAGCTATTCCTGATTATTTTGTTCATCTTTGTGTTTGACATTTGAGCTAATACTGTCACAGCAGACTTGAAGGAAGCACTTGAAGCTCTTGTCTGTAATTACACTGGGGCAGAATCATATCAAGCTGAATCAGTGATTTGCCACTGGAAGTATGTTATTTTCAGATAAAATGTTGCAGCACCTTTAACAGATATTTGCATAAGAAACGTAGGTTGCAAAGAGTGAGAGAACAGTGTCTAAACATGCTGAGCTGCTCCTTATGGGACAGGTACAGGTCTTTCTACACTGACATGAAGCTCTCGGATCAGGGGAACACTGAAACACTGTATGAAAAATTAAACTAGCGTTTCTGCTTTACTCTGTACTCAATCCTAACCTTAGCTGAAGGTCTGGTCAAAGAATAGGTTAATGCTCAGGTGACCACTGAGGTGGCCAGCCTGCAACATAGCCTGTCAGGCCCAGGCACACCCTGATTTTATTAGCTCCTGTCCATCTGGACCCAGCCCTCTCTATCCTCAGCAGTGGAAACAGCCAGGTTTCCCACTTTGATACTGTTCCTAGGCTCTATTCCTAAAGCATCAGTTCCTGTCTCTTCTAAATTTACCATTGATTTTAACACAGCAGCAAATCAAATTTGAGCAACAAATACGAATGCAGACATCAGGCCTGAATTAATGGTCCTGTTAAAACATAACCTGGTACCTGCTGTATCCCACCTCTCCGTCAGTGCCACTTTAACCTCAACTTTGTCCCTAACCATGGTTTTGCTGAGCAGCCCTCTTTAGTCTCCAGATTGTAGGTAGCTTATGCAGCATGATGGCTCCTATGCTCCCTTTCACCTTATTCGGCTTTAGCTACTTTTTTGGCTTTTCATGGTTAAACCATAACCTGACTTGGTGATCCCAGCAAGCTGTTGAACTTCATGCATATATATACATGACTGCGCCTAGAGCTTCTCTCACCCTCCCTCTTCCCCCAACACATTCCTATGAGTATACCCTGGGGCCCATCTTGGCAAGGGTTTTAGTGCCAGCAGCCTTCAGATACTGTTCCCCTCTAGATTCAATAATCCTAATCCTTGATTGTTTGTCCCTCAAGTGCTCCTGCTCTTGTCAGCTCTAACCGCAGCTGGAGCTTTATGCAAGAGCCCCATTTCTAAACATAACCACTTGATTCCCAGACCTAAACCACACATGTTGTCTCTTTCAAATTCAGCCCAGACTCTTACTCATCTGCCATATATAATCTCAGTCTATTCCTGAATTTGGTCCAATGACTATCAGGTCTATTTTTAAAAATAACCATTTAGTACTCTCTGATGTCAGATGCCGTCTGAGTGTTACTCTCCTTTATGATTGCAGCCCTATATATGTTTCTGAATTCCAATACTATATATTTCATCTGTACACATATGCATACACAGGCAGAAGAGAGATTAAAATTTGCTGATAAATTCTGTAGAGCTGAAGTAATAATTTCATTGTCCTTTCTAATTAAACCAAGTATGTATAATCAAAGAGCAGAAATTTAGTTCAGTTCCCTGATTATAGGGAGCAACACAATCTATTTATGCATTCACATTCTACACCGGAAAGCTGTCATTCCTAAAAAGTTTAATTTTGGCTGCTTTGAAAAAAAGGTATATTTTTGTTTTTCCGTTGTAAAGACTATTGAGTTTTTGCATTCCTCCTGTTGTTTGGATCCGAATTTTTTCATTATAAGCCTGCTATCTTTTTTCCAGCCTTTCTGGGGAAACAGAGAAAGGGTTATTCTAAGTCCCATCACAATCTGGGCTGTTCAGCAATGAAATAAAGTCTTTAAATGATCAGCATTTGCTCAGTTTTATAACTGCTGTTTTCTGTATTCATGCAATTTAATTTGGAATGCTGTTTACAGAATGCCAAATGACCATTTGTTCTTGCAGGCCAGTAGAGACCATCAGTAACAGTTTCTGATGTTTTCTATGGGTTTTCTTTCTAATTCTCTAGGAAAAAAAATCAAGATGATGCTTTTCTGCCTTAGTTTTAATTGCTAATAAATCACTCTGCTTGCACATCATGCTTTCCAGCACACATCAATTGTCATCTGCTGTCTTCTTCAGGAGATGGCTAGAGGTGCCTCTGCCTTAAAAACCCAATGTTCTCTTGATCTTTAAGACTGATTCTGAGGAAAGATGTTCTAATGAATCTGTCAGCACCTGGCTGTCTTGGGTATTCTAGGTCCATGCTGATTTCGCCTTCAGTGCAAAATATCTTCATCTGTGACCCCTTACTTATGTGTAATGTGACCAGAAAAGCACTGCATGAGAGCCCTCAGCTGTACACCAGTGTACCCTTGGCAAATCTGCAGATGACAGCGACCTAGGAGTGGCTGATACACCAGAGGGTTGTGCTGCCACCTAGAGGGACTTTGACAGGCTGGAAAAATGGTCTGATAGGAACCTCAGGAAGTTCAATAAGGAGAAGTGCTAAGTCCTGCACCTGGTGAGGAACAGCCCCATGCACCAGTGTATGCTGGGGGCAGCCCAGCTGGAAAGCAGCTTGGCAGAAAATGTCCTGGGGGGTCATGGTGGATACCAAGTTGAACATGAGCCAGCAATGTGCCTTTGCAGCAAAGAAGGCTAATGGTATTTTGGGCTGCATTAAGATTGTTGCCAGCAGGTCAAGAGAGGTGATCTTTTTCCTCTGCCTTGGCACTGGTGAGGCCACACCTGGAATACTGTGTTCAATTCTGGGCTCCCCAGTGCAAAAGGGACATGGACATACTGGAGACAGTCCAGTGAAGGGCTACTGCGATGCTTAGAGGACTAGAGCATCTCACATAGGAGGAAAGGCTGAGAAAGCTGGGGCTCTACAGCCTAGAGAAGAGAAGGCTTGGGAGGGATTTATCAATGTGTACAAATAACAGAGGCTGTAAAGAAGACAGAGCTGGGCTCTTTTTAATGCTGCCCAATAAGAGGACCAGAGGCAATGATCACAAACTGAAACATGAGAGGTTCTTTCTCAACATCAGGAAACACTTTTTTTTTTCCTGTAAGGTTGCCCAGAGAGGTGGTGGATCCTCTGTTCAAAGCCATCTGGATATGGTCCTGGGCAAATGTCTTGTAGGTGGCCCTGCTTGAGCAAGGGGTTTGGAAAAGATGACCTCCAGAGGTTCCTTCCAATCTCAACCATTCTGTGATTCTGTGACTTTAACTTCTTTTTTCTGCTCTCCTCAGGTGATGACTTTCATGCTGACTTATCATTCCTATTCTCCCCCAGATCCTATTCTAATTTCCTTTCTGATTCTTCTTATCTAAATCTATGCATTGGCTCCTTTTACTCATACCATGTACATTCACTTTGGTGTTTTCTCACTGCTAGATGTATTTCTTCTGGTACACCTGGCTAACTATTCTGTCTTTCTGATCCTCATCTCTTCAATTTCTTGTCTGCTGTCACGGTAGTTCTCATTCACAAGACCCCACAATTCAAAGGCTACCCCTGCCTCCTCTTGTTGGTTCATTTCCTATCACTTTCTCCCTTACATACCTTCTAGTATCTCAGATCTGGTTTCCTTCCCCAGTCCTAGACCCAGCATATGCACACCAAACTTAGTTTCTTTGCCTTTTTCTTGTTACCCAGACTACTTGCTCTAGCCTATTACTATTCTAAGCCTTGAATAACCAGCCTCTGTACGCCCCACATTCAAATCATCAAATCTTTCTGTACGGTCTGAACTTCAGATGAAACCACTGACCAGCCCATTTTTTCTTGGTTCATGTGGCTGGATGACAAGTCATGCATTTGCACTGTCTGGATCATGCCTGTTGCCTATAGAATCTAATTTACTGGTTCTATGTTAAGCATCTAGGAAATTTACTTCTAAATTGATGGTAATAAATTCTGCTAATAAATTTTCAGGGGAAAAGGGATATAGACCTCTCTAACACAAAGGCAATATGCCCTAGCATAAAAAGCCTGTTGAGTTTTCAGTGAAAGCCTTAGCCCTTTTCTAGGATATGGCCAAGGTATTTTGGTTAGTACTTTTTCACAATCCATACCCCAATAGAGAAGTGATATGAAAGGTGTTATGAATAGTTTGACAAACTTATAATCTATTGAAAATAGGTTTGTTGATGAGAAGTACTTGGAATTGTTAATGACAGGGCATAACACCATCCCTTCCTATAATTGCAAGTTCTAAATAGATTAAAGCTGCTTCATGTAATATTTTTCTTTATCAGGGCCTCCTGTAGACTAATTTTTATCAATAAAACTGTTATTATGAGATGACCTACCCTTTATTATTTGCACAGATGATTGCTTATGTATACACAGTAGTAATTGTTCATGTACCATAATTGTTCTTGTACTTTTACAATAATTGTCTTATTTTGTGTACTTTATCTAAACAGCAGTTGTTGACAGCTGAATTACTCATTCCGAACTCATCAATAACTAATACCATTTGTTGCCAGCTACTGCTATAAAGCACTGTGAGAACCACATGCAGGTTGGGAGCTGCATTTCCCGAAGTCACCAGCAGCTAGAGAAATCCATGTCAGCTGAGGCCTTATTATTTATATCTCTCCCTGTGGAGCCTGGAAATAGCTACTTCAGAAAACACTGCTAAACTTTTACCAAGGGAAGATTTCATTATCAGATATCACCTTTTCCAATTCATTTTTTGGTCACTTCCTGCCTCAGCTGTACACCATTTTCATGTATGGCTTTGCTGTTTTCTCCACATGAAGTAGCACCTTTTTCAAACCGGCCATGTACTTTTAAAATAGGATGATGTAAAATTTCCTGTGATGAACAACAATCTGGGCTGCATTCCTGCTGATATACGCAAGATCTTCATTCTACATATTTTACATGTTGGCTTCTTTCTCTAGATGCTTATATGAATTCTAAATTTTAACCATTTGCATTTAAATATTTTAAGAGGGCAAAGACTATAAGGTTAGATAAGAATGTCAAATGGTTAGTTATATAAATTTTTTGCTTTAATATTTATGTAAAGCTTTCATGGACTCAATCTGGCTTTTGGTGAAGTTGTTGGGAAGTTGTGCTAGTAAACAGAGATGATCTCATTTGTTTTAATGCTTGGGAGACAAAAATCACCATGAATGTGCAATCTGCAGACAGTGCAGTCAGAACATATACCCATATGTCAAAGAAACCACGCTACTGAAATCAATAAATATGACAGCATTTGATAAGGGATTCAGCAGAAGAGAAGAGGATCATATAGAACGATCATACACTAAGCAATCTAGCTTTTTGCCTCCAAAAATTGTGAAAAGAGGGAGCACTTTAAGATCACTTCTATTTCCATCCCCACTGCCTTCTGTCCCCACTGTCCCCACCCCCATTTACTGAGGACTAGCGAAAAAAAAAATAAAAAATTAAACTGATAGAATGAAACTGAAGTTTCAAACTGGAGTGAATTTGTTACCTGTCTTTCAGTCGTTCATCTTTCAAAGCACTTTAAGTTGGTTCAAATCTTGTAAACAAGAGAAATATGTTGAATACTGATGGAGATAAGAATTAATTGGTTAAGAAGGGCACATCAATTGTTGATATTTAGAATGATCTATGGACCTATTTACTGTTTTCACAGAATCACAGAATGGTATGGGTTGGAAGAAAGTGCTGCAGATCATCTAGTCCAATCCCCCTGCCAAGGCAGGTTCACCTAGAGTAGACTGGACAGGAATGCATCCAGGCAGGTTTTGAATATCTCCAGAGAAGGAGACTCCACAATGTCTCTGGGCAGCCTGTTCCAGTGCTCTGGCACCCTCAAAGTAAAGAAGTTTTTCCTTGTGTTCAGATGGAATTTCATGTGTTCCAGTTTGTGCTTGTTGCCCCTTNTGTGTCATCAGCAAACTTGCTGAGGGTACACTCTGTCCCCTTGTCCAGGTTGTTGATGAATATGTTGAACAAGACTGGAGCTGGTACTGACCCCTGGGGAACACTGCTAGTTACAGGCCTCCAACTAGACTGTACCGCTGATCACAACACCCTGAGCTCTGCCATTCAGCCAGTTCTTAATCCACCTCACTGTCTGCTCATCTAACCCACACTTCCTAAGCCTATCTGTGAGGATGTTATGTGAGACACCGTCAAAAGCCTTGCTGAAGGCAAGGCAGACAACATCTACTGGTCTCCCCTCATTCACCCAGCCAGACATTCCATCATAGAAGTCTGTAAGATTGGTCAAGTATGATTTTCCCTTGTTGACCAGTCCCTTTTTTATTCTCTGAAATCTTAATGTAAAGAAGCAATTTATTTGGTGTTACTTACGTGATCACCATTAAACCATTATAAAAGGATTTGGTTTGTGGTTTGGTTTTGGTTTTTTTTTTTTTTTTTTTTTTAACAAATATAGTTACTGATATAGTTGAGTAGGAAGTATTTTGTGTTCTAAAATGTCAATGAAGGTCAGAAAATGTTTGTTTGGTTTTTTTTTAATTTTATTTTCCTTTATCTGCCTTTAGTTGTTTTCTATATAGGGACAGAAAAGTCTGATGAGTAGCAGAGCCATATCGAACATACTTTTATTCTGAACACTTACTGTATTAGTGCAAACAGTATGCTAGTGATATACGTAGCAGTTTGGTAGAAGTCTCTGTCCTGGAACTTATCCTGAAATGGGGTAAAAATCACATCAGCAGTGTAAAGAGTGGATGGAAACACAAAAGTGTTTTTTTTATATGTCAAAGATGATACAGTGATATGGACATTTAGACAAGCGACTTGTTTCTAAGGTTCATATGTGAACTCAGACATAAAACTTTAATATTCTAATTTCCCCTCCATCTCTTTCTGTTTCTGTTTGATTCTGTCCTGATAACTATCACCCATTACTCCTTCTCTTCTGGTGTACAGATCACCTTAGAGTGATTATTATCATTTACGTTGCTAAAGTATCCAAATGTTGAATGTCTTGAAAATGTATAGAATTCAAAAATTTCCCCACAATGGTGAAGGAAAAATATGATTGGGTAAGATAAAATGAAAGGAAACTGCAGTCTGTAGCACAGAGTTAATGATTTTCCACCCTTTCATTCATTCTTTACCCCTGTTTCAAATATTCTGACCTTTCTTTTTGGAACAACCATGACTCAAGTTTCATCTTTTTATTTGTCTCCACCTGGCCTTTTTAAAAAGTGGCTGCATGGTCTGAGAAGTAAATTACTAAGCACTGTCAGAAATTTCAAATCTCCTCATTTTGCTGTTACTTGCATTGTTGAGGAGTAAGAAAGGCAAGTTCATTCACTGTTTACGTCCATTTTCTGGAATATTTTTTTTAAGTCATTTAAAAGAAATGTACATAACATAACTTTTGTAAGTAAATGGGTCATATTTTTTGTTGGTACAGATGTGATGAGAAGAAAATAGTGTTTTATGCTGCATAAAATAGGGATAGTGAGAGAAAAAATGAAAACGAGGTTGTGTTTAGGTTTCTTGTTGGGTCAATATAGGAATGGATGCATTTCCTCTAACTTCAGGCATCTGCAACATACGTGTCGATATCTAGTTTGTTTTCTAGACTCCCCTTGTAAACAATGGAGAAAAACAGGCTCTTTCAGGGTTCAATTTGTCTCATTTTAAGGGTGGTAACTAAAATAGGCTGGATGAATTGTGCAATTTAGAAGTACCTATTTCTTCTTATTGACTAGAAATGGAGGCAAAGAACTTAGCATAGATATCGGCGTCTAGAAGTCAGATGAGATATACCTCATTTCTGATGACTAACAAAAGCGCAGATGATGTCAGAGAATGGTCTCAGTTTTCTAATGTGATGATGTTCTACCCTATTGCTTTTGGAGGTGTTATTTTGCCATAGACAAAAGATTATTTTTATTAAATATTGCCCTTGGAAAGTCCTGCAGGGGCTCAAACCAACTGAGATCTATTCTTCCTGAGGCATCTTTAATTCTCTAGATGTTTTTCTTCTCTTGGTGATAGTTTATCTTGTCTGACTTCCCTGCTTCTCATTTCTGTTATATTTTGGTCTTTGTGTACTTATGAACAGAGGAGACTTATGTTTTTCTGTAGATGATCGTTTACATTTTAAATTTTTATAAGTATTTAAAATTGCATTCTAAATTTCTCAGTATTTTAAGTTACATCCTAAGAGAAGTGGAAGGAGATAGCAAATGTGGAAATAAGTTTTATTGCATTTTTACTGGTTTTCAACAGGTTCTACTAAATGTCAAAGTCACTACCTAAGTGGGCAGGGCCTCCTTCAAGACCTAGCTTGTGGCAGTATTTCCATGGGAAGCCTTACTTAATGGTCAATCTTTCCTCTAAGTCCCCATGGAAGTGTTTAATTCCCTCTGAACTCAATACGCACTTCACAAGAACACAGAATAGAAAAGGATTTTAAGCAAAAGCTAGCTAGGAAGCAGGAAGGATCTCAGTTTGCAGAGTGCTGAGCCTATTTCTGTCACTTCATTTAAATTCTTCCTTTTGAAGCAACATGCAAACAACATTTACAGTCTACAAATGAAATCAATTAAGAAGTTACGAGTGAGACTTGAGTTGTTTACAAAACTAAGGGGCTGTGAGGTGCCAGAGAGAAGTCTAGTTGTCTGCTTGAAGGCTATGCTATCACTGTGCTCATAAAAAATAAATAAATTATAGTATGTCTGCAAAATAACAATTAGAGAAAGAAGAGGGAGCCCATATTAAACATTAGAAGACAGTTTTGATTTCCTGTTGGGATGCAGATTAATATTTATTAGTATAAGTTTAGATACTGAAAGGTCTTTTTAATCAAGGTGAGAGGCAATTTTCATTAGATGATCTTTAAAAATGGATAAATATGCATGAACAGATTAAATATCTGAGTCACAGCAAAATTCTAATAAGGATCAAAAAATATACTGCTCTGTAATCCACCAAAGGAAACATTGCTTTTCCCCTCAGTTGAAGGAACTGGAGGTTTTTTTTTTTTTCATTAGAAAGGAAGAAGACATTTGCAGAAATAACTGAGATGGTCAGTGGACCATTGCACTGGTGTTATTTGTGAGCATTATTTGTGCTTAGTTGCTGCATTTCAGCTCCATCCACACTGAATGCACTTTCCTTCCCATTTTAACCAACTGTTTCGAGGTACTATTGCTGACAGTATGTGCCAGACAGCTCTTAATTTATCCTTGCAGCAAAGATATGGAAGACACTGGCTTTGCACTAAGGATAAATTTGACCAGTTATATGGATGTATATCATAAGTTATAATAAGTTCATTACAATGAAGTGGTCAAGCAAAATCTTGTAACTCAAGATCTTTGTTGCATGTCATGGAAACTGTCTGGTGGTTTGAGAAGAGAACTGCATCATACTCCAAACACATATTGTGGCACTATCTGTTTCTCTAAATTCTGCAGTTTAAAATAACCTAGTGAAAGTTTGGAGCTTATATATTGTACACTAATTGATAGGAGCACGATCCAGAATCCAGATTTCATACAATATACGGTAACACTATTACACTACACTACTGACACTCTTTAACTGTACTGCATTATCAAGTGTAATGCTGTAGGTCACCTCATTACACCTTGGTGAGACATAGTTTCAATGTGTTATTAATTAGAGATTATAATTTTTTTTTAATTCTCTCTGTTTATAACAGGGCAGGGGAAAGAGTATAATAAAGCTTCTGACTGCAGGGGATTTGTTTAGCTGGAAGTGATAGGTTGAGTTTCACTTCTTGGAAGAAGGGATGAGTAAGTTTGTTTTAAGGTTAGCATGGCATCTCTGCAGCACCCTGCCTTGTGTTCAGCTCCACAGTTTCAAGGCTCTGAGTGCATCTGAAGTAGGCTAATCAAAAGTAGTAGAGACAGGGCAAACTCTGCTGTCAGATCACAAAAGCAGTGTAGTGGAAAGACAAACAACTTATTAAGAAGAAAAATAAATAGGGAATAGTAAGACGCTACAAACCGAGGAAACTGGGGAAAAAAAACACAAACAAACCATGTACAGGTGGCTATCTTACTGCTTCTGCTAAGGGGGGGCTGAGAAAGAGAGGAAGAACCATGCCTTAATTGCCTACTCTGTTTTGTTCACAGGTATCCATGGGATCTGAGCACAGCAGCTCCTGTCTCATTTTTAATTTGAGCTAACTGCAACTCCTTTAGAAGGCTTCCCATATGTGCTTAGTTGTCAGCTATAATAATAATAGTTAAGCATGAATCCAACTGCTGAAAGTGATATCAAAAAGAAAATTCAGAACATTACCTGACTGTTTACCTAACCTCTGAAATAATTCTTTATCTTCCCTTCCCATCCTCCTTGCCCTCCTGCTGATGTAGGACAAATTCTGGGAGGAGGTGGGGGAAAGCATAACTGCTATAGCTGTTTCAGGTATGAAATCTTGACTGACTGAATCCCTGGATGGGTCCAGCCTCTTGTTCTGGTTGGGAGCGTGAGCAGAAGTGGCTCAGAGACTCTTCCTGTGACACCTGAACTGAAGCATGGAAACCTGCTGAGGGCCACCACTTCCTGCTGGCTGAGTGCCTGCTCATGCTGGAGAACAGTGTTGTGCATCATGCAGCTACCTCATAGGGCTTTCAGAAACAATGACACCGTGGCCAGGCAATATTTCAGAAATTGTTTGTGGAGAGAATTAAATGACAATTGAATGAAAGTCAGTTGGCTTCTTGTAGCCTTTGCTATATATTTTCTTTCTTTAAAAAGAAGCTAAGTAGTTTAGTCTTGTCCCTTGAGAGCGCTTACAAACACATTTCTCAGAAAGGATGCTAGTACTAGAAAAAGAATTGTTCATTGTTGAAAGCATATTTTGTCCTCCTTAGAAAATAGTTGTGTGGGTTGTTTTTGTTGTTCTTGTTTTGTAAAGGAGACATTTTGACTTTGTATTTATCAGAAGGAGCCTTGGAATTCGTATTTAATATCAAAGAAAGAATTTTGGAATAGTCATATCTTGAAGCAAAGAGAAGAAGTAATTTTTTGTGTTTCAGTGAACTAAAGCCTTCTTTAAGAATGTGGCCTTGTATCTGGAGAATGAATTCTGAAAAAAGTAAAAATACCCAGAGATCAAGTTTAAGAGAAGACCTTCTTTCTTTAGCACCAATACTACTCACCTAATTTTTCTTAGGTTGCGATGGACCTTCTTAGCACATCACACTTTCTGATGAACCAGTAGCTCATTTATATCACCGTTATCAGCATTTGCTTTGTGGAATACGTTTGGGTTTTTTTCCCCCACAAGAGCATGTCTTTATTTGCATTTGCAATTCTTGAACTTTGACACTTATATTACATAAAATATTACAAACACACATCAAAGGTATGCATGATGCAAACTAAAACAGTAGAATAGAACAACGAAAGATACAAAGAAGGCCAAAATTTGTACCTAAACTATTAGGGTCTAGTAAATCTTTTCTGAAACAATAGCTATACCTGATTGTTACGAAATACGAACTCAGATAATCTGTTCCTTAGAAGAAACAAAGCTGTTGTAGTTGTCTCTTTACATCTGTGTGCAAAAGCCAGTCTTCACTTACAAATCCTGGAATCTCAGTTATTGGAACATGGACCAGATGACGGGATGTCAAAGCATTGCAGTGCCAGCTTTTCCTGTCAAGTGACTTCTTGACACTGTAGATGTTACATGCCTGCATAAATGTGATAGAACTCTATATGACATCACATAACCATACATTACATGTGAATTAAAGGTTCTTGATTTGAAATGTACATTGCTGGGGCAATGGCAGGCAACTTTTTCCTAATCATCAATCATCTTTGATGAAAGATTATCAGGATACATAGGGCAGAGTAAAGAATTAGACAGTATTTAATGTCTTTCAAGACAGAGTGGCTGGGTAGAAATGCTTAAATGGAATCTAACCTCTTCCAAATGTGTCATGGCACCACTAAATTTAGTCTAAACCATAGCCAGACTCTTCACTGTTACTGACATGCAATACAGGACAATACAAAAGAGGAAGGCAGATTAATGGCTGAAATTCATATTAAGGTGTTTTAGTCCATGCAAAGGACAATGAAAAACAAAAAGCAGAATCTGTTACAAATAATGCACAGTTCAGGGAATATAGCTTAACTAGTGAAAACATGTAAATGTCAGCACCAATCATACCTTGTAAGATGAATGAAGAAAACCATATACCTCACTATTAAAAGTAGGGTGAGGGGAGTTAGCAATGTAAAGCAACTTGACCCTGAAATGAACCTATTTGATGATTATGCAATTTTGGTCTAGATTTTTAAATTCTGGTTGGTTTTTTGTTTGTTTGTTTGGTTTTTAACAATCTGCTCTACTCTCTGAATCTGAAGTGACGGAATAATGTTAAGAGAAAGTTGCATGTTTTTCTTTTCTCACATCAGGAAGAGAAAATAGAAAACTCAACAGTCATTTCTCACTACTCGAAAACTCAGGTCACAATTCTAGATAGGGGAAGGCACCTAATGATCGACTTGTATTGCTGGAAAAATGAAGTGAAAATTTGCATCCAACAAAAGTGTTCAAGACAAAATTAAATGATACATATCCTATGGATTGATAGTCTGGTCAAGCCAGAATGAAATGATACATAGCCTGTGGCATTACAGAAATGTGTATGCATTTCCTAGTGCATTCTAGTCCACATTTTAGTACAGACAAGATAACACAAAATACTAGGAGAGAGGACAAAGATCATGTTAGAGCTTATCTTGTTTCATGGAATTTTCACGGAATCACGGAA
>VYXH01011385.1:26456-40515 GCA_013397275.1 Burhinus bistriatus | reverse complement strand
AACTGTCTCAAAGCTTGCTTGTATGCACCTGTCTGCAGCTTGCAAAGGACCTTCTGCAAACAACAGACCATTCATTTCGCTTATCAGGAAGGAAACTTGTGCAGGTTTGCTACAGCAGCAGACAATTCTCGTCACTCATCAGGCACCTCCAAGACCGAACCCATGCTGGGCTGGCAGCCTTCAAGGACCATGTTCTGATCACTATAGTCACGTGAAGGCCTCATGATAAGCGAGACCTTAGGTGTGTGAACAGTTCGTAAGATGTATGCGCCTGTGCCTGACTGAGGATAAAAGGACCATAGAAACAAGCCATGGTGTGCACCCACTGCCAAAGAGTTGATGACTGAGGACCAACGGGATGCCACTGGATCCATAGTAGTGACTATCCTTTGCTTATCTTTCTGAATGCTTGATTAGTTTCTTTCTAATATTTTCTGCCTTTTCTACTGCTTCATTCCTTTGTACTCATTCAATAAAAATGGCCTCATTGGTGGCATTTGACCTCATTTGTGTCTTAATCACACTCTTGGGATCACTACAAACCTTCCCCGAGCCCGAAGTCGGACTGGGACTTTACAACGACCTAGCACTTGGTCTTGCTGCATTTCATGAGGTTTGCATAGGCCCACCTCTCAAGACTGTCCAGGTGGTTGGCAAACTTTATGAAGGTGCACTCAATCCCACTGTCCGTGTCACCAACAAAGATGTTAAACAGCACCGGTCAAAGGGTAACAATTGCTAGATTTCCTATATGCACTGAATTTAGTTCAGGCCATGTATAGTAAAACCCATGCATGATCTCTACATTCATCCTGGCATTAGCTTTTCATCATACCAGTTGGATGTTCTGGGCCAGACCAAGCCTATGTACAAGATCAAAGCCAGATTACAACAATTTTTTTCCCTCTGTATTGGTTATTTTCTTGAGAATACCAGCAGCAGCTCACACAGGAGGGTGTTCTTCATCGTTTCTTTGACCTTGAACACAACCTTTTCTTCTGCTAAGATAGAGGTAGAGCTCAAACATGTTAGCTGTTCATAGCAGCAGATACTTTAATTTTAATGTATTCAGAAAGGGGATCTGGAAGACCAGATCTGGAAAGTGACGAGTGGCACTTGGGAACTGGATTCTGTCATGGACTGAAAATGCCGATCCCATGTCAAGTTGAAGGTTTTTCATCCTTCATTAATCCTTTGTAGAGAAGTTATTGTACCCTGCTTTTTTATCTGAGCAGTTTTGCCATCCTATGGATTACAGCTTCTTTTGGATTTCCCTCCTTTTCTGCCACTCCCCTGTCACATCTACTCATCTTTCTGAGGTATTTGGATTTATAGAAGAGAGGGAAGATAAAGGCATGATGAATTAAAGAAAGAAAAAAAAAAAAAGAACAAGAGAAGAATGATCACCCAGGAGCGAGCAGGATGATTGCATTCTACTTTCAGTTTTGGCAGATAGCTTACTTAAGAACAAAGGCTAGTTGTATAACCTTTCCTCTAAATCAGCGTAACTGTGTGTAAAATAAGGGCATATGAAGGTATTGTGAGTGTTATTGTAATTTACTGACATGTGCAAAGCACTTTGAAATGAATAATTAGGAGTATTCTAAAAAAACATGAACTAATGTCAAATACTTCATATCCATTCTGTACATGGATGTCTCCTTGAAATACTTCGCCTGAAACAATCACTGAACAGACAGCTGAAGTACAGATAAGGCATAGGAAAAATGAAGATCTGTATAATATGTACAAAGAAAGTGTTTTTGATGGAATTAAGGAGAAGGGCAAAAAAACTTGTCAGTTGTAAACTGATTCAGTTCTACTTACCAAAAGAGAATTTTTGTGGTTTACATCTACAAAGGACTTTGTCTGTTTAAAGTCACTGTACAGACTCCAAAAAGAAGCTGAGAGCAAATGGATATTTTTGGCAAGACAACATTTTCCATATGAATAAGCTATTTTCTATTGCTGCTGATCTTTGTACAAAACAAATGTTAATACTTTCTTGTGACAAATAGAATTTTTTCAACACAACTTTAGGTTCATTAAACAAGACAGTTAAAGATAACATGACATATCTGACCTTTTTTTCTTACTGCTTCTATGTTAATGTAAACCTTCAGGCAATCAACACAAGCTCTGCAATCAAGCCTGTATTGTTTTATTCTGTTTTTTAAATATAATCCTTCGTGGCAAGAATCTTGGCCGTAGGCTTAAGAGTTGCAGAGGTCAGGAAAAATTGTTCTTTTAAATGAAGGTTTATACTTTTACTGCATCTCTTCAGAAGCGTTTGACAGAAACATCTTCAGGGGCACCCCCACATGACCCATCTCAACACCTAAAGACAGTCAGCTAATTTTTCTGATGTGAGTGCTGACAGAATGCTGTACCTGGCATTTTGCAGGGATGCAGGCATCGTCTGTCATATCTCAGAGAAGTTCTTAATATGAAAGAGAAAGAGTGCTAAGTAAGAAATTAAAAGCATTGCTTTTTTTTTTTTTTCTTACCTTCCCATTGACCCCCTGTGCCTTACACAGTCCAGAGCACTTCCTAGAAAAATTTCAGTTAATACCTCAAAAAAGGAGGTCCAACATCTTGTGTCTTTCTTTGGTACTGTCTGCCTTCAGCTTCCCTCAGTTCCAGACTGTCCAAAGACTATTTCCAACTATTTATCTTCCCATTCATTTATGAACTATATGTTTATCTTCATATCATTGAAAAAGAAGAGAAAGAAAAATGTACATCTATCTAGACAAAAAGTCTCTGTTCTGGTTTTATCCAGGTTTAGAATCAAAGGGCTTCCATCCAGTCCCAGGAAAGGGAAAGACAGCAAAGGATAGCCATACAGCAAATTTTTCATATAGTATTCTAACTGCTCGTCACAAGTACCAGATATTGTTTTGTGACATAAAATTGTATTTTTATGACAAAATTCTGTACTGTATTGTATTGTATTGCATTGCATTGTATTGTATTGTATTATAGTATGGTATGTTAATGATAATAATAAAATAACAATACATACAATGATAACTATAATAATTACCATAAAAATAACTATAATAATACTGTTCTGTAATAGAAAGTTATATAAAAAAGTTATTTTTTCCAAGGATTTTGAGAAATCTTCCTAAGCTTTACCTTGCATCTTACTTTCCTAAGCATTATCTTGCCTTCTCAAATATGGCTGTGGAAAGAGCAATGAGGTGACATTTAGGGAAAAAGGTCAAGGAAAGTGAAGTTTTCTTTGCTATCTTTAATTTACTGCTATGCTAAATTTATGGCTTTTCAGGAGAATTGACTACAGCTCCTTTAAAAAAAAAAAGAGTAGAAATTCTCTTTCTGTGGTAGAAATTCTCTTTCTCTGATAGAAATAAGGTGGGTTCAGAACATCATCTCTCTGGTTTACCTGTTGGGGACCAGTAGTTTTATACAAAACACAGCTAGAATTAAAAACGATTAAAATCTTGAACTGAGTTAACACATTCTGAGATATAAAAATATGCAAACATTTCTCCATTTGCAAAGGAATAATTCCAAAGATACAGTAAATTCCCTGAACTCTGAGGACATTTCCATTTGCTTTAATTTGTTTGTTTGGGGTTTTTTTTAAAGAGTTTTGAGGTGAGTTTGAATTATTGTGACTAAACTAGCAAAGGAGGAAATAGAGAAGGGAGAGTGTATTTTTCTCCATAGAAATGGCTTTTGTTTTTCATTTGTTTCCTAAAGCTACTGCACTAAGTCTTTCTTTTCAAAAGAATTTCAGAGTTCTCTGTACCTCATCACAGCAGATACGAAGACTGAACATTTGTTTCAATTATATGGAGATTAGGGTTTAGTGAAATAGAAAGACAAAAAAAAAAAAAAAAGTGATATGAAAATGTGACCTGAAAAATTGTATTTTAACCGTGAAATAAATTGAGCAGCAATGCAGGTAATGTAAGGTCCTCAGTGAAAAGCTTCAAACCATGTGTACTTTCAAATCTAGGTGATATATTAAAAAAAAAATAAAAAGAAAGAAAATGGAAAGATGAATTTGATAGGAAAATCAATTTTAAAAGTAAGATGGGAGGGCAGGCCCTCAGCTTGATTTTCCAGTACTTTTTTACAGATGTTTAGTAAGTAGTTACACTCAGCATGACCAGCTGCCCTGTGCATATAGCACAGAAACGAATGCATTCCAGAACCTACATTTTCAGGGTTTTTTGTTGTTGCTTCGGGGTTTCGTGGTTTTGGTTTTGGTGTTGGGGTTTTTTTTGTGAAAACCTGAAAACACTAACATGCTTTTTGGTTTTTGCTTGGTTTTTTTTACCCCCTAAAAATTAAAATATAATGCCAAGATTCCAGAATGTATTGTTTTAAGAAAACATTATCAACTTTTCTCTAAAATCCTGAGTATAAACAGTCCCACACTGACCATGGCTCTAATTCTGGTATCCTGCTTTTTTGTCTGTAATTATGATGTGTTCCTGCAAATGTGCAAGAATTTCTGACAGCATCTTTATGTTATGCTTACCAATTCCTGTTCTTAAAATTAATTTGTACCCCCGCTGCCCCCATTTATTGATGCTCCTTAAGCAGTTAACATGTAGGTTCTAGCTCAGGGAACAGACCATAGTCATACAATCATAGAATCGTAAAACAGTCCAGGTTGGAAGGGATCTCAAAAGGTCATGTGATCAAATATTTTGTGGGAAAGGAAACATGGACAAGATTATCTGTCCAATTACATATTGAAAACCCCCAGTGATGGGGACTCTATCACGTCCCTGGGGAGGTTGTTCCAGTGAATGATTGTTCTTACTGTAAAAAACTTCTTTCTTATGTTCAGCTGAAACCTTTTCCACAGCAATGTCTAGGTGTCACCCTTTGTCTTCTCCATGTGACCCCTGGTGAAGAAAGAGTTTCTGTCCTCTTTGTAGCTGACCCCTAAATTCTGGAATACTGTGTTGAGGTCCCTCCTGAGCCTTCTCTTCTCCAGGGAGAACAGACATAGCTACTTCAGCCTTTCCTTAGGTTTTCCAGCCTTTTGGTGATCTTTGTGGCCTTACTTTGGACCCACAGTCTGTCTGTGTCTTTCCTGAATTATGGGGACTAGAATTGGACACAGTTTTCCAGGTGCAACATGACAAGCGCTAAGTACAGTGGGATGAATACATGTCTGTCTCTGCTGGTAAAGTTCCTGAAGATGTAGCCCAGGATCCACCTTGCTTTTGTTGCTGCAGTGGTGCACTGCTGACTCATGTTCAGCTGGTTGTCCACCAGGACCCCCGGGTCCCTTTCAGTAAGGTTGCTCCCCAGCCACACAACTCCTAGCCTGTGCTGGGCTTTTTGGTTTTTAGGTCCCAGGTGTTGGATTTTGCACCTGTCTTTGTTAAACTTCATATAGCTCTTGTTAGTCCAGTCTTCCAGCTTGTTCAGGTCTATCCATAAGACAACTCATCCTTCTGGTGTATCTACCCCACCACTCACTTTAGTGTCACCAGCAAACTTGATGAGGGTGCCGACAATTTCATTCTCAAGATGATTTATGAATTTCCTCCCCATCTCGCAAACCACCAATCCAACCTGTAACTTGCTAGTTTGTCCAAGGAAGGCTGTTGCAAACAGCATCAAATGCTCCACTGAAGTTCAGGTAAACAACATCCACTGCTCCTCCCATGTCAACAGAAGATGTTATTTTGTTGTAGAAGGTGACCTACAACACCGGCTGGTCACACTGGGATGGACTCTGTCCAGGCCCATGGTTTTATATGGGCTGAGCCCTTGTAAGAGGCTGCAGACCAGCCCTTCCTCCACTACTGCTGGGTTGACATTGTTATAGCTACTTGATCCTGTGATCTGGGCTCCAGGTATGTCAATAAAGACAGAGGTAAAGAAGATATGGAGAGTCTCTGTCTTGTCAGCATTATTAGTTACTAGTCATGAGCTTTAGGACTTTCCACACTGTATAAATCAGGCTCATTTGTGCAGCAAGATTTTTCCTGGGAGGCTTGATGCAAAGTTGGGCAGGAGATGTAGGCTATCTAGGCAGCCCAGCCCACAGGGGAATAAGTCAAGTGAATTCAGTTCAAAATTCTCCATTTGACTGGTATTGAAACAGAAAAAAATGGATTAGTAAATTCAAAATAAATGTTGACAAGTAGTTCTTTCTAAACTACTGGGAGAGTGAGAATCGTGAATTTAAAAAAGAAAAAAAAAAGGCCTAGGTTTAAGAAGTTACAGACACAGAACTGAAAGACATAGTATTAGGAAATAGGTGAGGAAAGGAGGTAATTAACATCTTATTTGGGGAGAGCAAGGAAAGGAACATGGAAAAACACAGAAAGCTACGTGTAGTAAAACTGAAGATCATTTGACATCTAAGAGCAGAAAAATATTATGTCAGACGAAGAAAGTTGCAAGGTGAACACATTCACAAATACGAAGTGTGAGACACTTAGGTAAACAATTCTTATAAGAGAATAAATGTGGTGAAAGACCCAATGAACGAGCTGATTATTTTGGAAGTTATTGTTTCTTTAGTGGGGAGCTGAGCCTTTTTTTCATTCCATGGTGAAATAACTGCAGGAGCATCCAGAAGAACTAACAGAGTAATCACCTATATCACACCATTTATGTTGAATAGAAATGTTGGTGGATTGATCTTGAAGAATTTCATAGCCAAATTATATTTATATCGATTTTTTTGCCTCTGATTACAAATTAAGAATTAGGCCCCGTAACACTTGACTGTCATATATAAAAGAAGATTGGAGTCACATTAATCTGAAATGTGAAACATTTTTTGGCTAATTTTTGTGTTGACTTTACTGAAGCTGCCTTAAACAAGGTTCTTCCTGATAGAAACTAGTAACAGTGACAAAGCATCTATACTGACTGTTGTCCTGGCTGACTTTATACTGTAACTAAAACATCAATTTAAATGCATTTAAATGGAGTCCCCTTGAATCATCTCAGAACAAAAAATTAAGAGCTGCACTTCCCTTACCAGTGACAATTTTGCCAATCTGTCTATCATAAATGCAGCAATTTTAACGAGACGTGAATACCACCTCTGCAGATTACAAATATAATATCAGTGGATCTGAAAATGCTGGAGCTTAAAATTTCTTTAAAAATTCTAATACCATCTGTTTGTGTTTCATAAAAGGCAATCTGACAGACAAATTTTGATTGCAACTTGGCAAAAGACCTGCACACTTTGCTGAAATTAAAAAAAATTGACTTTATCCAATGAGTTAAACCACCATTGACTTCATGTGTTTCAACTCAGTTGCTGTCAGGTATACACCTGAAACAAAAAGCCATTGTTAAGTCTGCCAACATTGCAACATTTTTACTGTTTTATGCAAGTGAAGTCATACTATAAGGCATCTAATCCTTAGTACAGATCCTGTTTTTTGCCACTGGCCCTGGACGAAAGTAGATGAATCTCTAGTCTCTTCACTGTCACAGTTTCCCCTACCATACAATAGGGTGATGGTACTGGTCTCTTTTTCAAATGTGATGAGCTCTATTCATGAACACATCCTGTAAAGGTTGAATATGTACTATTCATCTGCACAAAAGCCACCACAGTAAGTGTGAAACCTTATCTGATAACATCCTCCATAGTGATTCCCATAATTCCCTTGTTCTCCCCATTTTCAAAACTTTCTTTTTACTGTTAGAAAAAGTTACATGCACACTGTGTGATAAAAATTACCTAAATTCTCTAGGACAGCATGCATGGTACCTCCTCTCTGTAAAGCTGGACCCTTTGCAGTAACTCACTAAAAATACCAACACCAACATACCCACTTCTCACACTGCCAAGAATTCAGTTTCAAAGCTGTTATTGTTGATTAAGGTTGTTACTAAAACCAGGCAATCCTCAGGCCTGAGTGACAATATAATTATTCCAAAAAAACCCAACAAAATATTATTCAACAAAATATAAAAACGTGATTGGAGGAAACAGTTTCATGGATTCTCTCCACATTAGTCTTAGTTTAAAATGGAGATACAATATACCAAAACATTAGGTAAACCCCTAAATGTTGTTCTCAATTGTTTTAGAATAAGCGTAGTTAACTTGAGCTGCACTTGCCCAATTTCACAGCAAAAAAAATGCATGCACTTGTTCATTGTTACCTGCTGAAGGATGAGGCAGTTAAGGCAAAACATAACCCATTCTGTTCTAGTGCAAGTAGAAGTACACAATGATTTATGAATGGAAGATGAGGTAAAAATGGAAGCGGACTGGGAATTCAAGCTGTGTTTACAACTATCTTGATGATAAACTTACTTCTTTTTTCTAATTTCTCCTAGCACAATAGGGTGCAGGGAGGGTAAGGAAAGGAAACAGTAAAGTAAAAGTGTATCAAAATCAGGAAAATAAAATAACATTTGTAATATTTCTAATTCCCCAAGAACGCTGCCTTTCAGTAGTAGATTTCTTGAGGGATTTTGTTTCTCACATTTTTACTACAAAATTTCATTGATGCAACTTTTAAATGTTAATGGCTCAATTTTTCCTGCATCAATATGTTTATATATCAACTGTAACAGTATTATTAGTGTAGCTCTGACTCACAGTGGTTCCCAGAGCTTGGCACCACAAAAAAAGGATAGATATTATAAATTAAACTTATGAATACATTTCTTTTCCTAAAGATAGAGAGAGGCACCTTGGGTGGGGTTTCAAAACCTTTAATGATGGTGTCTCAGTTGTGTAATGGAGCGTGATAAAGGCTCTCACAGTTACTGTCATCCCAAGCTGCCTTGCTAGGCATGCTAAAAATTATTCCAAGGTTTAGAAATGTTTAGAATATATGGAGGAAACTAATGAAAACTGTCGTAAGTTATTTTGAAACTGAAAGTCGTGCAAGGCCCAAACAAAAACCTGCCAGTGTACTGTTCCCCCAAGAGATACAGACTGGACAGAGCTCCCTCCTGTATCGGGCTCTATTCCTGGACTGCTGTGATGCAACCACAACTGCAGCTCTGCTGTGAAGGTGAAAAAAATTAAACAGTGAGAGGCACAGATATTTTATTGATGTTATTAACATGAAAAGGTCACTACACAGACTTAGGTTACAATTCAGTGGCAGTCAGGACTCATCTGGTGGCAAGTCACAGATGTCTGGTTTGAGAAATCAGCTTGAGTTTTTGAACCTGTTTTGCTGTTACAAACTTGGACATCATCTGGCTGACTGGGTTGAGTCCCCTTTTTATGTGAAAGATTTGTTTAAATTCATCCTGCTTCTGAGAGATATTTTATTAATATTTATTAGTATATCATTCTGTGAACATCTGTCTTCATTGTAGAGTTGTTTTCCTTCACAAGCGTTTCTTGTCCTGAAGTGAGTGATCCTTGAGGGTAAAAAAGAGTTAACCTATAGTAATAAAAAAACCTAGATACTGATCATAGTGTACAAAAACCATAACAATACTCATGTTAGCATTCCAGACCATATTTGTGTGACTCCTAGTTTAACTGGAGCACAATTAAAGTAGAGAACAATAACACCCTTGCAGAGAAAGAAACAGATGAAATCTACAACTCCTTGTATGTCAGGCATTCAACTGACCTCCCTTCTATAAAGCTACCATCAAAAAAAAAAAAAAAGGAGTAAAAGCATTTGGATCAAGTGACAGAAATTATGAAAGACAAAGATGAGAGTGATTCCAATGTCTGGAGTATAATAAACTAATTTGGGGCTTTAGTTGTAGCAACAGGACTGATGAGAAAATTGCTCAGTAGCTGCAAAAGAACGCTTGCAGCAAATCCCTGTCAAATGAAAAGGCAATAATGGGAAAGTAAGGCTGTAAGAGGAAAGAAAAGGTGTCAGCTTAAAATAACTTTCTTTTTTAACACTTGGAAGTCATTACTTTGTATATGTAGGCTCTGGTACTGCAGTAAGGAATATTGCCATTGGTATCAACACCACAACATCAGGCCTGTTGAGAAAAGCTTCATTAGACAGCTCCGAAATTCTCCATGGCTACGGTACTGAGAAATCTGACACACAGCTGGGGGGTGAGATTGCAAATTTAGTCCTTCAAAGGTAATTTAAAGTCCAAATACTGTTCCACCGGGTGATTTAGAGAAAGAAGAAAATGACAAAGACTCAGGAATATTCAAATACATTTGCTAGGAATGTTTGAAAAACATATAAAACTTAAGAATATTCATCAAAAGAATGTGTGTTACACTGGAAAATGTAATTAACTTTATGTGGGATGAGGAAAGAAGTATCTGACTTCCAACATGCCTTTGCAGGCTCTACATCTGACTGAAAACATTCTCATGATGCAAAATACAAATTGCATTTTCAGTCTAGAATTGGAATGTCCCTGAAAGAGTTAACTGGAATGGTGAAATTCACAAAATGTTTCCCAGTTATAATGAATACACTATGAAAAGGCATCTTTGGAAAGCATGTGAAATATCTCCATTAGTCTTGTTTGTTGATTTTTTTTTCCCCCTGCTTTTGAAAGGTTTTGATTATCTTTGCTTTTAGGATTTTGCTTTTCAAAATGCTGCTGCAGCCACTTATTTAGGTACTTCTTAAGGCTTTTTACTGCACCAAGTTCTTTTTCAGATACATGGATAACAATACCATGATACACGCTTCACTGACATGACGTTAATCACCCAGTGCAGTGACAGACAGTAAAGCTAGCCTTTTGCACACTGGGAAGGGCAGGTAGGTTTCATGGGGGAAATCAGCAAGGACTGGTGGTGACCAAATCTGTGTTTCTATAGGAGTTGATACCCTACCTGAATGATTTTCATCAGTGATTTAGAAGATAATACAAAATTGCAGAAGAAAAAAAAAAAAAGTATGGCACAAAGATTTTTCAGAAATATAAACAAGAAAGATCTGACATTGAAAGAGGTGAAAGCTTGCTCAATAGGCAATGTTAGTAAAAAAAAAAAAGATATACACATACATGCAAATTTTTTATTGTTTGAGTGTGCAGTGTGCTATATGTATAGAAGTGGAGGTGATATACAGAAAATGGTGACTCTGAAAATAGTCCAAAGGTCTCCTTAATATGCATCACAGCAGGTTCTCCCAATGACCTACTGTGATAAAAAGGACCACAAAGCAAAAGAATACTGACTAGAGTTAAGGAACGGACCTTGCCTCCAAGAAAGGCACTCTGTCTAATGAGATATTATTCAGGTAGCTGCATGTTAATAGAAACTCAGGAATAGGAGGGATACAAAAGACCTGAAGGCTCTCAGTATCTTCAAGGGCTGAAGATATTGAGAGACATTTATATGTTAAGAATATTAAAATGAAACTTGTTGGTAATTGATGACAAGGAGCGACTATTCTCATAAGAAGATTATACAGGGCTTGCAAGTGCCCTTTGATCAAGCAGAGAAGCAACAGTTTAAAGTTAACATTGAACATGTTCAAATTGTAAGTGAGGAATAGCTTCTTAAATGTAAGGGTGATTAACCCTGGAAACAAAATATCAAAGGAAAGGTTGAATTTTTTCTATTTCTGGTAACTTCAGACTAAGCTGGAACTTTACAGAAATTACATTTTGGTCAAAAACATGATGGAGCCAATGCAGCGGTAATTGAGGGAAACTGAAAGTGTCTGAAATGCAGGGTGGAAGATAGGATGAGCTATAGCTTTTTCTTGATCTTCAGCTTAGTAAATTTCTGATAACACACATCTTGTTTGGGAGAGCCCAAAGGAGATTGCTTTATTTTTCTAGCATATTGTCACAGAAAAATATAGAGACGTTATATTAGGTTTCAGAAGTTCAGTTCTTCAAAGGCTCATTTTCTCCCAGTTTGGCAATATCTTCCTTGTTTCATTGCTTTTTAACAAGTTGAAAATGTCACAGCCATTTCCTGCAAATATCACCAAATGTTTTTTTCTGTGGCACTATTTCCATGGTAATTTAGATTGGATGATCTCCACCCTTCTGAGTGAGTGTGTGTGTGAGAGGGAGAGAAGCAGAATATCAAACTTTAAAATTTTTAAAATCTTATCATATTTTTGAAGGCTGATGTGTATCTCTGCGAGCAGTCAGCAGACATGAAGAATACTTCTGGCCTGGTTCTACAGCTTGATCCTCATAATTCTTCTTTTTGTCTGAAAGGTACTGTGTCACTACAAAATGTTGTTTATTGATTATACTGACACTGTCAGTGAATCCAGACCCACTTCACATTTCAGAATAAGAATAAGCCTCCTGTGAAAACACATTCTTATATTTCTCATTTTGATAATTGTCTTTGAGTCCCTAAGTAGGGAGTTGTTTATTTCCCGATTTACTTATATCATTCTTTTATTTCCTGTCGGAAGGAAAGAATGGGAGCTGCACCAAAGGAGAAGCTCGTGAGCAAACAATAAAATGGACTAAATACCTTTATTTACTGTCATCTAGGTTATCTCCATGTTTGAACCCATAGCAAATCCTTGAGAAACCTCAAACTTGAACTCAAGCATCTAACCAGCAATGGTCATAGGATCACTTCTTGCACTGGCTGAACTGGTCACTGCTCTAGTTATTTCTCTCTGCAAGGTTGCACAACTATTGCTCCTGTGCTTCTGTGCATCTGGACGTAAAGAACCACATCTTACTTAGTTTGCATTGCAGCAATCCATTCTCCCCTCTCCATTTTGTCATCTTCTCTCCTGCAAAATAATGTTTCTAATCCTCTTTGTTTGTTCTTTTTTGTATTTGGACTTTATTTGGACTTGTTTTCAAGACTACTAGAGATTTCTCTAAACCGCCTGAATGCACTCAACTACTCCCTACCAACAAAGTTCAGTTCATCCAGTATTTCAAAGGCAATTTGAGGCAAAACAGAGACTTGAACTCCTAATTATTTTCTTAATTATAACTGAGCCCCACATAGCACCTTCCCGGTATATTTCCATTTTGTAAAATTGTCTTCCTCATAGTTATTATTTCCAATGTATCTTCAGAGTAAAACTCATTGGTCAAGTCATTACATGGGTCCTGCAATACAATGTGCCAAAATCTTTTGTGATTGACCATCAATAAATAGATACTTGAGATGATAAAGTGGCATTTGAGAATAAGGATGACAGCCAGCTGCAGCATGTGATGCAACAAGGGACTTCGATAATTTATTCAAATAAAAATAACAGGTATCAGCACTAGTTTCACTGACATAGCTTTCTTTGAGATAATCACTCTTACTGCATTCATTCAAAACGGTAGGAGGAATAGACTTCTTCCTGTAGCGATGGACAACATTGAAATTACCAGATATATGCACTGTGACTGCCAGTACTGCTGTTGCTTGTAACCATCTGGAGCAGAGCAGCCCCACTTTTCAACATACAATACCACATGCCACAAGACTTAGTCTTANGTCTTTTCCAACCTAAACAATTCTATGATTCTATAAGATGAAGACGAAGTTCAGTTTCATTTTGTACAGTAGCTCCATTCAAAACATCAGAAAACAGTCTGCAAATGCACATAAAGTAGAGAAGGAACACTTTGTAATGTCCATTTCATGAGTTACAAATGCACAGATTAAAAATTAATAAAAGAGTGATACTAGAAGACAAAAGCAAGCAGTGGTCTAAGGGGATGTGTTAGTGTCTCCAGTGATAGGTAAGAGATGATGACTTGGGAATCAAACATTTACTCTGATGGTAACACTCATTGCTGATGCTGACCATGAGAATTCAGACTCATCTGGATGGAACTCATTAAGATCCCATTTTCATTCCAAATTCTTTTCCACAGCCAGCAGCAGCAACATTTAAAGGAACTCCGGAGGAATAGATGAATATTTTTTAAATATCTGTAACTGCGCCATCTGGTTCTTCAGGGGCAAAAGGGATCAACATGTGGGATTATCTGAGCAAAAGGGAATTGGGAGGGGGGGCACAGAATAATACCTGCTAAACTATGTTTCTGTATCTCTACTACAGACAAGAGAAAGACAGGGAGATAAAAAATTACAAGAGAAAGAGAATAGGAATATTTGACGGACTGGACTCTGAATTTTATAGCTACAACCCCCTTATCATTCAGCATAAAAAAAAAAAAAAAGAAAAAT
>VYXH01011383.1:7347-64548 GCA_013397275.1 Burhinus bistriatus | reverse complement strand
AAACAAAACAAAAACACCCAAACCAACCAACTAACCAACCCAATGAAAAAAAAGAAGTTCAAGATTTTGTGTGGGGATGAGAAGGAAGTGTATTTAGGACAGAAATTAATGATTAATCAGTTGAGAATTCTGCCTTGTTATTTTTAAATTAGTTTCTCTCCAGCAAATTCTTGGGTGTACAGGACAGTATGACAAAATATGGGCTATCACTCACTGGAATTGCTCAGTTTTGTTTGTAATTAAACTGATGTGCGTATGGAAGATCCTACCATTTGACCTTTTAAAATGTTTGTCAAAGGAAACTGAAAATTCCCACTTGTTTGTCTGTAGCCTTCAACATGATCTCATTATCAAGAAATCTCATGATCTCATTGATATTCTGGAGCGCAAGCGAAAATAAAATGTGTCACAGCTATATTATCAGTGTGAACTTAAATATTAGAAACAGTTTTTAACTAATTATTTTGGTAATGATAGAACATGCACATAGGCACTTATAAACATCCTTTTTCCAGCAGAGGTACCTCTAGCAAGGAATGATGGATCCCATGAGAATCTTGATTTTCGTTAGATTGCTAACCTTTTACTGTTAGGTATTGAGATTCATGTGACAAATACATTTTGGAAACCAATTTTCATTTTAATCTAAAGCAGTGCTTAACAAGAGAGATACTGTTAAACAGCTGTACATTTCTAACTAATGGAAGAGCGTGACATCAATGAAACCAAGCCTTATTCAGGAATGAGTATAGCATGGCCTTTACATCAGTAATTTCAGAACAAAATTAGGCATTCCAAAGACCAGCATTTTATGTAGACAAACAAACCTTGAATGAAGAAAAATGCCAAATCCAGTCCTCAATACAGAATCATGTTGCATTAATAAAATTCAACCTGTGGAGTCTATCTTTGCAGGATTGAATATTTACCTTACCCTATCTCACAAATGTGTATGTATTTCACACATTTGTATGATGTCTGGCCATCACATAAACATGGAAGAAATGCATCACTTAAGAACCTTCACTAATCCTCCATACTTTTACAGAAGGCCAGCAAAGTCATACAAAAGAAGGTTAAAAGAAGATATAAAATATTTATTTTTGAATTCTATAGAATCCGTAAAATATTTTATGGGCAATAAAATAGTAAGTATGCTGAAAGAGTGAAAACAGCCCTATGCACAGGGTCAGCCAAACGTGCAATCTTTCTTGTTACTGGGTGACTTAAGTGGTGGCTCAAGCTCTAACCGCCTACACATTTGATACCAAATAAATATTCACATATTTTGAAATTTGATTTTAGTTCATTAAAGATATATTGTTTCTTCTTAAACAAAAACAAAATAGAGAAATCTCACACCCTAGCTCTAAATATGTGTACCACATTGAGGACTCCAGTGCCAAAGACAGGACAGCTGCTAACCCATCATCAACAGGAGGCATAATCATAGTTACTCGCCATGTCTTCTATTATAAAACATCATTTAAAGCACAAGGATTTTTGTGCAAACAGATGGAATTGGAGAGGATTTGTGGAGCAATCAGAAAGCAAGAGAGGTTTGGGTGCAGCAAAAAGACTCTGAAAAGATATGAGAAGATATCTTGGCCTGGTAACGCTCCCTGTTATGATTTTGAAAATGTAAGCACACACACATACATGCCTGTATGAACTGAAAACTTGATACAAGACTAGTGTTCATGCAGCTGTGTCCTTTGTCTGGTCCCAAAAATCTGAGCTCGGTTTTGAGAATTGGGTTCTTAATTACAAAAACTGAGGGGATGTAAGTACTGGTAAGTGGTGCTCCGTGTCAGACTAGCTAAGTTACAGTGAGTGAAAGTCTTGTTTACATACAGTTTGGTCATGTCCCTGATGTTGCGTTGTTCTTTTAACTGAACTTCCAGATTTCTCAAACCCTAAGTACGCTGGAGTGCTGCCAGCTGACTTACACAAGGTTGGCAGGTAGAAAAAGAACAAGTGAGTAGCTGATTGCTTGGCATTAGATTTTAGTCTGTGGTCCAGGATCTTTGTACCCAGAAGTCATCATTTGGCTGAGTAAATTCTGGCCTGCATTGAGACAGCCTTGAATATCTTAAAGCCAAAAGCGTAAGGAAGGAGTACTGGCTGACTTCTCCAAATTAAGCCTGGAGAGAAAAGACGATCCTATGTCTCCAAAACTTAAGAGGTACAAGGAGAAAAATATCAGCAAATGAACTAACTGGAAGATGTCCCATCAAAACCATCGAGTTTGCAAAGACAGGTGGTAGAAAGGAAAGTGGATGGGTGCTCATTTTCAACATTTAGATGTTGAAAAAGAACTATGGTTGCAATTCTTGGTAACATCTGTTAATCCTAAAAAGATTATGGCTGTGCTGTGCTGTGTTCAAAACTGACAGTGTATGTATGTGCACTCCCCTGACTCCAACTCAAAGGTCTAAAAGAAAGGTGACTTCAGAGGGAGCTGTAGATNTGTTTTTCTTTTAAAGTCACTACTCATTTTACAGTACCTCTGTGCTTCAATGTTTTACTTCAGACATATTAACAGAGTAATGCTTTTTAAAAACCATGCTGAAACTTCACCTACGAAAATCAAATCTCTTACTAAGTGTCACAAGGTTTGTACAGAGAAATAGAAAAATTTCAATTCACTAGACACTTTTGAAGATTTTGAAACTAAACCCCTCATTTTACCAACCTAGTTTTAGGTAGCTAAACAATGAGCCATGAACAGGTTTGCTTTAGGTTCTCTTTCCTGTCAATGGAAAAGAGAGAGGTGTCTCTAGAGCGTGTTTCAAAATACTGCAGACTAAAATGGAAAGAATTCCAAGTTTATTATCAATAGTGCTACCAAGTCAACAGCACGCCAACTGTCTAGACAGTAGCTGTAGTCAATTTTTGATGGATGCCATGTAAGTGTTAGGATGTTAGATAATGCTGAAAGAACAAATATGAGCTTATAAGCTATATTTAAGAAGTACCTCCTATTTTATTTCCTTCTACTTCTAGGCAAGATACCTAAATTTCAATGTAAAGTAAAACAAAACAAATACCTACTATTGGTGTCTTGTGGAACAAGAAGCTAAATTCAGTCTTTGATCACATCCTTCCAACTGACATTTAGAATATGGCTTTGGCATCATCAGTTAACTTTCCAGCAGAAAGCATGCGTTAAAGTAAAAGGATAGGAATTATCTGATCTGTATTTATGGATAGTTACTTTTTTCATCTTCAGTGGGAGGAGAGAAAATTTCAAGGAAAATGATAAATCTGGCTGTGCAGATCACCATTTCTTCATTTTCAGTCCACCTCTATGACCACCCACAGCTTAGGTGTGTCCTTCATGCAGTTTCTTTCCAGCCTACAGCTAGGATCCCTTAACCTCACCTTTCTCCTCAAGTCCTGGCTTCTCATATTGAGATTGTCAATGAAAAAAAGTTGTCTTAAAGAGCTCTGTGTTCTTCTTTGTAGTTTCCTTAAAGTACTTGCTCATCACCGTTTGCTTCAACTATGGCAGGAAGATCTCAAATGGAGGAGGGAGCGTGGAATAACCCCTATATTCTTAAGGGAGAGCTACCTCCTCTGCTATTCTTCCACTGAACTCCTGATAGAGATTTGCCCCTCTGCAGGTCTGATAGCCAGAAGCAGAAGCCTTAAAGGGGTCATAACCTGATTTCTATCCCTCCCTTCACTTTAAGGCTGTTTCATCAGTGATTCCATCTCCTTTCAACTATTTAGAGTGGCTGGAATGCCTTTCATTACTACAACTTTTTTTAGACGTTTGAGAAAAGAACATTTTCCTGGATGACAACATGTTTTTGGTATACCTGTCAACCAAAGTACTTTACTTTATTTCTATATAAAGCAGTATAATGAAGAGGTTTTTTCTTTTCTTTGACTTTGCTTGTGTTTTTGATAATGTGCTTTGCTGATATAATGTATTTTTAAACATCTCATGTTCCATTACCTATGCTGACAGTTGCTAATGCATGGAAATTATAAACCACTTACATTCAAATTTTTTTTTAATCAGTTTTGTATCAATGTTCCTAGTGCAAGATGACTACATTAGTTATTTTCTCTGGTCTGTTCTCTTTCAAAAAATGTCTATGAAGTAGTTTGGAGAATGTGGATTTATGAATGTACATGCAGCACATTAAATCTCAAAATAAAAAATGTGAACAAGCCAATGGAAGTCCATACATAAACAGATGGCAAAGCTAATAATTCAGGAGCTAAGAACTGATACAGAAAAGGGGTGGGATTTTTTTATCTTTCTAGCAAACACAAAACATGTTCACATTTCCCCTGTAAGTCCTTATACCAAAACAAACCTTTTTTCACCAAGATCTTATGTTCAGAAAAGGCATACTTGTACAACCAAATAAGGAGTATATTGCATCACAAAGATATTCAGACCATTGTTCCAAAACCTGTTTCAGTCGTGATCTTTCTGCAACCAAAACGTAAATAATAAGCTAGCAACAATTAGTAATAACACAAGAATCATAAGCTGTCATAAAATCCATGATGAAAAGCCTTTCTGTCTATGAAGGTTAAATGTAGTGCTACATAGGCATAGATTTTCCCACTGCAGATCTGAATCAGAGTTAAGTGCTCTCCATCTCTTTCCAGATATATGTGCATTGGGATACAAAATGAAACATCCTGTAAAATGTGGATTTATCAGTTCAGACTGGCATTACATTAAGCTTCTTATTCCAGAGATTCTGACACTGTCCAGTAACCTGGAAAGGAAAAATATTGAAATAATAACAAAACCAAAAAACTTGCTGATAATTCTTTATCTTTCTGAGTTGTGTCATATAAATAGTTTTACATGCATAAATATGTAAATTATTATGCTTAATCCTGAATCATTTGGAGAGCTATTCAAGCTGGACAACTGGTTGCAAAGAATATAAAATAAATGCTGTCCTTGAGCATATATAAAATGCTCTACTATTTGATCTGTCTTATCGGGACTAATTTCTTCCAAATATAGTGGAATTTAGGCAAGTGGTTCCCAGATCAAAATCTTGTGTGAAAATAAGAAAATAAAAATATAAACAAAAAGTTTTTTTCAAGGCCAATAGTTTCTGCATCAGAAATTTTTTATGCATATGAAGATCGACCACTAGCTCTCACCTTGTCCCTTATACCTCGGATTTCTCAAGATCTATGCCTCACAGAGAATGGGACCTGCAGAGAAACAGTAATAAAAATAGTACTGAATATCAAGATAGATTCTGTATGTGGATACAAGTTTAACTTGGCGAACCAAAGAGATGACTAGGTTTCTGTAGAGCTTGTCTTGTGGAAGGCAGGTTCTATGAGGTATATTATCAGTAGTGGAAATCTATAGCTTTTTTCCTGTATGTTATATATGTGTTGGCATCTGAAGAGATCTTAAGGTTTCCTTATTACTTTTTACTTGACCTTTAATTCTATTCAGATTTTTCTATCTGATTATTACTACAATGGCCACAACCACTTTGATCTCCTACTTCAGCTAGCACTTTGCTTCATTTTCAGAAAATCAAGGTCAAATTGCTTCAGGTTAGGCACACAGAGAAATAACAGTACTCAAAATTGAATTAAGTGTTTGAAATTGAAGTTGAAGTCATGCTTTCTAGGAAGATGAGTAGCTCCTTTGAAAGAGCTTTTCTTGCTTCGCCTTGTACCTCTTTAATACATTAACACAGTCCTCATTTTTTTTTATTAGTTAAATGTATTAAGTTATGGTCACCTAGGGATGAGGTCTTTCATCTATCTTTTTGCCTAGACAAGCAAACATGATCAATTCATTGTTGAAGAACTGCTTAGAGAATTAGTAAGAGATGCTTCTTAAATCTTCTGTAATTAATTGCTCCAACATAAATAGATTTCTTGCTTTATTTTCTACTCTACTCACTTACCATGCTTTGCTTTTTAGTTTGGCAAATCCATGCATGCATGGCAAGCCGTACCTTCCACATGCTGTCATTCATAATTTTAAGGCTGTTATCTGTCATCTAAGCTATAGTATAAAGGTCAGAGTTTAGGTGTTACAGCTCAGCACGTGGATCTGGCCCTGATCTAGATCCAAGCTTAAATGGGAATAATGAGGGAACTTTCTTATTTGCAAACAAAATATGTTTCTGTTTGTTGTTGGACTCTGGGGAGCTTTCTGAAGGCAAATACAGAGCTATAATCACTGTCACTGGCAGTGAAGCAAGGGAAAAGAGAGGAAAAGAAGGAGAAGTAAATTATGTATTTAGCTGAAAGGACTGAAACATCAGGGATTGCAAAGCAAAACCTTTTAGTGCTGACAACTTTTAAGTCCTTTCTTCTTTTCCATGCAAGTCTGTGTGTGTGTCTCAGTCTTTTGTAACAAAAAGGATTGGTCTAGGAAAAAAAAAAAAAACACAAAAAACTTTTTCAGATTTAATCTGAAACGATTTACATAGCAACAGTACTTCATATATCTGTTTCATAACAACAGTGAAAGGGTGTCAGGGTTTGCATACAGCTGTTTTTCTGGGTCAGCAAAAAACTGAAGACCCAGAAGTATATCAAGACAGGACATATTCATGGTAGTGTGGAGAGGATTCAGCTTGCTGCAATCAGAAAAGCTGACATTATTATCATCCCTCTAATGATAAGAAGCAGATGGGGATACTAAAACATTTCTTTAGAGGTGGTTTGAAAAAATGCCCCATAGAGCCAGAAATCTTATAAAACTGTAAGACATGTTCTCTGTACGTTTTATCCAGTCATTTAATTGGTTATCATTTTCTGTACACCATAGGGAGTCTCAAAAAGGAGCCTTTATTTACTATGAAACAAAACCAGACATTGCTTATGACAGTGAGAAAAATAGGAGGTTCACATTTTACACAGAGCACACTTGCACATACCACACCCTCATGTCTTCAGACTGTGTATGTTCACAAGGTATGTTATCAGTTAGGATTGCTCAATGGTGGGGTTTTTTTAGAAGGCTTGATTTAGTTTCTTAATTTTAAACTATTTAGTTGGAAATTTTTCACAGCAGTTGCTGCTGTTCTTGGCTTTTCATAGCAGTTTAAATTAAATGTTACATCCATGTCCAGTAAGAAAGTTAGAAGGAACGTGGTTTTGCTCACATTGGAACATTCTAATGCTCATTTCATTGAGAAAAACTGCTGTCTTTGCATTGAAAAGCTTTAATCTGATGGAGGAGTCATCCACCATTTATTGTGGTGGGCAGGAAGTGCAATTGAGGTATGAGGGATAAATGTCTAGACCTTTCCTTGAGATACTAAACAAATTCAACCCATAAATATATGCCTGCATAGAAGCCAACTCCTTTTTAGAGACAAACTCCCTCAAGATTGTGTCTCCTGATCCTGTTTCATTCCATCATGCACATCCAGTTTGTAGATCTACACACGTCGTAAATACAGAGTAACTAACGTGCTACAGGTTTATGAGGGTAGCATGGCACGCTTCCTCTTTCCTGCAATAATTATTCACATAGACATTGCTGTGGTGGCAGCTGAAAGAAGAAAAAGCTTAAATTCTATCTATTCTTAATGTGCTATCCAATTGTCAGCATATAGGAGAAGTGGTGACAGGACAATGCAAAAATGAAGGCTAAACTTAGGGAAGAGGAAGACACGGAGACGTATTCATGCAGGTAACAAGAAAGAAGTCAAGGAATGACAGAGAGACAAGAAACTAGTATGAAAAGTAAAGGAAGTAAGTGTGCCACTGTGGGACTAGGCATAGATATTGCATATTCCTGATTTACCATTACTTACTAGCTACCACGAGCCAGTAAGAAAAAAAATGATAGCTTTTTATTAATGCTTTATTATCAGTTTTTATTTTGTTTGCTGGTTCTATTTGTTATCCAAGCACAAAATCCAAACTTGCTGTGGTCATCTTATTGTCATATATTTACATACATAAAAAGAGGTCCAAAGACATTTAAAATAGTTTCTGTGTTCATTCAAGAAGCAAGTCAAGAAGTATCTGAATGAAAAAAAGAAAATTCTAATAAAGCATAAAGGATATGTGAAATAAATACAAAATTATTTTTTGTGAGGTGTAAATGTAAGCACATATTAGACCATTTTTTCTGAGCAAAGATGGCACTAACAATGACTATTTCCCACATGCTCTTACAGAGATTGTGTCTGTCTCTGGGTTCCACAAATAATCAACTTCTGTCTTTCTTGAGCTGCTTTGACCCTTTGACATGTACTACCTCCAAAGCCCATGTGATTGACATTTTCAAGTGGAATTAAGTGGGGCTGGGAATATCACCTTATTGTGGTTATTTTAAAAAGAGAAAATTGGCTTAATTAGTGCCTTAGAGAGTAAACACTTTATAAGTACTTAGCCATTGATGTTCTTTAATCTCTGTCATTTTTGGATGACTGGTTAGTGATTGACTTTTGCAGGGGGCAGAGGGGGAAACAGATTTGTTTGTCTGTTTGTTTGAAGAAATCTAAAAAAAAAATAAAAACAGCGGTGCTTTTGAGTTATACATTTCACCATGGCTGGATTGAAAAAAAAAAAAAAAGATTCACAGAAAAATAATGCAGCTGCAATTTGAACACATTTTTTCTAGCAATATTGCTATGCATAATGTGAGAAAGAAGGAGAGAATATTCTTTGCAGAGCCTGCATTGTTGATAGTTTCCTTCAATGGGGTGCTGGATGGATTTTTATTTTTCAAAGCCACTACTGCATTTCTGTTTTGACAAGATCTATGTGACTGAGTTAAAAAGTTTAATTTGATTGAAAGTGAGTGCAATAAAGTTTTTAATTTGTCAACGTCTTGACTGCTTATATTTGATTTCATCCCATTCATTCATATGGGTGTATTATCTGCATCAACATTTTATGACATCAAGATCTATTTTTTTCCATTGCTCCAGCAATTGCATCATAAATGATCATTAAAGTCCAACTAGTGCACAGGATAAAATCCTCTTTTAGTAGTATTAATCTATATTTCATTAACAACCATCATTTCAGTGAGAGGAATAAATTACATTTATTTTAACTTGTATATGAGATAATTTCCTGTTGGTTTTGGCATCATGGTCAGAATTTCTACTATGTTATTCACATCAGCACAATAAAATACTACTATGAGATCTGGAAAGTTATTATCAAATAGACTTTCTTCGTTTACCTGATTTCTAAAATCTAATATTTATTTTCAATGACTGTTTCGGGAATGCTAACACTCCAGCACAAAATATGTCTAACAAACAACAATATTTGAAAGCCTTCAGGGAGAAAGAGTGGTATATCTGAGTCAGGTTTGGGACTCATTGAGAGGATGTGATGCAGTTTGCAGATGGGCTTGGACATTCTTAAACGAACATTTTCATTGCACAAGTTATTCTGTGGGTTATAGTAATAAAATTGGTTAACAAATAGTCAGCATGAGAAATTTTTAGGTATTAGCCTAAAGAATTTAATATATGGACTCTAATTTGAGAACTAATACCATGTGTAAATTCACAGGAACAACAAAAATCAACATGCTGAATAAGAGACAGCATAAGGAAAGCAATACAAGGTTGTGTCCTTCCTGCGTGTTTGGGTATTGAACACATAAAGCTGAGCTACAATGGAGCACTTTTCACTAGTATGAAGTGAAAAAAATCTTCAAGTTTCTGTTTAAAAAAAGAAGAGGGCAATGCTTTCAAAAAAAATTCGTTGATTAGAACATGGAAGATTTTTCCATTCTGATGGAAAGTGACTATAGGATTTGCCTCACGTATCTAGATTCCACCCCCCATTTTGTGTGAGGAGAAGTGAATTCCCATTTCCTTTTATCCACAGAACCATGTTCTGCCCTGAGGCTTTTGAACGCATGTCTACTTAGATTCCTGCAATATTTTTGGTACATTTAATACCAGCTAGGCAAGAGAAAGAAAATAAAAGCTTAAATTTGTATGATAGTTGTTAGTGGGTAAGAAACTGATCTTTAAAAACAAGTTTTCTTAATATTTTAATAATTTAAATTAAAATGCTTAAATATTAATTGGATAGGAGACTGAAGTATAGGTCTCTCTTGTCCAGGTGAATGTCCTAATATGTAGATTTAAAAAAATATTTTTCTGCCTCTCAGTCAGGAAACATTTAGATCCATCCCTTAAGTTACAGTAGCATCAACTGTAGGGCTAAAGCATGGGACTAAAATCCTCATCGGAATATTTTATTTTCCTTTGGTTCTCAGTTCCTAAATACTGCACTAAACCATTTGAGTTTCTCGTGTGATTCCACCTCTGTACATTTGCATACAGATTCTGAGTAGGAAAATAGTGAAATCAATGTGCAGATCAGGCATTCAGTGTTCTCATTGACTGCTGTGGAACTTTAATCAGTTTCAAAGTTATGCAAGATATAAAAGCCAATGCTGAACTGGGCTTGTGGAATAGAATAGCCTGATGCCAACATTTAAAACTCTTAATTAATTTTTCAAAGATTTCAATATACCAAAACATCACTGATTTTATAAACCCTATGTGACATTTGTGGCTCAGTGTAGATAAATGAAAAAAGGAATCCAAAGAAAGTAAGAAGTAAGGATTATTTTCAAATACCACCTCATATCTCTCTGCTTTCTACAACAACCTATTTTCTGATGCTAAAATTTTAATGGTTACCAACAAAGCAGCATGGATATTTTTTCTTTCCATCTTCTCTTTTTTTTCCAGTGATGTTCTTCTCATTTGCTAGATATGTTACTCATACTAGCTACTTCCATGGGTAATTTAGAAGCTTTTACTATATCTTCGTTCACTCTTTTTTTCCTTTCCTCTGAACATCTCAGCCTCCACCACAATTTATAAAGATTACCAAGTATATTTACTAACTTTTCCTGCATATGTGCCATCACTGTTTTAATTCTGACTTTGTTGTTTTATCTGGTTTTTACTCACTACCATACTGTAAATATATTTACATGGGAAGCAGAGGGCTTTTTTTTTTTTTTTTTTTCTATTGTTAATTTCTGCACTACTTCTTTAGGTGGTTGCAGTTACAGATAGCAGAAGGCAGTAACAATCTTCCTACTAGCCTGGTACATGAGCTTGCCCTGCTGATGGTTTTAGCTTATCTACTTGGATCCAAACCATGTCACATTATTAGGTCACTGTGCACTTACTCCCCTGTGGCAGGATAAATAAACACTGTCCACTGCCAGCCACCGTACTTCAGAGTTCTTAGGATAGTTCTCTTGGAATTCTGGCAAGCAACACATTATATTTTATTTTGGAGCTGTGGAAGAAAGGAATATAGCCAGTGTTTACTTTAAAACAATAAACATCTTGATATTTGCTAGCCCGATTTCTAGTAAAACACTATCTTATTATCATTTTTTCTTGTTGGACTGATGAAACAAAGCTCAGTATCAGGCAGTTCTCCAGTGTTCAATGACAGCTGTAAAAAGCAAAATTCTGAGATCAGATGGGATAAAGGCAAACTAAATGCTCTGTCATTTCCAGATAAGGTTTTTCACAGGCATTTCTGCGCTCCCCTGAGATGACGTCTAAAGCCAACCATCAAGGATCCTTGATTGCTAAAGTGAGAAAGAGCTAACTGGCTTGATAAAGATAAGGTCATAGTGTCTCAGATGAGAAACTTGAAATAGAATAATAAAATTAAATAAAGCAGACTCTTGCACAGAGGATTTTGAGGTTGATTTAATGGCATGCTATCACTTTTTCTGTGTTTAATACTCTTACGAGCTTAGTCAGTTGCACAAACCATGTCAATTGCATTCAAAGCAACCTTCACTACAACGCACTAGTTAATTTTTGTCTTCAGTGTACAGTAATTATGCTGACATACTGCAATAAAATTATTCAGTACACTCATCTGAAAATGCCACATTACACACATTTAAATTTAGTCCTTTCATTGGTATGATCTCAGCATACTCATTCGAAGATGGTAGCTGAACCAGGTATTGTAACATTATTTTCACATCCCAAGTAATATAGCCTGCAATTTTGCACTCTGCCATCTACCACTGCTCAGAAAATTGGAAGATAATCTGTTCTGATCGAATGCAGTTTGTGCTGCATTTGGACAGTTGCTATAGATACACTATTAAAGAACAAAATTTACCTAATTTTTGCTAAAGAAAATGGGACAGCTACTAAAAGTGTTGCCTGTATATGCTGGTAAGAACTTAAACTCCTTTTTCTTGGTGCAGCAGCCAACGAGGGTAAAGGTTAGAAAATGAAACTACTAGTGTTAGATGAGAATATCCTAAAACTCTTGTTTAATTTTTTATTAAATTTATTTATAGGAACAGGTGGTTTAAAGAATATTGTATTTATTCTAGGAAAAAAATCCAACTATGTATTTAAATTGTTTAAAAATACTGTTTCAAATATATTAAATGAGAAAAATTTACTTTATAATAGTAGAAATTTACTTTATAACAGTAGTAACTACTTATATGAAAAAAAAGAATTAAATGTGATTTCAGTGATAAATACCTGAAATAGGAAATAAAGCTATTGGAAATTTCCAAAATAAGTGTTTTGACCAATTATCTTTCCCTTTATGTTACCTTAAAAAAAAAAATCATATTCAAACATAATTTGGGGCCAGAAAAGTCTACCAAAACCATTTCTACCCTAATCTAACTGATAGATATTTTATTACCTCAGGAACGTTGATATCCAGAGCTTACTTTTCTATCTCAAATAATATCCTGAACTTTTTGGTGCTAAAGATCTACCAAGCATAGGAGATCCTAAAATAATTTCATTTTCTGTTATAACCTCAAGCTTATTCAATCTTCACCTTGGACATCCTAAAAGAATTGGAAAGCAAGATATGTAATAACAAACAAACAAATGAAAAATCCTGATGAGAAAAAGCAGCTTCTCTAAATCTTTGGACTTCTCTCTCTTTCTGTGGAGCTGAACTGTTTTTGTTCATATGCAGGTAGAAAGGAACGTCGAATTTTCTCTAGGAAAGAAGTAGCTGTAATTTGCTAATTCCCATTGCTTAATAATGTTAATTGTGTGAACTCTTTCTATTTTCCAACCACATCATACAGTTCCCTGGAATTATTTAGCTTTAAATAAAAGCAGATATGAGAAATGGTAGAAAGATTCAAGGTTTAGTCACTTCTGCAAACTGAGTTCCACATATGTCCATTTGCCTCTCAGTATGTGAGTCCAGTTTAAGTTCTCAGCATAAGGGGCTTCTTAAGCAGCCAAGGTCAGGCTCTGGTGCTGCCACAGCTGAGAAGGGGATATGGCAAAACACTCTAATTCTTGCATCAAAAGTTTATCTGCTAACCACAGCAATACAGCCTTCTCTCCCCACGGGTGCTGTAAACAGGCTTGTTAATTACTCATCAATATCTGTCAAATTGTTAAACAAATAGCAAACACCCGATGGTAACAGTTCTAAGCTAAGGAATTGCTGATGAGCCCCTGACTTCAGTAACTTGTCATTTGAAATTTAGAACATGTTTTCCTCCGCTGAAGTCCTGTGGCAGAGTTTCTGTTCCCTGACTGTATAATCAGGTGATTAGTGGTGAAGAACTCCTGATTGAAGCATTCTTCAGTGAATATTCAGCTGTGCTAAAAGCCAGAAAATGTTTGCATTTTACCACAAACCCAAGGTCGTCAGTCACTCTTTGCTAACACAAATCAGTGTATGGATGCAGCAAATGACTTGGCCTTAAAATCTGCTGGGGAGAGAAGGGAAGGGATCTTTGCCCAACATCTTTTTTTCAAGCCACTTTAGAAATGCAGCAGGAACCTGCCTTTTACTTATTGATGCTGGAGGAGAAGAACGACTCTGCCAAATGGCAGACTGATGATATACACTTCTGGCAATCTTTTGTCCCTTTTGAAAGTATGTTTCCAAGGAAAATCCAAATCCTCACCTACCGCTGCAGCAGTCATTATATGAACTCCAGTAGGCAGATAAAGCTGAACTTTTATAAGTCAGGAGCCTGGGTGCTTCCTCAGACACCCTCATGTATTAACACAAACACATCACACTATACAAGTGTGAACTTATGATTAAGTCTTGTGGTAAACTGTTTAGTGATGCTTGCAAGAAGGATGGAGTGTCACAGCAAGTTCTGTTACAGTTGAGTTCAAAAGCCATTGAAAGCACTTTCTGTTCAGACAGCATAAAAAAATTGCAGTATTCAACAACCATTTAATGTCTCACTCATGGTGGCATGATATACTGCTCTGCTCTTCAGACTGTGAGTCTTCCACAAGGGACACACAATCCAGATGAATAATTTGCTATTTGGGTGAGTCAGTTTTGCTAAGCATAATAGGATTGGAGGCATCTGGGCCCTAATCTGAAAACCACTGGGGTCAGTGGGAATCATTCCAGCAACTGCAGCAGGCTTTGTGTCCGCCATTTGATGAAATCTCAGTTTGAAATATATCTGTCCGCATTGCTGATTTTTACATTCGTGTTTTTGAGGGAAGGGGAAATACTACTAGCTTACTTTGTCCTTGTGGCTAGAGACATTGCTAAAAATGTCTTCTCACAGCCATTTTATAAAAATTCCATAAAGGGAAGACCTGCAATTATTTTTTGGTGAATTACTGTGTGGCTGACCAGTTTTATAGACTCCAGCTAGACTAAAGCAAACTACGAGACCCAGAAAAGCATAACTGCTTCCCTACACATATTTTGAGCACAATGTACATCATGACATCTGGGATTTTCCTGTCAGTCTTTCAGACCCTGACACAAAAATATTGTTAAAAATTGCAAAAAGAAATATCCTCTCTGTCTGCAGACTGCACACAGTAAAAAAAAAAAAAAAAAAAAAAAAAAAAAAAAAAGGCAACTTATGTCTTTATAACTGTTACCCAGGAACATTGTGACAAACTAGCAAGAAATGAAGGTGATTACGAGTAAACAGGAGAACATAAGAAAAAAGCAAGTACATACATATTTTTATAAGAGAGCATTCCTGAAATGATTACAGAGAGAATATCTTAATTTCAGGTTTTAGATATATTTGATTAATCACCTACCTTTCACTTGCGTTGGAGAGCATCCCATTCTACAATCTGTCTCCATGATTTTGATAAGTTGTCAGAAAGCCTAAGCACACAGGAATGCCATCTTAACTGCTATGTGAGTGAATAGTGTCAACACTGATAAATACATCATCTTCACATTGGCATATTTAGAGATGTGAGCTTTAAATGAGAAGAGGAGGAAGGAAAATATTCCTAATGGGTAATATCTTGGAGTATGTAAAGTAGTGCATGAAGCAAAACACAGGCATACTTTCCACATGCGGGCTGTTGAAAAGATGAGGAGAAACTTAGCAGTTCTAAATATGTGATCAGTTTAAAGACTTGTTTGTGGCAATCAACTGTATGCCAATACAGGAGAAAGATGTGTAACTCTAGGTCAAGTTTAATGGATATAGTTGATGGTTGTTTTTTCTCATATTTGCATTACCTATAAAAACATCCTGTCAAAATGAAATCTTCTAGAATCTTAATGATGGCATTGCTAATGTTCTTCTGTGAAAACATACCACATGAAAATCTTTCTCCATCCTCTTCATGCCTAAAAGCATCACTCCCAGGCACAAATCCATAACACATCATACTCTTCCCTCCTTCATCTTCCAAACACTTCCCTGACAATTAGTTAGCCCCAGTAGCAGACTGTCACAGGCCATTCAGTTGCTTCTGTCTCCAAATAAGATACATGACTTTAAGATTCCTTTCTTTTCACATTTGCCTTCATGTATGATACCTTGATATTAGGTAATTTATGCACATGTGAAAGGAAAGAATGCCTTCACAGTCTGTGTAGAGTTTCCTGGATATTTCAGTAGGAATCTAAGGTAATAGCCATGTCAGGAAATAGGTGTCTTTTTCATTTGATGATACTACTCAACTACAGTCAGTAGAACAAGCTGTTTTATTCCTGTGTCAAGTTTATACCCATAGAAGGGTTCACAATAAAACAACGTACTTCTTGGTTGAGTAAGGTGAAAGTAAGGACCTGGATCAAGTTTCTTCACCAAGGAAAGGAAAGACAATATGAGGCCTGGCTCAACAATGTGTAGGCAAAACTACTACTTTCTTCAGTAGAAAAATATTTTATTAGTCTAAAGAAGCACTGTATATGTAGTCATTTTTAAGGTATTTTTTTTTTCTCAGAAGAATTACAATGTAGTCTCGTACAGAAGATAAACGCAAAAGCAACAAAACAATCATGACCTTTTCAGCTCCCTGCAGAGAGGTAAGTATGTCTTTCCACTCCTGTCCTTCTACTCTGCACTGAAATGAATTTCATCCACTATGATTATTTTTTCAGAGGAATGAAGATTACATATACAAAATGAAAGAAATAGAAGAACTAGTTTATAAAAAGCATCTAATTGACATGTCCCATGGATTTGATCTCATAGAGTCTGTTAATATAAATGAAGTTATAAATTGACATATGCAAGCTTTGATTTGAACTGTAAAATATATATTATGTGGGAAAGTAAATGCATATATGTTGTTACAGAGTCTATTAGTACTACCACAGGAGTAAGGGAAAGGGTGCCCTGTAGATAATAAAGCATTTACTAATTCTCTAGTAGTCTTAGAATATTTGTTTTGCACGTATTTATAAATCCAATATCGTTGTGATGGTGGTAATGTAAATACTGCTGCAGGATTCATAAGGCAAGAAACAGGTAAGCTGCACACATTGGAGGAGGGTGTGTGGGGTCACATCAACATTTTCTGCAGGAACTTATACAAGACAAGATGACATTGTAAAGGAAAGCTTTCACAGAGCAGTTCTCAGATGCCCCAGTCTTGATCATATTTTCCTTAAGCTTCTTCCAGTGAGGGTGAATCCAGAGTAAGCATGCCATCACATGGTAGCCATTGTCATTTGAAAAAGAGTCTGGCAAAGAAAAGGGTGCCAAACATTAATGTATCTCTACACACTCAATTAAAATGCAATCCAAAATGAAAATGGATTTTGAAGCATCAGCAAATGTCTGCCAAGAACTTGTGCCAATCCACATCAGCTTTGTCTCTAATATTTACTACAGAGAGAGAAAACACATTTGACCATGAATGTGTCTTGTGGGACTCTATTCCACAGCTGTTCTTTAAGGATTTAGATAAAATATGTCCTTCAGCTACTACTAGTTTTCAAGAATGCCTGTGACTGTTGTTCAGAATATCATAATACCTCTTTGCTACTATCTTTGATTGCACATTGGCATTCTACAAAACACAGAAATTGAAAAATGGACATCATAAGAACCAACTTTTCAAAGAACCAGTGTTTCTAATCTGTTACCCTGTAATTAAACTCATTTGTGTTGTTCTCATTGGAGATGTGTGTATAATTATTGTTCTTAGTTTATAGCCTCATAGTAATTCACTTTGCTTACTTTTGCTGGTTTTTCAAAAGCTGAAACATAATTTTAATATGTAATATAATATAATTGCATTTCACGTGACAAACATTTTGTGAATCTGAAGGAATAGAAGTACTTTTCAAAAGCCATAGCACCTTTCAGAACAGCTTTGTTAAAAGGAAAAATAAAGCAAAGATTTCATAAGACTTATCTAATCTACATGCTTAATCACAAAAAACAAGGGAACATAACCAATGCATTGTCTGTGTGCTGGCGTGGGTAGGTGGATGGGAAGAGTAAAGCGGAAAAGAACAGTAGATGAGGGGAGGGTAGAAGATTGCCCATTCAGGCCACAGACCCCAGTTATCTTCTCCTCTTCCTTTCTCCCCAGTACAGGACAAAACTGAGTCCTTTTTGTTTACAATATGTATTAAACATTATTTCTCAAAGGTGTTTGAATGCCCTAACTCGATACAATGGAGCAGAAATCCACTAATGAAAACGTCCTGACCTCAAGTATCAGATTTGTGTGCTATGGACCCTGCCATCAGTTTGCTAGCTTGCGCTTTACATAGGGAGAGAATCCATGTACCTCATCTTAGCAATTGACAACATGGGGGTGGGGGGGTGGGGAGGTGGTTAGGACACTCAGAATTTCAAGCTGTGGGAGAGAGAAAAATTAACAATTTCATTGCTACTTCAAAAAATTCTCTAAACACTAGGATATCATGTAAGGAGAATCCTGTGCTGTCTTTTAAAGGAATGTAACTGATGCTACATTTTTAATACTAACCACTGTAGCTGTGATTCAAAGTCTATTAGGCATCTTCTGAGAACTGCCAGAAGTCATTATCTGAGAGTATCAGCATATTTAACCCTCTCAAAATTCAGGTGTTACTGCATAATACTACCCCCAAATATCTCAGAAAAAATGTTTAGCATGTGATATTTCTAGGCATCATCCTTTTTAATCAGATAGAATTAATAAATGTTTAGTCACAGATCTTTAGACAAGCACAAATCCAAGTCCTACTTAAGTATTTCAGTTCATAATTGGTGGTTGCCTTTACTGACGCCACAGAATATTTTTCTATGAAATAATATAACTTGTTCTTCCTGAGTTTCAATTACTTTTGAACTTCAGTGAATCTCCTAGGTATAAGAGTTACTAATTCTAGATATTTCTCAAAGGGTTTTGTTTCCTTTCTAGGAAGAAAAGGTGGCTTTTGGCTTTATACAGGTGAGGTATCTCTTTCTTTCCTAGTGAAGGTGGCATAGTGGCAGTTTTCAGCATGGCCAAAATTAGAAAGGAAGTAAGTTTATTACCTGCAAGCAAAAACCGTGCTTGAGGAAGGGAAAAAACAAGCTTCCAACAGGGAAAGCATAAATAGACTCAGAGTTTTCAGCCTTTATTTCAAAAATAATGTTTCTTCTTTGAAAAGCCACCTGTCAATATGAAAAACAAACACAACCAGTGGTTTCTACCACTCATGGGTCGGATTATGGGGCTGTTACAGGACAGCAGTTTAAGCCACTGAGCCTGCTGGTGAAAGTAATTCTGAAAATGAGGGTAGATCTTGCAAGGCAGGGTAAACACATGAAGTGCTTTCTTTAGAAAAAATAGTATTTTTATTTGTAACAGCATGCATACAGCTCCTGAAGCCACTCAATCAACTAGAAGAAATGTAGTAAAACTATCTTCACAATTCCAAACACTCTAAACTGCCATTCAGAGGAAAAGGCTATAATATCAGCCTTTTATGGACACAAGAGAATGGAGAAATGGAAATCAGTGCTTAGGCTATTTTCTCTTCAGTAACAGAATAGAAAAGTTACTTTTCTGCTGTGCTTGGAAGTAACTTACTACCAGTAGAAAAATCAATGATATGCATCTTGTTACAACAGAAATTGAGGGTATTTTTAATGTGTTATTGGGGAGTTTAGTGGTATGCAGTTTACAGAAAAACACTGGGTAGCTAGTCAAACAAATAGCTTTGATGTACAGATGGTATAAATCTTTGGTTTTTAATGAAACTGAAACTTTCTGTGTAAAGGATTGTGCATTTCTAGTCCTAATGAACACCACAGTGATATAATTCAACACAGTGTCTTGTATTATCCACACTAAATTTAAAAAAGATTTTAAACTACTTTTAAAGAGAAAATGTGTTTGTTGTCTCCTATAGAAATGCCTCTTCTCCCACAGGGATATTTGAGAAAAGCATAATTATCCTTTCAGATTTGTCAGAATGTTTTTTTCATGAGCACAGTAGTCTTGAACTTTTTTGGTGTCTGTGTATGCTGAAGATTAAATAAACAAATTAAAAATACATTTTATTTTCCCTAAGATAAGTGAGAGGTTTTTCTTCTACAGTTTTCATATTCTATACCTATCTCTAATTACACACCATTATGCAAACACTGTGGGGTTAAACTAGAGCACATGTATAGATATTGAGGAGAAATCATCTGAGAAACATCCTTTAAGATGTGGGCCAGACAAACGATGGGGAAGAACAAATATGCATTGATGTAGGTTGTTCTCATCTGTTTGAAAGGTCTTCAACTCTGCAAAATTATTTTTAGGTCAACCAAAATATTTTCTTCAGCTCTGTTAAAAAATTTGCTTCTGAGTTTGTTACACACAACTTGAAGGGTCCCTATAGTGGCTGACATTGTGACTATTTTTTCAATCTATTATTCTTACTAGTTTTATTTTTGGCAAGTTCCAACATGAAATACCTTATGAAACTTGAATGAATAAATATTTAAATCTGAAATACTGAAGTGAATTTTTTATTTTTCCTTCTCACCTTTTTTTCTTATCCCTTGCCACTATTTATTGATTTAATTTGAATCACAGCTTTTAGAAATTTGCATCCAACAAAATTAATTCAGGGATGGAGATTGTGCCTAAAAACTGGTAAATTCAGTGAGTGGGTGCATGTACTGGTGAAAATAATTTTTCACCAATAAAATTTCTCCAGTAAATTTTACTGGAGAAATAAAAACTATACATTTAAACTTAACCTACTGATTTGGAAAAAAAATTATTAATCTCTGTTCAGTAATTTTAAAGTACTGAAGATGCCATGACCTAAAGTATTACAAAGCCTGCGAGTATGTAAGGATCACAACGGTGGGTTTGTATGATTCCATAATGCACAAGGACACAGAGGTTTTATTTCTTAAATTTCTTTATTACAGATTACTAAAAATTACTGTTAAAAAGTGAGTACACTTACTATTAATAAAGTGAGTATATATCAAGTTACTACAAAATTACTACCAGAAAAGCAAGTGTATATATTTCAATAGTAGCAGCAAGAATGTATTTCAATATTAAAGGTTACTACAGAATAACTACTAGTAAAGCAGTAAACATACTTAATTACTTGTATGTGTGCCTATATATATTATTTGAAGTAGTACCTGTATAATGTTCCTCAAACCGCTCCTGAAGTGGGGCCAATCAATGATGGACAAAGTCTCATTTTGAAGATGATAGTGTCATAGTCTGGAGTCAGCTGGGCATCCTCAGGAGGGGTCCAATCCATGTAGGAGGTCTCTTGAAAAGAGAGACTCCATTTTGGGAAGAAAGAAATTAATTTTTATATGGCAGGGATGTAAGTGGGTGTAGAACACCACCATCTGAGCAGCCAGTAGATGTTGCTAATTCTGTATCGTTTTACGACAAGGTTACCTGCCATTGGATGAAGGGAAGGCAGAGCATGTGTTGGTTTTTTTTTTAATTTTAGCAGAGCTTTTGATACTGTCTCTCACAGTATCCTTCTGGATAAAATGTCCAGCATATAGCCAGGCATGTACACAATAAAACGGGCAAACAGTTGGCTGAAGAGTCAGGCTCAAAGAGTTATGGGGTAACATCTGGTTGGTGGCCAGTCACCAATTGTGTTCCCCAGGGCTCAATTTTTGGCCCAGTTCTCTTCAGTATTTTCATCAATGACCTGGACGCTGGAGTTGAGTGCACACTAAGTTTGCCAACGATACTAAGCTAGGAAAAGCAGTTGATTTCCTTGAGGGTAGAGAGGCATTACAGAGAGACCTTGGCAGATTAGAGACACCTTGCTAGACTGCACTAGGCAATCCACCAACCATGTGAAATTAGCAAGGCAAATGTCAGTTTCTGTACCTAGGATGTTGTAGTCCTGGATGTACGTATTCCTGGTTGATGGTAAACTCAATATGAATAGAACAATGTGTCCTGGCAGCCAAAAGGACCGATTGTACCTTGGGCTGCTTTAAGCACAGTATAGCTAACTCATGGAAAGTGATTGTCCCACTATACTCAGAATTTGTGTGGCCTCACCTTGAATACTGTGTGCAGTTTTGTGCTCCACAATTTAAGAAGGATAAAAAATATTAGAATGTGTCCAAAGGAGGGCAACAAAGATGGTGAAAGGACTAGAGGGCATGACTTATGAGGTGAGCAGCTGAGGATAATGGGTTTGTTCAGCTTAAAAAAGAGACTGACGTATATTAACATAATACATAGTTAAGCACACTGCAAAATTTTTGGAAGGATTTATCCAGACTTTTGTTAAATAGTTTTCCAGGCAGAAAATGTATTTTAGTAAAAGCTTGCAGTTCAAATTAAATTCAGAAGATTTCTTTAGTTTATAATATATTTAATATTTTTTCTCAGTTTTGAAAATAAAAAATTTTGGTGTTTTTTTCCAACTTTCATTTTTAAGTATTCTACTTTTTTATTCTTACTTCTTTTAATAAATACAGCAATGTGCAAGGACTATTATTCTTTCATTTTTCTCTGCTTTGTTTTCCCATTCTAAACCTTTCAACAGATCTTCATATTCAGAAATTTTACGAAATAGCAAACAAATATGAAAAGATAATTTTGCCTTGTAACTTTTTCACAGATGAAAACACTATAAATTGTTGTATTTTAAGAAATGGAAGACTAGAAGATGATTAATAGACAATAATATCTAAATATATGAACAAAGAAACACGAAAAAAAGATAATTTAATTTTTTTTTCTTTTCTTGCAAGAATCATATTGAGACTTAGACTTCAGGATGTTTGTCTGAAATTTTCCTCTGGCTTTTTTTTTAAATAATGAAGTAACCTTTCAAAATCATGAAAACTTTACTGAAAAGTGTGTACAAGAGTTTGCAGAAAGTATGCAATTTGTCTTGCACTTACAATCAGCATTAGAAATCTGCCATTCATTGGCAAGACACAATGTCCAGCTGAGCATTGCAAGCCCTGTGGAATAATGAATAATAAGTCTGAGGTGCTCAAACTATGCCTGCAGACTTTCTTACAGGTTTTACTTCAGCTCGTGAATTGTCTTAGTGTTTCATGAGTTATTCGTGACTTATTAATGAAAAAAAATGTCTAATATTCCTGGTTGGTGTCTGGCCACCTGGTGAAATAATGCTGAATGTGGTCCATCTTTCTCAGAGATTTCTAGAAGGCTAAAGGGACAAGGCCTGAAGGGAACTTATGGAATCATCTTGCCTAATTTCTGTTCTAAACTACAACCATCAGGAGCTGTCATTTTCAGTAAAAGTTTGTCTAACCCAATCTTAAAAAAATGAAGTCTCCACAACCTTATTTTCCAGTTTATCCCAGTCCTTCAGTGCCTTTGCCATTAAGACATTTTTTCAGATGAAAAACACACATCTCTTTTGGTGCCCTGTAAACCCATTATGCTCACTATGGTGTTGGAAAAAAATATTTTCTTCTTCCCTGTACCAGTCTGTATTTATCCTCTTCAGTTTTTTTCTTCTTAAATCTAAAAAGACCTTGCAACATTTTCTCAGAAGTCATGTTTTTCCCAGTCTTGAATTTTCATACTTTACTGTTCTTCTCTAGAGTCTTCATTCACATTTATCTTGAAGCATGATGCTTGAAATGAGACTTGCTACTTTGGCTGATGTTTTAACCTTTATTAAGAAAGCTACCCCATTTTTTTTAATACTATATATATTAAATACCTATCAAGTCAGAACCTCGTCTCCCATGACCGCAAGGGAGTGATCAGAGTAGCAGAGAATAATCACTCTCTTTTTTAATTGCTTCTTGTAAATAATGTTACTGCTGTCTTTGTTACTGCTGGTTTCTGTAAAAAAGGGCTAATACAGAAATACTGGGCTTGCCCCATCTGTCTTAGAATCTATGCTTCCTTAATAAATCCTAAAACTATTTCTTTTTTTTTTCCCCCAATATTCTGATATTGTTTTATATTTGTGACTCAATAACCTAGACTTCCTTGTAAAATTTCTGTTTAGCCAGTTGTTCCCTGTGGAGCTGATTAACTGAACATTGAACGCTGTATTTATCCCAATTGAAATTAATGCTGGTTTTACACTATTTCTCTAGTCTGTATGGTTCCTTTGACAGCCTGCCCAGTTCTGGGAAAACCTGAAAATACATTTGAGTATGGTTTACTTGAAAATCTATTTAAATATGTGCCTTCCTCGAAACATCAAAAGGTTAATGAAAATCCTGTGTTGCACCACATCCAAGTCAAATTGCTTTGTAATCTTACTTCTTTGCAATTTATCTCATGACTCTTAATGTTGCATAAGAGATGATAAGCCATAACATGACAATTTTACTATGTTGTCTGCTGGTGTAGCAGAACTTGTCTACCCTTCAGGATCAAATAAAATAATTTTAGGAGCAGGAAAATATGAATTACAAGGAAAGTTCAAACAGTTTGAGATTAGTCTGTGGAAAGAAAAAAGAGTCAAAGTACACATATCAATGTTCAAATATGAGGAAGGCGATAATCTGTCCCCCTGTGGTATCAGGTCTTGAAGGAGAATGGTCTAGATCTTTTTTTTTATACTTGTTTGCACCCTGATTTCTTTTTAGGATTTAAATGCTACAATTTCTATAAATAACATGAGATCTGGGAAGTGATGCTCATGTATCTGTTGCCAAGCCAAAAAAGCAGGAGTTAGAGTCCCAATAGTTGAATGAAAGAGAGTTGTGAATGGATGAAAAATAAGAACAGTAGTAAAGTTATGAGTCCACCCTGTAATAATGGAAGCCTTTGTTCTGATGTATATATAATTTCCTATAGATAGAGATAAACTTAGGGGTTTTGTCAGCTTTATGTCAAATTAATAGATGTTATGGGATAGTTGAAGGTGTCCTCTTAAACAAAAGTATCCACTTCCTTTCTCCTTGAAAAGAACATATTAAAGTTATAAGAACTGTAGGATAGAATATAGTATCTGGGACAGAAGAACTGGTAATTGACATATTTTAGTATTTAAAAGAAAGTCTACAGTGCCCCATTTTAAATAAGATATAAACTAGCAAAATGAATGAGAAATAGGAAATACCAATTACATAACTAATTATGACACTCATATATATCCAGTCATATGCTGACTGTACATCAAGGATATGAGAACAAATTGTTTCATGAACCTAATGCTTTCATTTTGTGTTCTTAAGGACCCTGATGTCGTGACCAGGTTTCACAGACTTAGAAAAGGATTAGAATTAATCAATACTGTAAGAGCATGGGAAAGATTGGTTCAGTGATTAATTTCATGTTAGACAAATGGGGACAAAACAGCTGAGTACATTTGTCTCCATAATCCCTTTTCCCAAAAGTAATTACAAATGGAATTGATCAACTCATGTGTTTCTTCTGAGCCAGTAGCAGACACATTAAAGTTGCTAGGAGGTATAATAACTTCGTACAGATCATCAGTCCTCAGCGCTAGAGGGAATTAGTTACTGGAATTGTATTTTAAAAGAATTTAAAAATTTAGAAATATTTCATTGACTGTTTTCCAAAGAAAATGTTACTTCCATTAAATCGATGACTTCTATAATTTCTAGCATTTCCTGTGTGTGCTGAATATCACCAGTGCCTCTTAGGGGGACTGTTTTTATACTATATATTAAATACTAACTGAGACAGAATTTTCTTTTCCATGACCTCAGGGAAGTGAACAGACTAGTAGACAATAATGACTCTCTTTTGTAATTAACTCTTTTCTACAAAGTGAGCTTCTACTGTAGCCTTTGTTACTCCTGGTTTGTGTGAAAAAGGTATAGAGTAGGTATGGAGTACCATAGGTATTACTCTGATATGACGAGAAACACCATTCTGAGTCTTATAGTCAGTTGCCTAAGATTTTGAGAGGAACAGAGCTAAGCATATTCCTGTTTTTTTCAGAGCTTCTCATTGGCTATGATCTGATTGGTGTATTTGCTCTTATAAAATCTGTTCTATTACCCTGGGACCCTCATGGACTGTATGAGCAGAAGCAACTGTTCACACCAAGACTTTTTCACATGGTAAAACGTAATGCAATGCAACACTCTGCTCTGCAAATATTGAAGGCTTTTTGTTGACCTAGCTCTTACCTACTTCAGACACTGTGTTTCCTCCTACAACTCTGCAAACAAGCAATGCTTCACCAGAACTCTGGAGCTGTAAAGAGCTTGAATGTCTTTGCAAAAAAGATAACAGTATGTCTAAGACTGAACGACTTTTAGGTCTAAATCCAGAAAATTTCCTAGAAAGGGATCTCATTTTAAAGATTTATTCACAATCATAATAGGAACACAAAAAGAAAGGAAATGTGCAGGTGAACATTTGTTCTCTGGGCAAACAGACTCTCATTTTCTGTATTAAACTCAGTTTCCAAATGTGCTTAACAGTGGGGTCTAACTGCTGTTGGTTAAGGGTTCCATTTTTAAAAACAGATACAAGATTAAATAGAATTTAGAGTGTTTAGATTTAGGTTAATGATAAAAGTTTCTGTGTTCATCTGAGAGAGTGATGGCTCTACCAGTTCCCTCTATGGTCACCATTTACATCTGGTAGAGCTCTAAGGTACCTTTCCATAGAAATATAACTTGTACAGTTACAATTTTCTGATTATTAAATGGATCACAACAAAAATATAATCTTAAGAAAACTTTAACATTAAATCTAATAAACTTGACATCAACTTCAGTCTTCTCCATTTTAGTAAACACACCTCTGATCAAGCTGATATTTTTTCCCAAAAAAAAAAAAAAAGCTTAAAAAAACAAGTAAATGAACTCCAGCTACAGTGAGGCACTTGTTTTCTGTACTTCTTTTTTCTTTTTAGCAACTATGATATATCTCTTGTGATTATTCCAGGATATAAACTATGAGAAAAGAACAAGAATATGTTTGTTCTTAGACACATTTGCTACTCTGAAATATCCAGTTTGTCTGTTAAGATGAATCGTTTACCATATATATATAAATTACACTTTCACTGGCACCTTGAAGGAGAAAGAAGTGTTTCCAATATCTGTAGAAAATACACTCTGTTATGTACTTTGGCAAATTGTTTGGTTCTGGTTTTCTGCTGCATCAGCATAGCAGGATTATATTAAGAGCGAAGCTGTCTGTGTTATTGTTATTAGTATCAGGAAGAGCTCAAAAGATATGACGCTTAAGCTGGTTTCACACAAGCTATTCAAGCTTTCCCAGGACATCCAAATGATTTGACTCAGTTTTTCTCATCAGAGCAGTTTCATCCCCTAGAAAAAATTATGATTAAACCTATATATCTAGACTTACTCAAGGGCCATACAAACTTACCCCTATTGTGGTTCCTTTGGAGAGAAGAGCAGAGACCTGTCACCCTCATTGTTCTTTGGAGATACACCAGGTGAAACACAACTGTTAAAATAGTAAAAAGATACTGTCCGTTTGGGGAATAAACCTGTGCCAGATGAAAGACGGCTGCTACAGAAGTAGAATTTGATCACACAATTAAAAATTATATTGAATAAAACATACACATCAGGAGCCCCAAATGTCACCAGAAACATTAATTTTGGAATTTTAAAACATTTTTAATGCAACATTAAAATTTTGTCAACATAATTTTCATGTTGCTATGGGCAACAAGTGGGAGAAGATGGAAAGGTGAACAGAAGAAATAGCATGCAATGTGTCTTTACTGTCACACAAAATGGCATGATAAAATTCTTGGCAAGTTTGTACAGTATGGGTTTGGGTTCTGTTTTTTCCTTCCTGTTGTGAAGAATCCTCACTTTGTAAGCAAGGTGATATACACCATGTGCGTATTTTTGCCTTATCTGTGATGGGACAGTAATCACATTTGAAATTACTATTGTTCTAATTAATTCTTCCCCTCTTTCATGTCCTTTCACTGTGTCCTTTTATGTGGAAAGAAAACTTTAATAGATACTTTTTTATTTCCACTCACCCAGCCTTTAAATAAAACAGTATCAATTGGTAATGTAAAATCAAGAAATAATCAACACTTCAATTCTGAGTCCCTGATAATTTTGCCAACAAGATTTTCAACACATCAGAGGGAAAATATTCAGGTGAAAGAACTTTTCAGCAGCTAAAATAAATTGCTTCCTGTATTTGTTAAGTTTTTGTCATCTTTAATTCCCATGGTCAGATGTTTTTCTCCAGCTCACAGTCACACTCTGTTTTGACAAGCTGCCTAGCAGGTTTTCAGTTTTGGAGACAATTATTCGAGTTAGGATTTCATTGTAGCTGAAGTAGGGCAGAGTTTCTGCTTCTTGTTCTTTTGTCAGAGTGTGGGCATGCTCTCTTGTACTTGTGTGCATTCCACAGTGCAAACGTACACTGCTCTGGGGAAGTTTCTTTTCATTAGCAAAATGTGACCTTACAGTCGGTGAGCCAAACAGAAAGCAGAGATGAAGAGGGGAATAAGCACCGAACACACTCACAATGGAACACATCTACAGCCATCTGATGTCTTTACTAAGCTATTCCGATTAAGCTGTTTATCATGCAACACTTTTGGCTGCATTTTTTGCAAAGCTACTGATCAAATATTAAAGTATGTTTTTAAGTTCACTTAATAAAGGATGGAACCAGCAGTCTTGTTGCATCCCGTGCAAAAAAACCCCAAAATGCACAAAAATGGAAAACTGATAAAAGTGCTTTTTAGAAAGGTAAACGTAGCAGTCCAAAACCAATGCTGATTATTTGGAGCTGCAAAAATCATCTGTTTTTATGAGGGCATTGAACTCCCATGAAGTGCAATAGAAAGCCTGATGTTGTAGTGAATCTGTTTTTCTAAACGCTTTTTGTTAAACCTAGGTTGTCTGTTTTGTCATCAGAGATCTTTCTCCTTATTGTAAGCTAATGTATTCTGCAAAAACACTGTTCAAAATAATTGCCAAATATTTGCTTCAAATGCAGGCATGCATTTTTCACTATGAAAAGTGCAAGATATTATTGTCACACTAGAGGTCTACAAAGCAGTAACCGTTGTAATAGTTACCTGAAAGTCTTTTAACCCCCATACATATGTTACTCACCTCTGTGTGCAGTGTGAGTGTGTACAGACTGAATGTAGAACTAATGAACATGTATCCAACATGACAGATTAAATTATGCTTCTGCACAGAACTGGAGCATCTGACACACTAGCCTTTCCAAATACTAAAATGCAGAAAAACCTCCTTTAAGAAAAAGAGTTGACAGTGAAATGGCACAAATCAACACTGCAGACGATGGGAAATATTTGGACCTTCAGGTCAATTTTAGCCATGACCTGTGAAGGGGTGAGCTCTGTAGAGCTGCTGGTGCAATGACATCTCATGACCAGAAGGTCTTCTGCTGTAATGGCACAGGTGAAATGTCATCTCTACATTGAATAATTCAATGTCTGTCACCTGAGCAGAGTGATGCAATCCTGGAATATGCATAGGTGGATGCCGAGTGGAGGTCCCCTGGCATAAAGCGCTCTTGCTAAGAGTCAGTGCTCTAAGCTATGGTGTAGGTAGAGTTTCAAGGCAATTGAGAACAGGAGTTCTGGGGGAAACTCCCTTCCTGAGCCACTGCACTGACCAGCTTGGGGAGCTGAAAGCTCATGTTGCTGTCTCTCACAGCCACCAGAGTAAGAAAAGCAGTTGGGTGAGCAACCCACCCACACACTAGTCTTTTGCAGCTCTGCAGGCAGCTTATTAGCCATTAAAGTGATACAAGTTTTGATGTCTACAGCGGCAGTGACAAAGCATCACAGGCTTGCTATTCAGACCTATCGTAGTGTGTATGTTTAACTAGTAAAAAAAGCATTTCATGCACAGAACCTATACAAGAGTTTATCTGGCAGGAAATACATTCAACATGCTAATTCTTAGGAACTAAAGAGAAAATTTAACCTGTATGTATACCAATATGTGAGTTCAGTGCAAGAGGCTGAGAAAGTTTTCAGGTACTCAGGTACACTGGTCAGGTTGGATGGGGCTCTGAGCAATCTGATCTAGCTGAAGATGTCCCCGCTCCTTGCAGGGAGGGTTGGATGAGATGATCTTTAAAGGTCCCTTCCAACCCAAACTATTCTATGATTCTGTCACTGAAGCCTCATTCAAGTTGTAAACAGTCCTTGCTGCCCTTTCTATACCTAGTTTCAAGTCAGGCAAGGCTATTTCTTTTCTGGATTAAGCAAGCTTTGAATTGAATCTGCCTTCTATGAGCTCTGCTTGGGCTACAGGTCAACTACTAAGCCATTGTGAAAATTATTTTTGAATCCATGAGTGAAAATTAAAAAGTACTGGAACATATTATCTCTTTGTTTTCTAGATCTGATTATAAACTGTCTGTTTAGGAACTCCAGTCTTGTAGTTTTAATTCTTCTGCAATTAACTGAGATAATAAAAAAGTTATAAATAAAAAATTAATTCATTTGAAGGGATAGTTCTATTTTCTGAAGGATTTTGCTAGTAGCAAATTAAGTTGGAAATAGTGCTTTTAAAGTGCCATGTGTGCATCAAGGATATGTGATCCCTTTCAGCAAACTTGCTGAGAAAAATTTAAGACTTAGCCTTCCAGCTACAACAAATCAAACATACTGAATGTTGGTTACTACCTAATGAAATAATAGTCTCTTTCCATTAAAATACAATCTTGACAATAAACTGTTGCTTTTATGCCACAAATGAACTTATGATATATTATTATTTCTCATGTTACTTAAATAATTCACTACACAAATACTTAATTTGCATTATAAGGGACTGATGAAAATGTTCTCTGATCTAGGAAATAGTACACTGATTAAATTGGAGTTGAAGAGTACAAGAAATCCCTTTTTGACAGATTTTTTTCAGCCTGCACATCAGTATCAGATCACAGGTTGTCCCAGATAGAGTATGGGCATGTAGAAAGTATATGCATGTAGCATTATATGCACTGTTCAGAAAAATACTCACCGGCTTCAGCTAGTAGCATAATACGCACTTAATATCTGTATAATCATCTTCAATTTCCAGTTTAACAGAGTAAACCAGTACACTGAGGTACATATTATTCCAGCTGGTATTCCACTCACAAGTGCAGAATCAATATACGTAGTAAATGCATACATAAACATATTTTTATACATATATATGTGTGCGTGTGTCTATACCTACACGCAACAAAGTTCATGACAGAAGTCTCACCTAATAGTAACCTAGCCATTCTTTTATAATCTTTATTATATGACAATATATGTAGTAGTTTCAGCAAGAAATGTGTGAGATCTTTTATTGTACAAGCAATCCCAGTGTGTCATGACATAGTACACTACTCCAAAGAAAAGTGAAGTGCAAAGAAATGTAGTTCAGCAGGACGTGTTGTACTAACACAGTTAGCTTTGCTACTCAGTGTTTTTACACAAACTTGAACTGGCTATAAATCAAAATCACAAATCAGACAGCAGTATTTGGTACACTCAATTTTCTTTCCTCTCTTGCTTTTAAGAAACAAACATATCTTCTTTAAGGGGATCTTTTTCTGCTGTTNCCAGTCTGGGACTTGCCCAGTGCCTGCTGGTGATGTGACTGTCATCCTGGGAGCTTGGCATGGTTTTGCATATATTTTATTATTTTCTTTTTATTTTATTATTAATATTTCATTAAAATAGTTTAGTCCCTTCTAAACTCTTGTCTCTCTGTCTCTCTCCTGCCTCCCTTTGAAGTGGGGCAGGAGAGAGATCATCTGTCATTCCATCTGATTGGGCCAATCTGGCCCAAACCATGACAGTTCTTTCCAGAAGTATTCACAGCCACTCACCCAAGACAAATTCTGGGAACAAGAGGAAATGTAAGATTCAGTTGATATTAATGACAATTTGGTCACTGGATGACATCCTCAGTCAGAGGGCCAACAGAAGACTGACCTGTTGCTTATAAACCAAAAAAACTTCTCAGTGACCTTCAGCTGAAATATAATCTAGAGATTTTTTTATTATTGTTGTTCTGAAATTATTTGAGATTTTTTTTCTATATGAGAAAAATGTGAGCTTCAGAGACAGGAGCAATTTTGAGTGTGTTCCTTCCTTTATTATCTGTAATATAACTTGCTTTGACATAAAATAAAACTATAGTTGACTACAAGCAAAAAAGTTTGCAAAAATCCATCATTTTTCATAGGACTAGACACAAAACATTAAAGTGTACCTGTAGTTCAGGAAGAGAAAGTTTTACAAGATTAAATGTTGATCAAGATGGCAAAAAATATCAGCCTGATAATTTTTTAAAGAAGATTTAGGTTTATTTTTAATTCTTGAGTAGAAAAACAGGGAAAAAAATTAAAGAATTTTGTGGCTGGTTTGTTGATATTTCTTTCATCATGAAGGTAACTGAAACTCCTAAGACAATAAACTTTAATCAGGATGTTTTCTGTATGTTAACTGGAAAAGAACTGAAAAATGAGCTTAACTAGGCATTTGCTGAGAGCCTTGTAAACTACAACTATTAGTGATGTATACTCTTATTGTTAATTCAAAACAGTTTACTCCGGTGATCCCTAGGTTATATATGAAAAAGAATTAGATTAAAATGTACATTGTCATTTTACTTTTCCTGCCTATGATAATTTCGAAGCATGGACAACTTGAAATAAAACTGCTTTTTCCTACATGACTTCTGCCACACGTCAAGTTTGATCAAAACAACAGTGAAGCATGCTTGTTAGCCAGTAACCAGTTGTTTCTTAAAAATATACAAGAAATAACAGAACTGTGAGAGGACATATTTCTTTGTACATCCCCGCTTTGAAAGATATTAATTTTTAAAATTTGTAATCTGTTTTTAAGATTATTCCTCTGAACATCCCTTAGGTTGCCTAAAGAATCCTTGGAACGTGAGTATAAGCTACCCATGTTCCCCTGGAAGCCAGTGGAGAACATAGATGGTAGGGAAATGTGGATAAAAGTCTATGAAATCAGTACAGCATAATCAAAAGAATTTTTTCTGAAGGAAATCTTAAATGAAAAGAAATTTAGCTGTAACAATATATTTTTGTCTAATGTCTGCTTTAAACCAGCTCTGCCAAATTTATCCTAGATTTGATCTAAAAAAAAATAGCAGAACTATTTCATTTTAAACACAACAAGAATCTTTCTCAGGGTCCATCAAAGGCAATGTATTCCAACACAATTTTTAGTTTGCAACCAAACTCTACATTTAAGAAAAGTTACCATACCTTTAAGTTACATTCTAAGACAATAGTAGTCTGGAAAAATTGAATAGGAACCTGAATAAGGTTTATTTTGATTAATGAGAAGTAAGGTTTATTTTGATTAATGAGAGCATTTAGCTAAATTGTTTTCTTCTTTGCAAATTTCTGTTCATACAGTAATAACAATGGCAAGGTTTCATTCCACAGAAAGAATTTTTTTTTTTTTTCTTTTAATATTTGGCTGATGTTATATGTGAATGCTATATTGATCTTTGACCCCACACTTTTTCTAAGCAGGGCCGTTCTCCTTAAAGTGAAGACATGTTGATATTCTGTGGGGAGTATTCTTGTGACACCAGAGAAACCTGCGCGATACTCATCCAGCTACAGATTTTACCCATTTTTTTTCTCAAGGCCTTTTTTCCTTCTTTTTTTTTGTTACATTTATTCACAGTTGACCCAGTATTTTTGATGCTGTGCAAGAGTTCTAGACATCCCAGGGATTTGAATGACTAGTATAATACCTGCATGAGAGATGAGAAGCAGAAGGACATTGTTGAACCTGTAAAGAAAGGTTGACATTTTCCTGGCCCTGAGCAGCTCTCTTCGATATTGAAGCTTTTGTAGCTTTCAGCCCTTTGATTTACGAGCAAAAGTGTAACACATCTTGGGCATTATGGAATCATAAAAGTCCTCTATATCTTCCCATTCCATTTTTACTTAAAGAAAAAAAAAAGTTAACTCCTTTCCTGTTCTGCCTCTTTCTGCTTTTTGGATATTTGTCTATTTTCTGAATAGAAGATTATTCAGGAAGTATTTTATTTTTTTCAAAATATTATGAAGACTTTTAGACTTTAACTCTTATTTCAAACAGTTCTAAAAAGATTCCTGGACAAAGTTTCAAATTCTGAAGTCAGAAACTTAAGTGCAAATTGAAGTGTCTAAGTGTTAAACTCATAGCAGTTTTACTGAGAAGAGAGGCCAATGAAGAACAACTTTGAAAATCACAAAACATTAAGGCAAGTATGAAAAATGCCGAAAATATACTGAGATCTCTACTGTTTTTGTAGGATTCACATCTCATGGGATTTCAACCTACCTAAGAACAAAAACAATAATTAGAATTAAACCTACTTAAGGTTACTGGTCTGGTGTAACTGTTTCTGCTCCAAGTAGTCTACAGGACTCTTTTTAATGTATAGCGATAGCAGTATTGCTGTACTGGAGCAATAACAAAATGTATTTGGGCTTTTTAATGGAGAAATCATTTGTTATCTTTTCTTAAGGTTTATAGTTGTTCTTGGTGGTAAATGATATCTACAGACTTATGCAGTTTATCCCAATTGTAATATCACTGCAATCAACAGTAACATTTCCATCAACTGCACTGAAAGCAAAATGAGACAAGTCCTTGCAGAGTATCTCTATGGTCAGTGTGAACACTTTACAATAATTACATTAATTATATTAATTACACTACCTGCATCTGAGCCTGTGTTCACAGCGAAAAACAAGCTGGTCTGGTCTTAGAAATTTAGTTCCTAACAGGGCTTATGCTAGTAAATCCTGACCTTCAAATAGATTTACTGATTTTGGTTCAATCTCATGCTAATATTGAAACTGGTCTGAAAACTAGGCCAACTTCACAAGTGCACGCAGGCCCTGTTTGAAAATAATTTTTATTCCTTTTTTTTTTTGTATTTTGTGAATAGAAATTGACAAAAACAACCCTTCTATCTGAAGCTCACCCTATTCGCCTTTGTTGATTTTTCAGAAATTACCCCTTCCAAATCACTTCTTCCTTCAGTCTTACAAAGTCTAGCAATATAAAAAGAGTTGAGAAACAACTTTCCATCATACCATGCCTCTTCTAATATTCTAGTAAATATTCTAGCTGGACAGTAAAAATTCAGATGAAGGCCCGTAAGAGCAAGAGAACTGAGACTTGTACCTCCCGTAAGAACTACATTATTGATCTTTGAAAGACTCAAGAGGAGACATACTTCCAGCTCTACACTGCACCTCTAAACAAAAAGAAAAATGTACATATTCAGGATCTCCTCACTTGACATAGAAAGAATAAACTTTAGAAAGCTATAAAGATCATAAAAAAGACGTAAGAATCATTCTGCCAGCTTTTAGGCACCTCACTGGGTCATATGTTTTAGCATTTAACAGCAACACTTGAAAACACTGAAAGAAATTCAGCTAGCTACACATCTGTGAACATCTAGTGTCATTTGAGTCATACTATGGAAACTCACTTGCCTTCCAGCTGCTGCTCCTAAGGGATGTGGGACTGTCATATTTCACAGAGAACACATAGATGTCTATGATTGTCCTAAGTATTTTAAGTGGCACTTCTGACTTCTGTTTATGAAAGACAAAGCCCTGTAAGGGGTTAAGGTGCACTATTCCAAGTGAGAAATCCAAACAGGAAATAGTTACTCAAATCCAGGTGCCTCAAATTTGGGGGGTTTTGTTTGTTTGTTTGTTTGTATATTTGATAGTTTGTTTTACCAAAAAGCCCAACCCATCCATCAGCACTCAGAAAATTATTAGAATAGCCTCCAATAGCCTGCAAGTAAGACCTGAGGTATATGATAGTGCAGTTGTCTTCTGAACACATTCCATTATAAGCTGCCTCAAATCAATTCAAATGTTACTTTATATATCAAATAACCACACTGAGACAAGACTGAGCAAGATAGGTATGGAAAAGCCTCAGTGTTTAGTGTGAACCAACATACCACATACAAGTGCCATTAGGTGTGTGATTTTTTCCTAATATACTGTTAACCCAGATGCTTTCCCAGACATCCAGAGAGACAATCAGATACATAAATTCTGATGAAGAACAGTTTGAAAAGTTCTTTGTTTGAAATTCTTCAAGATTTCTAGATTTCCTCCAATAGTCTGCCTATTAATACCATTAACCCATCCATACTATGAGGTAAACTCTTTCAGCAAACATAACAAGGCAATTAATGAGTTTGAGTAGTATGGGAGTTAACCAAAATTCATAGTAGTCAAAGGCAAGACTTTATTGACATAAATTTATTTGTACCATATCCAATACCAAAAAATTAAATATTATAATGTTATAGTTCTCACAGTCTGCAGAGCCTCTTAATATCATGAGGGTGAGCTTGCTACAAAAAGATGGCAATCAGAATAACTTAACAATGAAAAATTGAGATTACAATAGGAAATTGTGTCATAGAACTGATTGTATTCCAATTGAAATTCCAAGAGAAAATTCTTAAGACCCTACCCCAAACCAGAAATCTTTATTTGTGTTTAATATTCTACAGCTGAATTTCTTATAGACAACATAAATTTCTTTGGGTATAATATTTGCCCATCTTCCTTTCTTTCCAATGCTCCATTCTATCTTATCCACATTTCTATCTCTTTTTCAGACAGATTCACTGCCTTGTATTGACAATTTCTTGTTATTCCCAAGTGAGTTAACATGTTCTTTGTCTTTTTCATTTTGCTTCTGACTCCTTTGGGCAAAAACAATGCCTCCCTATCACAATGGAATGTCAAGAGATTTTATTAATACATTAAATAAATTGGATTGGGATTTCTGCTGTAATCATAGCAGTTTATTTGATACAATCCTATAAAAAAATGAGACCTTGTAAAAAACCAAAACCATGAAGGGGGTTATCTTTAGGGGGAAGGGAATGGCAGTTTTATTCAAAAGTTTATTATCCTTAGTTACTGACATGAGAGCAAATTTGTTTACAGAACTACATGATATTAAATGAATATCAAGAAAAACACTACCTGGTTCAAAGTCTCTGAAAAAAAATTTGAATAAATGCTCATATGACAACACAGTTTACATAGTGATTCAGATAATTTATGAGATAAATTCCTTTCTGAAGCTTTGTTCATAAGGGAATTACTATCTCAGATATGCAATACATAAATAGGATTATGGTCAAAAGAGTTGATGACTGAGTAGGACTTGCTGTAAAAGGTAAACCATGGGGTTTACATTTTTGCCCCTGATTTGAATACTATAGCTCGTACTTCAAGACAGACACTTGTGCTGTAAGGAACCAAACCATGAAGACAGAGACAGGGGCAACAACATCAACCATAATATCTTTCTAGCCTATTATCTTCTCTAACTATTCCCTGTTAATTTTTAGCGTCTGAAATGTCTGTTGACAAGGTAATCCACACTTAGGTCTAGTAACAGTGTAAAGAAGCATCTTCTCCTGTTTACTCTGAACCTGCTGTTTTCTAGTTCTAGCTTATGTCCACACTTTATCATGTTTGAAAAGACTATGGACATTCCTTCCCTTTCCTATGCTACACACAACTTTGCGATCCCACCTATTTCTCCCTTTTTATCTTTTCTAGACTGGAAAATACTAATCTATTCAGTAGCTTCTTTGATCACTCTCCATGTAGAAGGCATTTTCTATCTGTGATTTTCTTAACAACATCTCTCTGTATTTTTCCTGTTCTACCACATCTTTTTTCAGCTAGGAAGAGAAAACAATGGAGAAAGAGATGTGCATTGCACTGACCACATGATTGTGTCATGGACTAAATCAAGTGTAAAGATGTTTTCCATTTTGTTCGGTGTTCTCTTATGAAAATTCCCCAATTGTGTTTGTTTGGTTTTTTCTTTCTGGCTGATGATGAACTCTGAAGAGCATATGAGCACAGAGGTCTGGAAAGTCAAGTCCTCTTGGGAGTTAGACTCTGTGATTATTTTGGTAGTGTGTGTCCCTGCACCAGTGCCCAGGCATCCTCACTGACGCAATCTCAAAATACAGATCCTGTTCTAACTTATCTTAGCCTATGCTACAGCTGCTGTTTTGCTGAGGTCTTTCTCTGTTAAAGAGCAAATTAGAATTTTCTGTTTTCTTTCTGCCATTCCTCAGTCGCTCACTTTGATAACCTTAAATGGCTGAACTCAAAATATCTTAGTTTTCTGAGTCAATATTCTCACACTAAAAAGACATTTTCCCCTTGATATTTTGTCATATTTTTCCTTCATCCTCTCCAAAGTCTTTTTGAAAAGTGAATCTCCATGATGAGCAAAATTGTCACTAATTAAAACACCTATTCAGTTAATGGTGCTTATTAATGACTGGTTTTGGAAGCTTGTCAATTAATTAAATGGTTAATCAACTTAACAATCTTTTTTTTATTTTTATACGTGCAGTTCAGCACAATTTGTTTAAATTCTGTACTAAGTCAACATAGCATACATTAGCTTCTGCTAGTTATCTTTACTCATAAAACCTGCTTTCTCAAAAATAATGAGATTGTTGAACCAAATCTGTTCTACATAAAGCAGTGTATACTGGTGTTAAGTACCTCTGTATGAGAATTCATGCAGAAATAAAGATGGAGGGGCAAAAAGGGACAGCAGAATGAAGGGAGGAACAGAGATACTTGGGATCTCAGCTCTTCAGGTGAATATATAGCATAGATTTAAACTAGAGAATATTGTTTGAATAATGCATTTGTAGCTTGTATGTATAAGGCTAACTCCATTTATTTCAGCAGAGTTTCACTGCTTTAGCTGAATTGATTATCTACCTTTAAACAATTAGACTTTGATCTTGCTCCTGTTGGATCTGTTTCTTGTTGCATTAAGTCACAATATTTGTGAAAACTGTCTTTTGTTGAAAATGACAACCGGATGATAACAAGTGGAGTTTGCAAATTGAAATTATAGCCTGAGAATCTGGCAAAAAAAACCCCAACACATTAGTGAGGTATAATTCTAATTTTAGACATAAAATTTTCTTAATTTAAAACATATTAAGCATGCATATGCACATTATTTATCATTTTTAGTAAAAATTTAGAGTTTTCACTTGATAAAGTAACAATGAACAGAAGTGAAAAGCAGTCCAACCATTTCGGTACTAGAGTTCTTTCATTAGAGTCTTTGAGTAGAAAACTATTTCTGACTGAGATGTTGTGAATTTTTGCAGAAATAGTTTTACACCTAAGGTGTTGTTTTCTTCATGCAGAGGCAGCAACGAGATGGAAAAGAGAGACAACTTATAAATTTGAAGAAAAATAAACCTTAAGCTAATTTACCACAAAATGATTAATGTCTTCAACAGGATTCAGAGGTTTCAGAATTAATCACTTCATCAACAGATTATAGAATACTTAATGAGAGAAGAAATTGTAAAGAATAAAAATGAGTAAAATAAAAATATTTGAGTGAATGTAATCTACATCTGAGATAATAGCTATTCTGTAAAGGCAAATTCTGTCATTTAACAGATTCTCATATGTAATTCTTCAAACCCTGTGTTTGATCAAGTTAATACAGTTTAGATTGATTTTTTTTTCTTATAGTGTTCTTCAATTGAAGATTGGGTTTGTAGATAGGATTTGTAGACAAACACACATAAAAAAGAAGTTTTTTGTACCAAACAGATAATCATAGACCTGGGGTTAAACTGGAATATTGTATTCTTTCAGATTACCAGACTTAGCATGACAATGTTCATGATCTATTTCTGCATCACCTCTTCTCAGACCACTCACACTATTTACTTGCTTACTCTTCTACATAAAGAAAGCGTACCCCTCCTTCAGTCTTCCTCTTCTCTGGTTTTAATGCTCTTTTTAAATTTATTTGATACCATTGTTTTCATATATTCTGACTGTCATCTCTTTCCCATAGCTTCTGGCAACTATATTTTTCTTACTGTCATCAGAAATGATAAAGAATTCCTATTACTCATTTACAATGTTACTTTCAAAATGTTTACAGCGTGAGATCATACCCCTCAAGTTTTCTTTTCTTGGTGAGTACATGTAACTCCCACCATATCCATTGATATTTCCTATTTCCAACAATTATTTCCTTTTTAATTTGTCTCTTTAATGTAAAAAAATAAACCAACAAAAAACCAAACCAAACCAAAACCAAAACCAACCCCAGAAACTTCTGTCTGGAATCTCATTGCTCCCTCCTCGTTGCAGCAATATATATTAGCATGATGCCTCCCTAGGTGACATTCCTAATTAAATGATTATGAACATTAACTTGTTTAACTACTGTTACCAAACAGTTTCTGTGTTAAACTGCATTTTATCCTACTTGTGTAAATTTATTCCCCGACTGAGGCAGATATCTCAGGCATCAAATCTTGGAAGACTGTCTTTTTTTAAGCAATATAAAAAAGGCTTCATGTATTTTACATTTTGAAGGAACCACAGATATGCTAAAAACATAAATAAGCACACTTATATTTTTTAAAGGAAAACAAATGGCTTTGGAAATGTCTACAACTAAACTAGACCAACTTACAATGTCTGAACCTCATAAATTAAAAGTCTTTTTGATTGTGTTCCTTTGGGTAAGGCTAAGAAATGACAGACTGTATGCCATTTTGAGCAGACATGATTTTTTGTTCTTCACAGCGGAAAGAAACAAAAAAAGGGAAAACTTGATTTTTTTTTCTAAACAAAAATAGTAAATAGGTAAATACATTATTTGCACAGTTCTGCATACAGGAGTTCTTTATGGTTTACAAAGACACACCTGTGGAGCTGTGTAAATAAGTGTTTTTTTCAGCCCAACAACACCACCAGTTTTAAAGTAACAGTAAAAACTTATGAGTAGAGAGTAATACCATCCTCTCCAATGGGAAAAGAAATGCCTGTGTAGGATGTTACTGCCTTCGACATCAAGCAGGAAGGGTGGAATGATGTGAGAGAAAACCCATGACAGAAGATTTCTGGATTGTGTTCTTGCCCACTGGAATCACTGGCATATGATCTTTGACAGTTTACAAAAGCTTGAAAGAGGGTATCTCCTCTTCACTCCTTTGATTTGCGGCACTGACTATGCATTCCCTGTCTAATCTATGACATTTTTCTGCTCAGTTTCCACAGAAATTAGAGTGAGTTTTTCAGCAAGAAGAAAAAACTTATTTTAAATTTTATACAATCTGAAAAGATATTAAAGTTTGTTTTTTTCCAAAGGGAATTAATCAAGTTTATTTCCCTTTTCCATCTTTAAGATTCAAAATTGCTTCTTGAAGCTTAAAAAGACATAACAATAAAAAACAGAATTCCAGAAAGGACACCAGAAAAAAAGCAGAAATAGTGAGACACATTTCATAAAAACTGTATTTGAGATACTGTTGCCAGTGAGTTAGCAGAATCATCTTTGATTGTCAGAAAAAAACATTTTCTTGACAGGAGAGGATAGCCACAGTGAGTGTCATGTAGAAAAATCAGAGTTAATGGTCCACCATGAAATTTCTGTTTCAAAGGAGAATTAATATTGGCAGCTCAGGCAAAGACAGGGACTTGCATACCAGATATCTCAAAAAACCAGCTTCCCAGTTGTGCATGAGAAATACAAATTACCTCAACTCACATGTTTTCTTGCACAAATGGCCAAGTGGGTAAAATATAAGCAAATAGGATAAAGTTTTGAAATGTTGAGGAAGTAAACAGATAGCAGACAAGACTTGGGGTTGTATTCATCAAGAGACAAGTACAAAGATAGCCACTTTTACACTCAGAGGGTTTCATTCTAGGCCAAATTCTAACATAAAATACAATTATCTGATTGTTGCTTTAACAGCCGCCGGCCCACTGCCTTTGAGGTGATGTATCCCCACCATTGCTAAATGAGAAAAAGTGTGATATGAATAGTCACAAAGATTAAAAGAAGAACTGAATAAGGATTAACTGGAAAATTAATGGAGATTAAGTGAATTTCTGTTGGTGAAGTGATGTGAAGTTGGATGGAGACTGACTTAATATACAGACCAGATTAGGTTGTCTTTTATTACTCTCAAGTAAACACAGGCCCTAAAAATCATCACAGGTCTGTGATATCTTCTGAGGTCAAATGGGAACCCAAATTGGTATCTTTGCTACTATTTATTTCTAGTAGTCTATAAAAACTCCTTCTACTTTGAACACCCAATATTCCAGTGGGAATCATTCCTGGAGTTAACCCATACCTGGAGTCTAAGAACTAGAGGTATAGGTTTGGAAATTGCATCGAGTTCAGGCTTGTGGATGTAGGTGAATAATAAATAGCAATGTTTTTCAAAGGTTATGAACAAGCAAATGGTCATGAATTTAACACTGTACTTGCTGCCTGTTTTTTAGATAAACAACAATATTAGCCATTCACAGGTTTGTATGTAGATTTCTCTAAAGTGAATCTCCTTTATATGTTTTCCTGCCAAGCACTTATACACTCAATAGTACAGAGTTCTGTGCACGATCTGCAAAAAAACCTACATCAGAGCGTAGGCATTCATTCACTTATTTTTCAAGTTGTTCTTGACTAACTAGAAAAAAGAGAACTATATTTCTTCATGACTGAAAAGCACTGGCTAAACCATCATGAAAGTTGTCAAGAATTACACCATGCTATTCAAGCATAGATGTACAAAGCTATCTTAATCCATTGAAAGAGCTGATCCAAATGATGACTGTTAAAACTGTGAAGTAAGTTTTGAGCTCTGAGTACCCTGAACTGTATATTTTGGGTCGCTGCGTTTTGGTTTTGCTTTGAGCAAGTATTCTGTTCAGCGATACTGTTACCCAGTAATCAGGGTAAGCACCCAGTATATAGAGTGCATGATTCCCCTCTTGATAAGTTGAACTTTTGCACTGGCAAAACCATTCTTTCATTTAAAGAACATTGACAAGTGCAGTTGGTTATCTGCCTAAGTTCAATGAAATATGAAATACAGGGTCATTTTTAATTTTCTTTTTTTTCAAAGTGAAATATGCTGCCCACTACCTACAATCAACAACCTAAATATCCCAAAGGCCTTCCCAGTAGCATTTTCTAAAAAGGAAGACTTTTCTTTAGATGGGATTTGGGCTTGAACACACACATAGTCTAACCTAAATTTTATTCCTGAACAGAAACCAGAAGCCCAGACCTCAAATATTACCTTATACAAAAGTCCTGTTGGTCTTTCTAGTGGAAAGTGGATGTGTTGGATTGAAGGCAAGGACAGCAATTAGAAACCTTGTTTCATGAAAGGTAAATTTTACCCTGAGACTTTCTGCATCACTATATTCAGAAACAAGCTTTGTGTTGGCACTTTATACTAGGCTGATTTTCATCTAAACAAGCATGTGCAGAGAAGAAGAATAAAGGCAGGAAAATAGCTGCTCAATGGCATGAATCTCTTCTTTCCTAGTAAGTGTAGGATCCTGCAACCTTGCAGGCCCTCAGGAACCTTTTTTCTCACAAAGGAATCTCAAGCAGGTTCAAAGTGATGAACATTTTAAGAGTTATGAATTAATTTAAATTGTGATGAACATTTTAAAAGCTATGAATTCATTGAAATTGTATGTGCATCTTTTATCAGGGCCAGCATCTTTCACTCTCAGTTTTCACTGTGGCTTATATTTCCTGTATTTAAAAATGAGCTCTGTTCTGAAGTTTGCATAGTACATTATGTGCTTGATGGATCAAGTTCACACTGAAGTCAACGAATTTGACTCAAGGGAAAGTGATAAACATATTTTCAATAGGAACTATGATGAACATTGTTGTGAAGACACAGTTCAAATTCTCTGAGATGTACTACTAAGATAACCCATATGTCAGATAACCTGAACTTTGAAAGTACCAATGCTTAAACAATGTCATCAGTAAATCAGTATCATAAGGTGAACAACATAAAAGCAGAAACCTACAGAGATTTTGATAGATGATTGAGGAAGAAGAAGCAAGGATTGAAGGAGAAGAGCAAGAAGTAAAAGTTACTGAAAGAGAAGAAGGAAGCTGTGGTCAGACCACATAGAGGAGAAACTGAGCTTTTTGTTAAACTTCTGCTTTGATTACCCTCATACTTATTTAATCTTCACAGATTCTGAATGACAGATGACTTTTTACGTATAAGCAGAAGTTATAAATGCAAAACTGAAGTCCATGAATGGATGCTATTTTCCATTTCTTGCACTTCAGGAGAAAAAGTGCTTACAAACTACTGTAGTTGCATTATTGAATTCACTAAATATTGTGAAGAAACTACTTTATTGCCATATGCATTGTACTGACTAGACGCTTAATGAGGGAGAAGTGAGGAAGGTGCTAAACCTAGTAAGTCCCAGAAGAATAAACTTTTTAATTTCTGTCACTCAAAAAATTGTTCTGTTCACATTGCCTAGGATAGGTATGACTCTGCATGATTCACTTCATTTCTTTGTGCTTCAGTTACCTTGTATAGGACATCTTCTCTAAAGCTCTTCAGGATGTGGTGATATGAAGAGCTAGCTAGTATTGCTACCAAGACCTGAGTTCTGCTTGAGGAAGTGTATGGATCACATGAAACAGTATTAATACAGAAGGAGTGTTCAGAAGGATTTATTTCTGTGGTATTGTAAAATGCAGACTTCTCTGCATCACTTTTTTATGTATGACTACTTCAGTGTCCTTCCTTTCAAACACTGAATTTTCTATAAGTCAGTTTGGATTGGGGGGCTGGAGGGTGGTGTGTTTTGGTTTGGTTTAGTTTTCTTTATTATTGCTGTTTCCTCTATTTTTCTCTTAATAGTTTAACCTGTTTTGGAGAGGAAATTTCATGGGGATGAAAACTGGATTTTTTGTCTTTTTAATCTTGAACCTTGGGCACTTAGACCTGAACAGCCAATACTGAAATGGTGAAGTGTTGCAGGATGTGACATGGGAGATGCAAAACAGTTTAGTTAAGTAGAAGCTTTGTGACAGATCAGAAAGCAAACACGTAAGTATGCAACACAGATACAATTTTCTGTTACAGTACTGTAAAGCCCAAAATGTAGTATAAAAGAATAATCATGCCTCTTGTCTTCCCCAAATCTGAAAAGGGTTTGACAGCATTTCTTCTGCCCACTTTTAAAATAGCTGATCCAGAAGACAACATGCAATTTAATGCTGCTAGTTTAGACTACTGTCCACACGCAAACCTAGGAGAAAGAAGAAAAGTCTTGCACACTCTCTGTGGTTTAGCAAAACTTGAGTTTGCCAGCATCCGTATGGTCTTTGTGTATAAGATTAAGAGAATCTGCATTTTGAAAACCTTAAGAAAATCATTGATTTTCATTGGAGCTGTATATATGTTCTATTCCCTCCTCATGCTCTCACAAGGCCTTTTCTAGTCTATTTCTAATTTAACTTTAAGGGTTGAAGTGCCTTTTTCCTTTTGATTTGCTGTCTCAAACTTTGCTACAGCAAGGTATGGGCCCTCAAATAGACTTCCATTAATTTTCACTTAATTTCACCCTCTTGCCTTTTAGGAAATTGCAAATCATTTCCTTTTTCATTCCTCCTAAGCTCTCGCTTGTTCACAGTATCTTTCTTGAACTACTTACTCACTCAGCTGGGTTTACACCCTCCCTTGTAATCTTTTCCCTTTCTTGAGATACACAGCTCCTAAGAGTTTTAATAGTTTGACTGAAAGAAATCCCAGGGCCCTTTCACATTCAGGTCCCTGAGTTCTTCAGTCCAATTGACCTTACTAACGAGTCCTTCAGTTCATCAAAGTTTGCCCTCTTTTAAAATCCAAAACCTTAGTTCCCTCCTTTCTTCCCTTGTAGTCAAATTTTACTTCACAGCTGAATATGCTCAGTTCTCTTTTCTCAGTTTCTTCTGCTTTTTATCAACTTTTTGCTTTATGTCCTTGAGATTCTTAAGGTATTATTTTCTTCATGATGGATAGTAGTGTAAAGTGAGAACAAAAAGGGGTCAGTTGTCCTTTAGAAAAGTTTTCAAGGAGGGCACAGGGGAGTTCTATTTTAAGGGTTCTTTTTTCAGGTATCCATAAAGACAGAAATCCTTTGACTGAAGTTATATGAAAAGTCAGAAGGTTTTTTTGTTGTAATATGCTGGGGTTTTTTTCTGTTCACACACCTTTCCAAAGCTTAGTTTGTGTGCCAGACCCTTTGATATGGCACATCTTGCATGGTACTAAGTGTTCACTAGTTGAAGAAGCTGTTGGGTGAAGATGCCCTACCACATACCCTAATCCTGCAAACATATGCTTCTCCTTTGAGAAGTTAGAGATTTCATTGCAGTTTTTGCTGACAAATATTTCAGGACTTAAATGCATACAAGTGTTCCTTGGGGTTGCAACTCTAAAGGAACAATTTTTCTTGCTAAAAGAAAAATTAACTATTGTCTGTAACCTTAACAAAATATTTTTATCCATGACCTCCTGATGATCTCTAAGGGCCTAATTCTGAGCTCCTTTGGCAAGCCAGCCTCCTCAGAAGCAAACTTTATGGCCTCACTGGCTAATTATCTCTCTTTGGTGTATTTATACAAGTAATTGGCTTTACTTTCTCAAGTATTGCCTTTCCCAGACATCACTGTAGCCTGAAAAGTAAATCTTAGCAAAGAAAAAAAACAAAACAAAACAAAACAAAAAAACAACAACCACAACAAAAAAAACCCCACTGCATTAAATCATCTGAACAAATTAGGAGCCATACCAAGACCTAGGCTAAAATTTGTGATTTCTAGGATAGCTAGAAGGTGGATGCTGTTGCCTTGATGGATTCCAAGGGCATCAGAATGTCTTAGCTGAAAAAATAAGTTATTTTGTCTCTAGATTTCTATATACTAAAATGAGTAGCTTTTGAAGAAACTGTGGTTTTCTCAGTAGTAGTCTTTGTATTTAGACTAAAGCTAAATGGGTCTGAATTTACCACTCTTGGGATGAAAGGTCTTTTTTATTTCATTACTATATGACCAAATAAATAATTTAAAACTATCTTTCCGATTGTTTCTGGCTTTAATCTCAGAACACAGAGTTCAAAGTCATTGACAGCCCCTTTTCAAAATGGTCTAAAACTGCCACCTCCTGGTTGTTTTCATTGCTTCCCATACTAGCCAAAAGCAGAGCTACATTTATTCTTTGGTCATAGCTTGGAACCCTGATTGCTGTCAGTGCAAATAGTATAGACATTGAAATACATAAGAATAAAGCATGCTTACTGTTTTTACTGATAGAGAGAGAAAATAAAAATAGTATCAGTCTGTCAGATGACCATTGAGCAGTTAATATCTCCTTGGTCTTTGGAATGATAGGATACAGCCTAGTATGACAGGCTCTGAATCAATTTTTCTTTTACTATACATACTCTTTCTCCCTTTATGCATATTACTAGCACCCATTTCTTTCTGCCTGCTTTTGGTGTGATCTCCTTCCATCATTTTAGATCATCCATTTTCCAGTTCTGTTCCTTGGTTATGCTGGGCTCCGTGCTTTTAGGGCGTTGTCTTCAGTGTTCACAGATAGTAAATGATAAAATACATTGTACTTTCTGCAGTGATACCAGAACAGGTGAATGAAGAAAAGAAAGTAGAGTACTCTCTTTCAGAGATGTTCAGAATTGTCAGAACTGTTTCTAATAGGAAGACACAAAGGATTTGTCTATTTTTTTCTTTTTTTTTTTTCTCTCTTTGCATTCAGTCATCAATGCTAATTGCTTTGCCTCCTGCTNTTTTTTTTTTTCTCTTTTTGGGACAGATAAAATTGGACCCCTAACAGCAGTGGAATTTTCTGGCTTAGTATTGGGATGGCAACATGAAAAAAATTTATGTCATTATTCGTCGTCTTTTGTCCATAGGATAAGAAACAATTCTGTATCAATCTGATTAATGGAGTTACCCAACAGTGTAAAGCAGAGGTTCAGCACTCATCCACAAGTACATACTGAAGACACTTGGGCAAGTCAGAGTTGCTTCTGTGCAAAGGTGTTCCCAGATTAATATGTCTAACTAATTTAAGTGGGTTTTTTTAGTTTTTGGAAAGACTACTGCTGTTGCGTTTTGATTTTCCCACATCAGCTTGCCATTCCAGATTTGCCTAAGAACCTTTGAACTTAGCAAATGAGTGCAAACTACATGAAATTAGCTGGGTTTTATGCCACTGTTCTACTGAATCTCACAAAGGAGTTCCTCGTGAAGATGAAAGAGCAAAGAAAAAGCTACATAGTGTATTACCTAAAGAACTCATCCCAATATATTAGAAAAAATTCCAAAGGAAAAACAATCATATATTATATTTTTCAGAAACTGATAGGTTTTTCCAGAAAGCTTCAAGGTTTTCTGTAAGATATATATCTTGTGGGCAAGAAAGTAAGATGCAGTATTCTTCCATTTGAATATTCTTGTCTCTTTTCCATTTAGCAAGGTCTGCCATATAGACAGCTAGTTTCTTCATACACAGCAATATAATTCCTTTGGGAAAAAAATCCAAAGCAACAAACAAACCAAAAATACCCTCACAAAACCACAACCCTTTAATTTTCTACTGAAATAACACATTGCCACAGTGCATGCTTTTTAATCTCTAGAAAAACAATGGGTGTTAATGTAGAACAGAAATATGTATGGAATGGAAATATCTAGTTTTCTTTTTCTTTGTTATGTTTTTGGGGGTTTGGGTTTGTTTGGTTTTTTTTTTTTCATTAGAGATCAGTCTGAAATTTGAAAAAAGTATTATAATTAACTCATCAAAAGATGGAGGAACTACTCTGTGATGAGGAACTACAAAAATACACATTCAGTTCCTTCTGTTTGAATTTTCTGTTAAGAAAAGGGAATGAGTAACCTACTGCTGAACACCGGCCATCTGTAAACACACATAAAAACAAACAATAAAACACTCAAGAAAATTGCTTACAAAATTACTGTTTTCTTTCACAATATCCACCAATACGCAAAATCCCACTATAGGGAGGTTAATTTTACCAAATTGAGTATTTTGACTGTGAAAATGCAAGCCACATTTCACAATATGAATACATATTCCTTCTGTCACTGAGAGATGGTAAATATTATGTCACTTAAAAACTTCCGTACAGCTCCTATAAAAATATGAAGCAATACAACAGCAAGTACACAAAAATATACCATTCTTCCAACAATCTTCTTTCAGGTGTTTGAGGCTTGTCTGTTTCCAGTCCTCCCATTTTTGTTTCAAATGTCCTACCTTTAATACTCAGTCACAGAATGGTTTCCCAGGGTTTCTGTGCAACAACAAAGCATATTCAGACGAGTAATATTTGATTCCCTGTATGGTATATTAGTAGGTCAGATCTTTCCTTGCTGTTTAGAATAACATAAGACTACAAAAAGAATAGAAAAGTGGAGTGCTTCACCATAGTTAAGCCAGATGAAAAATAACATATATAATACCAGTATTAGAATTAGATTAAGGACATCAGATTCCATGTGAAACTGAATAAAACTGATTTCTCTAGCAGCAGCAAGTTAAGATTTGACACTACATCTAAATGGATTGGTTTAGGTTAGGATGGGAATAATCACACTCCAGCAAAGATCAGAGCTGTCTCAGATCACGGTTTCACACCAGGTCTGTATCTGCTTATGTTTTAAGTACACAGAGTAAAATAGTAGTTAGAAAACTGAGGGGTAGACAGTTATCCTATTATTGTATTGTTTGAAGGTTTTGTCCAATGAATCTAAGTCTAACATTTTTCAGTTTTCTGATTTTTAGGATCAGGTTTAATGCAAAGTCAATAGGTAAGAGCTTGAAAAGGATGCAGAGCAGAGCTAGGCAGGCAACTTCAGCTTAACATTCTGTTGAGGTGCATTGCTAGTAGGGGCAATGTTTAAAGAATATCATTTAAGTTCACCAAAGTCATCAGCTATTCTTTCTAAGTTCATTTACATTTTGTCAAAACCAAAGTCTTCAGTAAGACTGAAAAATAACTTTTAAAATTCTCTGGATGTGATGTCTTCATTATCAAATTGAAAATTATTTTGTATTCCACAAAACTACAGGAAGACAAAAGCAGCTGAAATGAGAATAAAAAGTTTTAACAAAGAGCCTCCTCCCCCTAAAAGAACCAAAACCAGAAACAAACAAATAAACAAACAAACAAAAAACAAACAAAAAGAAAGAAACCTTCAGTTTTCCATAGGAAAACTCAATATTTGTTGTTTTTATCCTTTTCTCAGAAATTGTAGAATCTTTAAAAAGCCAATTGTCTTGATAGTATCCATCCCAGACTTTAGCAACATACACACATAGCTATTTCTCAAAAAAATAGTTTTAAAATTTTAAGTAATCCTTTAAGTTTTTCAATGCACCTGCAAGCACTATTGGTGTGAGAGGATTTAACCCTTCTTTCAGAAAGGAAAAACACTTCTGAAAATCAAACATTGATCACCCTGAAGAAGTAATTTTCCACACCTCCTATAGAAAATGGTTTTGCTTAGAAAGGAAACAAGCAGTCACTATATAAGAGCAAGAGGGAAGAGGAAAGAGTAAAAAGAAATAAAGAAGTTACTTCACAGTGTAGTACTTGGGTAGGGCAAGACCTGATTTCTGGTACTACTTTGAAAATTATTTCTATCTATTATATATATCATTACTGAGTGAAACACAGGCAGTGTTCAAACCCTTGCACTTACAGTTGGAAGGTATAGGATCACAGGACAATTCAGGCTGGCAGGGACCTGGGGAGGTTTCCAGTCCCTGCCCCGAGCAGGCAGCCATGAGCTCAGACCAGGCTGGTGAGGGCTTCACTCAGCTGGGATGCGAAATGCCCAAGGATGGAGACAGCTCAACCTTCCTCAGCCCCTGCTCCACTGCTGGACTGTCCTCATGGGGAAAATGCTTCTCCTTTTCTCCAACATGAGCTGCTCATGTTTCAGGTTGTGCTGCTGCCTCTCACCCTCCTGCCATGCATCGCTGTGAAAAGCCAGACTACACCTCCTCCATCCTTCCCATCAGTGCCAAGGATGCCACTGGGTGTACCTTCTCCGGGCAGAACCAGACCCAGTCCACAATGTCTCCTCGCAGAGCAAGAGATCGAGCGCTACTGCCTTGGTAGCCTTCCCCTGAAGTCCTGCCAGCTCACATATATTATTCTTGCACCTGGTGGCCCAAAATTGGATACTGAAAACATATCCTGATGTGGTCTGATGAGAACTTAGCAGAGGGTACAGTCCCTGCCCTCTGCTGGCTCTCAGGTCCATGCTCTGCTCACACCACTCCAGACATCGCTGTCTCTTCTTGCTGCTTGGGTGTGTGGCTGGCCCTGGGTCCGCTCACTGCCTGCCAGGGCACAGGGCTGTCCCCCACAGCTGTTCCCTGGCCCCATCAGCCCCAGTCAGCATCCTTGCAACACTGTACCTTCCAGTGTAGGTCTTGGACTGAGCCTTGCTGAATTTCATGAGGTCACATCAGATGTTTCCTCCCCTGTCCACCTCCACCTGAATGGTGGCCCAGCCTGTAAGTGTGTTGATTGGTCCCCCTCGGTGTCATCTGCAAACTTGATGCATGGGCCCTCTGTCACCTCCTCTGGGTCACTGGCAGAGTTTTTAAACATGACAAGTCCCACGAATTACCCTACAAGACCATGGTTGTAGGACACAGTTGTTTAACCATGACATTCTGAGCGTGAACATCCAACTGTTTCTTTCATCCATTTGATTGTCCTCGCATGCAGAGTGTAATATGCTAAACTGGATACTAGAGTATTGTAGAAGACAGTGTCAAAAGCCTTACTAAACACAAGCTATGTGGCACCCGCTGCTATCCGGCCATCCACAAGTCCCAGACTTTATCACAGAAGGCAATCATTCTCCTTATTCTGTGCAGCCAAGAGAAAAAAGTGAATCCTGAAAGCTCTCTCAGACACATCCATCATAACTAGTACATTCCTGACTGAATCCTGAGTGGATGAACACACCTTCTAGAACTCCTGAGTAAAGACTTCAGGTAGCTTGGAATTAATATCACCTTATCATAAACATTTCTTGCTAGCATCTTCCCACTCAGCATCCTGGATGACAATGAAGTGACTATAGGGAGACCTGAGAAGTATTACAGAATTTAGGTGCTTAACTCAGCACCATCAGAGACCAGGTTTCTGTTTGGCTTCCATTTTTATTTTCTAAAAAGAACTAATGAGCAGTTTGTCATGAATTAATAAGTTATATTCCACCAATTACTCCACTGCATCTGTGAGTACTAATATCCATAGAGGTCTGTTTACCCTTCTTTCATTGAGCGTTGAGTAATCATAACTTATCTTGAATTTACTGTGTCTTGTGTGTGCAATGATGCTCACAGACAACAGTACGGATGAGCATTCCTTTAATTAGCATGTCTTGAAAATGGTAATATCTATAAGCTCCTTCACATGTTAAACCCTCACAGGAATGCAAACTAAAGCACAGAGCTGATCGATTACAAATGTGATGGATTCCAAAAATGCAACAGTAGGGATTGAAATGCTTCTAAAATCCTGGCACACATATCAGCCTGAAGTGGGGGATCTGTGTGATGTACTCTAACTGGAGGATGATACCTAAAAGAGGCAGTATGGCAGTGGCAAACACTTTAACAGAAGAGGAAAGCGAGTTACAGAGCTTGCAGGGGAAATGGTCTCTTAGATGCTCCACAGAAGACTACCCAGAGTGTCTGTCACTCAATAACTTCTGTTAACTTTATATACCTGTGCCAAGCCCCTTGATAAAAATGCACTGTCAGGTATTTGTCTTATGACAAGGAATTTCATTGCTTTATTGCAACAGAGAGGAACGATAAGCTCATTATTTTTGCAAAGCATTGTTTCAAAGGGAACTGTTGTATGTCATTGCAGGTGACTTCACTCTAACTATAATAAATTATATGGAGTCCTGCTTACAAGTAGTTGAGAAAACAGCATGATATTAACTCAAGTAGCTTCCCAATTTTTGTTGCATTTGTGCTATCTAGCTTTTTTTTTTGTTTCCTTTTATTTTCTTTTAATGAGTGCTATGCAAGCAAAAAACCTTTCCAAGAGAAAGAAATAAAAGCAAACATGTTTTTTTACTACTACCCTTTGTTCTCCTCTTCAGCAGCTGAAGAGCAAGTCCAAACAATAAACAAAGAGGAGATGCTGCCTAACATACATACCCTGAGATAGTACTACTCCTATAGCAGCATCACAAAGCACTCTTCCCGTGCCACCTAAACAAAGATTTCAGGTCAGATCCTCATCTCGTACTATTCCACCCAACTTCAGTTACTTTAGCAAGTTCTTTAAGACCATCTAATCATGGGGTAGACTGTGATTAGTCAAGTGCTGTTCAGTGCTAATTCTGCTTCATTTATGCTATTGTTTCCTGTGAGAGGTACCTGCCTGTTGCATAAGTTTCAGATCCAACACCACCGATGCAGCAATGCACTCTTCCAGTGAAAACTTCACACACAGCATTTAGCTCCAGTGAGCATAATAAAAAGACTAAAAAATGTGTCAGCTCTGTTAAGGACATCCTAGATGGACAGCTACAGTGGGCTCTTTTTATTAAGGTATGCTAGTTGACATCTCAACACCCAAGGAGGCTTGCACATGGCATATAAACCCTGAACAGTTTTAAAATATCTCTTTTTTCCCCCACTGTATGGCAAACAGTCTAGATGTAGAAGCGCTGAATGTTTGTGTGGACTATTCATCCATAGTCTCCCAAGATGATCAAAGAGGTGAATGTGTTTTTATGCAAGCATATGCTAGTAGCTTTCCATTAAATGTAACATTCTGTTGGATATGTAGTATTTTAGAAGATTATAATACACCAAAACATGACTCAACCAAACCCCTCTTGTTTAGCAGCAGAAGGAATGCATTTACTTTGGCAAAAGTAAACCATGGACGAATATCAAGAAAATGAACAGTGACTGTGTGTTGTTTTCAAGGCTAATGGGGGGTACTCTGTGACAGCCTGTTGAACTCACAAATCCCTCCCACACAGACCACATAGAATTGTGGTATATAAGGAAGTAAGAGAAGGAGAAAGGGGATAAAAATATTTTCTTGCTGGGTCGCGTTACATTGTATGCTATGCTATGACCAGAGATAAAGAATAGAATAGAGCTATTAGTGAAATAAGTAACAAAAGGGAAATAACTTTAACAATTGTAATATATACACATAACACTCTGCCTTAAACATTACACCAACTGCTGAATTATTTTAAGTTGTCAGCACTGAGATCTAGCCCCGCTTGAGTTTCAAGTGACAGATTCTCTCATAATAGAGAAAAAAACTTGATACTTTGACAGTGGTGAAACACTGACACAGGCAGTTTAAAGAGAGAATGGAGTCTCCGTCCTTGGAGGTATTCAAAGCTCAGCTGGACTTGGGCCTGAGCAACCTTCTGTAGCTGATCTTGCTTTATCGGTGGCAGGACTGCAGTCTCCAGAGGTGCCAGACAGCCCCAGCCACACTGCAGTTGTGTGGTGCTGCAGTATGCTTTGCCCGTATGTGCCTGATCCACTGGGTCTTTTTTGCCTTCATGCCTTCAACACGTTGCTTGTCAAACCTTCACATTAGTATTAATTCTGGATCTGAATTTTAGCTCTTCAGGGCTATGCAGCAGAGAAATCAAATAAACACAGAAGTCATAATCAGTCCCTGTACCCCTCTTATCTGCCAGATTTATGAAAATAAAAGCATTGTTGGACTTTCTTCCAAATTTCACATTCCTGTGTGCACTAGGAGCTGATTTTCATTGGAAATTTGAAGCAGAATGTGACCTAGTATGTTTTCTACATGATTTTCTTTACTGTGCATTTGAGGTATTTTTATGGATTTTTCAAACCTGTGATAAATGCTTCATCAAGACTATATAAGATATGGACAAATACCAAGCAAATCACCACAGTGCAAAAATGAAGGACAGTCTCTCTTCTTGTAACATCTCTCTTGGGAGCCAGTATTTCTTTTTATTGCCAATCTATCTTCTCCTAGAAATAAATGGAATATAGTTCACATGTGCTGTGCAAAACTCCTCATTTTTTCCCCCTGAAAATTCTATTTTGTCATTATGTTTGTCTTGTAGTAATGAGATAAGAGCTGTTATCTTCATCAAGGCTCAAACTTTTCCTGCAACATAAGGAAGTGCAGTCCACTGCAAAGAAGATACGCTGAACTATACTTCTTCCACTCCATAATGCATTTATTTTAATGAAACGTGGTGTTAAAATGAATCTAAAATAATCTAAAATAAAGGCCTTGCAAAAAACATGTCAAAGCAACAAATCTGGTGTTAGTTTCTTGTTTATTCTACTACCCTTTTCCTTTCTCACACCTGTAATAGGAGATCTCAAATATTAATTGAAAAATAAAATTCAGAATAAGTATAACATTATGAGTCTTGCACAGTGGGATCACAGTTGAATTGTCAAGTGAAATGAAATAAATTAGCAAAATGCAGAAATACTTGAGTTCATAATGTGTGTAGGAAAACCCCCTAAGAGATACATTGCTAAAGAGATAGTGTCAGGGAAAAGCGTGCAAAAAAAAAGACAGCTTTGGACCATTTCTCAGCTGCAGACCACAGAAATTCTGAGGAACTGAGGAAATGTGTATCCACCTTGGAGGAGTGTGACTGAAACACAGAGGGGACTGTCTTGTTGTGCCCGTCTTGAAGAGGAAACGTAGACTGTCTCAGGGCTAGGCTTTAACTCGGCTTTAAACAGCCTTTTCCTCCTCCTTTACTTTTTGGCTGTCTTCAGCTTCTCCTTTCTATTATCATTTTTCAGTACAAGCAGAAATGAATTCAGCCAAAATTATCTTGTGTAAAGTCTAAATGTTATTGGGAAGGCAGAAAGTGTATATAACACAGTATCAAGCAGTCAAAAGAAGAATAAGGCTGTGACCTTGAGAAAAGAAGTAACAGCTCCAGTAAAAAAAATAGAGACAATAAAGATCCACGTCTAAAAGGAAACATGGGTCTACAGGAACCAAGGAAAGTGAATGCAGAAAAATCTGAGCCTCCCAGAAGCACTCCCCAACACCAGCTGGAATGAAGTGGTCCCAGGCAAAAATGGGTCATAAAACAAGGTTCTTTAATATCTTACAGCTGTGCAGTATCTGTACAAAGTAAAGGAAGTACTGACTATAAAGAGAAGATACTTAACTATAGTTTCTGTCTTACCTTGTTTCAGCTGAATACACGGAAAATATTGCAATCCTTAGCCATAAAATAGTTGTATTTTTCCAAGCCTCAGACAAAACTTGCTGAGGTATTTGTGGTGGTGCAAACTAGAAGTATTAGAGAAAGAATAGCTGTAAAATTTCTGTCTGAAAAACGACCAGGAAAACAAAAAAACGAAACAAAGCAAAACAAAAAAACCCAACCCAAACAACAAAATAAAAACTCTACAAAAAAAATCAACCCAAACCAACCAAGACAGTGTGGTGAAAAGGCTATAGCCTGAAAAAGCAAACCACGTCCAGATGACATAAGTTCCTGTGTCTAATATTTCCAATTGATTGCCTCTAAGATTTGACAGGCAGCTGGCCAATACCAAACACTAAGCAAAACGTTTTAGGTGGAATTCAGGCTATATGTATCAGTAGAGCTGTAAATTTTGTCTTACTTTCTATCTGTAATTATAGTGTGACAGCTATGATACAGCTGTAATTGCTACAGTTCAAGACGTTTTTGCTACAAAAACAAACGTAGTTGACTATTGAGTTCTGGAAGTAAGAAATAAATTATGAGACCCGTAAGAGTCACACAGCTAAATCCTCATGTGTTATACCAAAATTTATTTCTCCCTAACTAATACTTCTAATTGTATCTTATATATCTGCAACAAAGAAAGCAGGCTTTGCATAACTGTTCTTTCTCAGCTTGACTTCTACTTTTTTTTTGGCCTAGCCAGTTTATCAAATCTTACTGTGACTGAAGTAACTCTCTACACTTCACCATTTCATAGGGTTCCTTTATAAGATACTACATTCGCACACAAGCACACATGACATTATGTGTGTATATATATATGCATGAGTCTCACTCCATCCAAATTAACTATACGCTTACATGGGATGAGACATTTTTTAAAGATAAAATTATGTCTTCAAAGTGCAACATTTGACAGAGTAAATACTTTCCCAAATTCAGACAGGGGGCCATTCAAGGTATTCCCACCTCCTCATCTCACACTGCAGCAGCTTTCTCTGTTAGCCCTGCCAACATAATACTTTCCATTGCTGCAGTGTGGTTTGTCTCAGGGAACTGAGACCTTTGTGTGGTCTTTTTTTTTTTTTCTTTTTTTTTAGTGAGGTCAATTTTGTTATGTGGTTTGTACTACAGCCCCACAAATAATTCACGGAATCACGGAATTATGGAATTTTTTAGAGCTGGAAGGGACCTCTGGAGATCATCTAGTCCAACTCCCCTGCTAAAGCAGGAATGCCTAGAGCACATTACTCAGGACTGCATCCAGGCAGGTCTTGAAAATCTCCAGAGAAGGGGACTCCACAACCACCCTGGGCAGCCTGTTCCAGTGCTCTGGCATCCTCACCGTAAAGAAGTTTTTTCTTATGTTTGAATGGAAGTTCCTATGTTCCAACTTGT
>VYXH01011382.1:67298-91718 GCA_013397275.1 Burhinus bistriatus | reverse complement strand
TTATCTTCGTATAAAAGGAAAAAAAAAAAAAAAAAAAAAAAGCACGATCACAACTGGCTTGTGGTGGGCGGGTGTGTTGAAGGCACGAGAACACAGCACGTTCAGCTACATTGCCGAGGAGTTGGGTATCGGGCCAAAAGAGGCTCCCTGGAGAGTCTGAGACATACTCAGGAGGCGCTTCTAGAATTTGGTGAGGTCGTCACAGGATGTTGCTAATAATTCAAAAAATCAACAGAAACAAAAGACATGGAGACATTTACACTCACCTTTGAAAAGGAAATCCAAGAGTTCACTGATACAATCAGGTCTTTTAAACATGCCTCTTACTTGCTCTACAAGAACCGGCCGTTTGGCTCAACTTCAGAAGTTGCTGAATTTCAGTATTTATGGTAAGTCAACTCTACGTATAACCAGGCACACCGAAGCCGGATGCACGAGTTTCTTACGTACACAGCTGCCACCACCCCTCCCTTCCAGCACTCTCCAGTATTTCAGTTCTCATGTTCTTTAAAAGCATCTTGGCACTTCTTTTTTTGGTGGTGGGGTTTTTTGGGGTTGTTTTTTTTTTTTTTTTTGAGAGAGAGAGGGCTGGAAGGGAATGGTGAAGAGCTGGGACAAACAATAGGATGGGAAAAATCCACAGACATCCAATGTCCCGTGCAAAAACCCTACCTGAATGTGCAAACTGATTACTAGGGGTATTAAGGGAAGAACTGACTCTCCCAGGTTCCCCCTTTCACTCTTTGGGAAAAAACCAAAACCTTTAATCTTCACTGACCCATTCGCAGTGGAGCACTAATGGATTTTATTTGCTTTGGAGACGTGAAGCAGAGTAATATTTTTGTGCTTTGGCTTTTTGCAGCTGTTAAAACCTCCTGAGCAGTCCAGCACTTACCGCAGGGAGTGGGTCAGTGTCTTTCTCAGTCTTGAAATCTGAGACTCGACCACATTCCAGCACCCAGCACCTTTCCTCCTCCCGTCCACACCCCCTGCCGCCCTCTCACAACACTCAAATGTCTTGGTTCCTCCTGGCTGCAGTTAAACTAGAGGCACTCCTATGGAATACTTTAATTGTTCAAACAAGTGCACGGCATCCGAGATGCACAAACAATGGTCATGACTATTTACCTGCACTTTCTTCCGGATGCATTGTAGGGGTTTTCCTTGGCCCCCGTTGCTCACTGCTCTTCTCCCCGTTGCTCTCCTCCAGGGCGATAACAGGCTCCTGGCTCTTCATCAGCTGACTCAGCAGAACGGCCAGCACGTTCTGCATATCTCCCTGAGCGCTGGCTGTTTCTGGAGTCGCCTGCTCCTCTGGTAGCTGGGCCTCTGCAGGTGGCTCTTCTACGGGCTCCTCTGCTGCCGCCGCCGCCTGAGACTCATGCTGCTGAGTTGTGGCTTCTGTCAGAGCGTTGATGGACTGGTTGAGAGCCTCCAGCTGTTGCTGCATCTCCGGGTTAGAGTGTACATTCAACAGCTGGGCCATCTGCGGGACACTCAGATCGGTCTGGCTCTGCAGCAAGTTCAGTAAAACCGCTAGTTCGCTCTGATTCAGCTGCTGGGTGATTTCTCCAAGGCCTGCAGGAAACACAAGAAGCATCACAGGCAGGTTAGGCAAAGCTACGTCGCATTGGTTTGTAATCGCGACACTGCGCATATCAACAAACACCTCTTCTCCGTGTCCCCCGGGCCAAGGAAAGGGACAGAGGCTCCAGGAAGAGGATTCCAGGATAGTTTGCTCAGGTTTCCACCATCCGGTAGCCCCCTCCAGACTGGGATCAGCTCTGAACAGCGCTGCAGCAGCACCCCGTGGTACCGGGCACACACTGCACCCACCCAAGGCTACAGCTGGGAACCGCTCTGCTAGGAACCTTCTTCACTGCCCCCTCAAATCCACCAGCACAACTGCTTGTTAAAATCAGCTCAGTTGAGCCAAACCTGCCTCTTCCTCCGTTCGCTAACCGAGGGCATCCCCAGAATCAGACTGGTGAGCAAGTACCCCACCAGTTATGCCAGTAAGTCCGAGGACATGTGATGAAGACTGGAAACCCTTAGCCCACTCCAGTGGTAATCGGAGCAGCAAGTCTGACAGCAGCGCAGCCCCTCCCAGGCCTCCGCAGCACTCCATGGATCAAAAGCACTCCCTTCCTGCCCCGGAAAGCAGGTTTCCCGGGATGGAGCTAAGCTGCTGTTTGGGACGGAGGAAGGGCGTGTTCCACTGACGCAGCAAAAGAAATTAGGTCAAGCAGAAGCAATTCCTTGCTGAAAGCTGGCCTGGGATCACAGAGGACTCTGTCCTGACCTACAAGTATCCAGGTTAGTCTAAAATTCAACCCTTGAGTGGCATCACCTCCCTTTGCACCATGCGGGAGCAGAGCCTTCTGAGTGACAAGTGACAAGGGTGCCCCTTCACACTGATACTGACTTTGTAAGTCAAACTTTTTGGGAAGAAGGCTGCAAAGGTTTGGTTTTAGAAGCTTAAAATTAAGCTCCTTTTGCTGGTAGGCAACTAAGAACGTGACGCTCACTTTTCTCAGCTGTTTGTTAATCCAGCCACCACCTTTTGTCCATCTGCCATGTTTCATTGAACACATGGATTGCGCATTCCCTGGAGCAAGAACTGTCTTCCTTGTTACTTGTCAGTACAACATTTCACACAAAGGGAGCTTTAGCCCATATCTGGGTTTTTATAAGGCTTCTACAGAACAATCAGCGTGGTCTGAGCAGCTTTGTATATCTCTACATTCCCAAGAATCAGAATACCTACTCTCCAACTATTTCCTAGACACCGGAAGGTTGGTCACAGTTTTGGAAACAGCACACAAGTCCTGGTCCTGCAAGCCTCTATGGCTAAGTGATCTTTTCTACAAGAAGCAAAGTGCAATAAGTACACTTTTGCCCACCAGTCTGGTACGTTCCATGCCTAATCTTTATATAATTTGATCAACAAGATCAAACTTCAGCTCATTTTCACACCCGTTACATGGCTGTACCTTCCAGCCTATTATCTGCTACTTTGCTGGCTTAAGTGACTCAATGACTCCTTTCGTTACTCTCTGCGAAAGCACATTTCAGAACCAATAATATAACTCACAGAACAAATTCATAGTCAGCTCATCAGTGAGTGACTTCTGAAGGCCAGCCAGAACGCTCTGCAGCCAATGGTTTTCACAGCAGAGGAAGGGGGGGGGCGAGGAAGAAAATGAAAAATCAGGATAGGAAGATTCTGGAATGCACCTTCTGTAGAATTACAGGTGAAAGAACCAGACTGGCTTGAAAATGGACATAAGCCTCCCACACCCAGACCAGAGAGATAACGTATCAGGAGGAGCCTTTTACAGACCAGACTGGGCACCGACCTACTGTGTCTCCAGCACCAGACTCTGTTTTGAGCTGGGCAGGCTGGGGCTGCACAGGACTGCTGTTGTTTTTGACAGTGTCTGTGCTTGTAACAGAGGTAGTTTCTTTCCGAGAAACTTTTGATAATGGTGGCTCCTCCACTGCAATCCCGCTTTGCCGCTGCCGTCGGCGTTTCTTGCTCCACAGCTCGTGGCAATCCTGCCAGTGGGGAAGGCTGGAAGAGAACAACACTTCACAGTTAAGACACATGGCAAGAAAACCCGTTTAATCCTCAAAGACCACAGAAAAGTTATTAGTGCCATAAGAGAAGCACAGACGTTCCTTTGACTGCAACCATACCATTAAACCAGGAAGTGGCAAGTCCTAGAAGCGGGAAAGGCAGCATAATTGCACGTGACTCACTTAATTTGCACTGGGATCTCACCCTTGAAGGGACTGAGTTAGCTGTAATGCACACAAACGCCAATGAACACAAGTCCGCCAAGCTCTGAGAGTCTGGTGGCTTTAAGAAAGCAGCTGCCTTTAACTGCAGGAAATAGGAATCTCAAAAGCTACTGCCACACTTGCACGCAAAGCAGCTACGGCAGAGTTTTATAATCTGCTTGACTGGAGCAGGAGAAGACAGCCACTCTTCTAGTCAATTAACAAGCAGCATAAATGAGGCCTGGCCAGACCTCCATGGCACAGAGGACAGGGAGATGCTACACGCTACTCTTCCCTATCTTCCAACAGAATTTTACAGCATTAAACTGAGCTTTATAAAGCCAGCAGTAAAATACCAGCACAGGAAGAGCTGTTTGCTCAGCCATATGACAAAATGCAAGGGCAGAATCAAGAAAAAAATCCCAGAAATAACTTATTTCTGACCAAAAAAAAAAAAAAAAACAACCCAAGGCCAAGCCAGTGGCTCCTTCCCAAAGCTCATTAGCAGAGAGCCCACTGTGGTGGAGGATGCCAGCTGGAACTTACTCTGGAGGTGCCATTTTGCTGAGGTCAACATCCTTAAGGAAGTCACTCTGCAGGGCCTGTTCCGCTGTGCAGCGCTTGCCGGGGTCTAGCGTCAGCATGTGGTCCAGCAGGTCGAGAGCAGACGAAGGAATGCTGCGCAGAGTTGGAAACACGGCTGAATTAAGGGGTTGTTCTGAACAGGGGGAGAAGCCTACTTTCCAAGAGACAACTCAGGCTTAAGAGAAACCCCTGCCATCAAAATTTATTACGACGCGATGCAGCAGCTCAAAGACATCAACAGAACAGACATCAGATATGCGATGTCTTCAGTCTAATTTTTGCCATTTATGAAGAGCAACTCTGCTACAAATCCCACAAGATTATCACACAATTATACTGTCCCCCCAGAGAGCGCGTCTCTGAAGTCAGAGAGACTCAGCACCAAGAACCCCACGCTGTCAGGCGTGCGTTCCAGGTGCAGACCCTAGCTAAAAGTGTCACCAGCGTGCAGATGCAGGGAACTCCTCCAGAAGGCACCTGTGGCAGATCAGATATTTAGAAAGGGGACGGTGACCCCATTCCAGCCTTCCCCAGATGGGAGAAGCCCTCCTGGAGAGGGCTGCCCAAGGGCAGAAGGCAAGAAGGGGAAGCACTGGTTTACCCTGCCAGGTAGACTAGAGCCAAAGGATAGCAGATGAGTCGCACAACATGACAGAAGGCCACAACCCCCACGCAGCCACTTATCCTCTGTTTAACAAAACTCACAAGGAGAACTCCTCACGCAGGCGCCTTCGGTATTGCTTCTTCGGTTTCATAGTGTTGAAGTAGGGCAACTTGATGACATCCGGCCACACCGCTGGACAGGGGCTCCCACAGAGCCGGCTGCAAACCAGAAAAGCAGAGTACGATCAGCAGGTGACACGCAGCTAGGCAGAGAAGAGCCATCAACCCGAGTGAAAACGTTTCCTTTCTAAGCAACTTAGTGTACCGATAAGCTAGGTCTGGGCTCTCTTCAATGAAGACTAGATAGGTAGGTATCATGAAGACTAGGAGGTATCATGAAGAGGAAAAATGCTTACTTTGAGTTTATAAACCACCCAACACAATGAATTTTCAGTGAGATGTAATTTAGGTTCACGATCGTCCTGGTTTGAGGTAAAACAGGACCAATTTTTGCACTCAGCTAACAGCAGCAAAGTTTACTGAGGGTGTGTACATTAGGAGCCACACACAATGGTAGGCATGGACACGGAGATGCCTAACTATTCACATTTGCAGTTACAGTCATTTGCTTGTCCTATTCTGCAGGCCGATTAGAGAAAGAGGGCTCTTACAACACAGAGACTGTGTGCATGAGCAGTTTCTGCAGTACCTCTTCTCATAGGCATGCATGTGCAATGCTTTACCTGATTAATTCAAGCTGAGCCAGTTCCAGATTGGCTTGAAAAATAGGCTTCTTTGTAAACAGTTCCCCGAGGATACAGCTGGAAAGAGGAAAAGCAAGAGGTCATGACAGCAAACCCTTGGGATGATCGTTTGAACACTGCAGCATTTCTGTTCAGAAGCAGGTTTGCCTGAGGAGAGTTATTTGCATCAGGGCTTGTAGTTGAGAACTGACAAACTAACCTATGTGTACAGAGTCACCAATTCTGCGCAGCTGGGAAATAGCCTTCACTAGTAGGCTGGTTAACATGTCACAGGCTTCCCGCTTTAACTCTTCGTGGGGAAAGGAGGATGCGTCAATAGCACGACAAGAAAAACAGCCAGGCACCTCATTTTCCTCCAGATTCTGCCCATTTATCTTTTCAACTTTACTGAGGGATATCTGCTGGCCCAGATTATCCTCAGCTACCAGGAGTTTACTGTTTGTCATTGCCAGGCACAGGATATAGCCTTGCACGCACAATGTTTGTACACACACACTACATTTGTACAGCTGGAAGGGAAAGAAGAGAAGGAGGGAGGGGACAACTCTGACTCATTCAGTCCTTAACATCTACCCTTAAACCTTCTGACGGGAATGACAATCGGTGCCAAATATAGCTGTGGGCTGATACAGCCACCCGTCTGCTGGAACTGGGCTAACCCCACTCATTTGGCACAGGACACTGAACAGCAACTGGGCCTTGTGGCCAGAGTTTCCAGAAGTAATTAGCAGGGCCTGACTTTTACAAACCTTTGTTGTTTGCATACTAAGCTCCACTGAAAGTTTACCTGTGAGTATCACAACGGGAAGTACGCACTTTGGGAAATCCAGCCCCACAAGGCTCCCTACACTATTAGAAACCTGAAATCTCTACTTTAAAAATGTTTCCTAGATTTAGCCAAAAAAAATTGGGTGACAGTCAGAGCCATCTGAAGAGGTTACAGAAAACCTCTCTTATTAGGTCATTAAAACCATACACTGAAGCTATGACCAGCAGAGTAAGCCTGTCACCCGTTCTGATCTTAGTGGTACCTCATTATCAGAGGTTGGTTTGGTTTTTAAATAGCGAGAACAGATACCTTTTATGCTCTCACATGTCAATACCAAGAAAAGTCTCATTCTAGGAGTTTTTACTAAATGCTATAATTTTAGTTAGGTGATACGCACCTATTTCCTCAAAGCACAGAATTTTGAAAGTATTCCTACGCTATCACAACACACGTTGCCTGGCTGGAACAGATAGAGTTTCAGAAATCAGCAGAAATCAAAGACTACCCTCCATTAGAACTATTCTGTTCACGTGCTGATGTTCACAGCCCAAACAGGACAAAAGATACAAGCCATACACTTACCCACAGCTCCACACATCTATGGCTGGTGTGTAACGCTCCTCACCTAGCAGCAATTCTGGAGGTCGATACCATAATGTAATGACTTTATTTGTGTACGGACGGCTGGAATGTAAGATACAAAAGTAAATTGACAACAGGAGCCACAAACCCCTTACAAACTGTATTTATTACTTCCAAACACCAGAGTTAGGCATGTAAGCAGAAGCAGTGGGCTTTCAAGCGTCTCAACTTCCATAGCACCTGCCTGAGTTAAACAAAGCTGATGAGGTATCACAGATTTTACAGATCTGCCTGTGTGCTCTAGGCAGTAGGTTGTAGGTACCCAAGACTGAAAAATTCTGACCTACAACAGGCAGTAGCAGGTGGCCGTGACTGAATAGTGACTGATCTCAGAGCAAAACATGGTCCGTGACAAGCAGAGAAGATGTTTTGGTTCCTTATCGGCTGGTTTGTCTAATGAAAAACTATTAATACCAGCCAGGAGTACATTCTTCCGACAGATGGAGCTACATTGTACCACTTACACTGGAAATAATTTCTCAGGCAATGCCAGGACTTCCAAGTGAAGGGACTACGTGGATATAAAGAAGAAAGGAGCTCATCCCACCTAAATAAACCATTTCCCCCTTCTTCCACCCCACTACGCCTCACCTCTCCTCCGAGCTGTAGAGTCGGGCAAGTCCAAAATCTGCCAGTTTAATTTGCCCACTGAAAGACAAAAAACAGTTGCTGGTTTGAATCACAGCTAAGCTCACATGCTGCAAGCAGTAAAAGGTAAGAACCACCCCCCCCATGTTGTAGAAAAGCCTAATAAAGCAATGTTTGCAGTAATTACTTCTGGATATGCCAGTCTTAATTTTTCAAGCCCTATTTAATGCTTCAAAGAAAGGGGGGGAGGGGGGGAGCAATAATTCAGTCTCATCTCTATCACAAACGCTTCCCCACAGACCAGTGTCTCAGAGAAGTTTTTTAGATGGATATCTAGACATGTGGACACAACTATGCCCAGTATTATTCTCATAGGCTCAAAGTTTTCTTACAGGTATCCAAATAAAGACTTGAGAATTAACAGCAAAAGGATAATTGTTACGTATTCTGTGATGAACCACCTTACTGCCAAACATTGCTATCTTGAGAAGAGAGAGCATTCACAGAGAACTGCTACTTCCTACCTTAACCCTCAATGCTTTCTCTGCATGCAAGCCCTTCCAATAAACTGTATTTTTGCCAAAATACCATGGAGACCAAGTGTACACAGAGACCCACTCACTTCAAGTCAACATGAAAGGAAGTTAACTGTAAGGAGCTGCAAAATGGTGAGCAGAGGGCCTCACGTGGAGAGGCTGCTACCAACAGCAAGTTAAGGAGAAGGTTATTAGGGTGGTTCACCCTTGCAGCAGGAGCTGTCTTCTCAGCCAGCAGCACCACCCAGGAAAGCCACTGCTTAATTATAACCACCCATCACACCACTGGTGGAAACGTGCCAGGCTGTGCTCCTACAGTGGACCAACACCTCCTGGTCCTAAGTATACTCAAGGTGAAGATAACAACTGCGTGCTTCCAGCTGAGCCCAGAGAGAGCGCAGGGAAGAGCTTGCACAGAACTGCATCTGCTCCCAGGTTACCTGTTGTTCAGTAAGATGTTGGAGCACTTAATATCTCGATGTAGGAAATTCTTTTTGTGACAATAATCCAGACCCTCCATTAACTGTTTCATGAAAGACTTGATATGGTCCTCAGAGAAATGTACCAAGCCAGATTCTAGCAGCCCCATTAGGTCATGGTCCATGTACTCAAACACAAGGTAAAAGGCACCTGGTATAATAAAGAGAGAAGTGATTTAAGAGAGGCGAGACTAAGGAAAAGAAAGAATGAAAGTAGATTCAGTTGTTGAAACATCTTTTTGTGCACTGTTGAGTGCGTTCTGTTGGTGTTTTCTTTAACAGAGCCTTGCGATATTTAAGGCTTAGTGGGCATCCTAGAAGAAATATTTTTCCTTGAGGGGAGGACAGAACTGAAAAAATAAGTAGCCCCTCTAACGCATCAAGCCAAACACCTGAAATCAAAATACACCCCCAAAATAAATTCCTTGGAAATCCTGATCACATTTACCCATCTGTTTTGGTTTTTCTTTCAAGCTAGTTTAAGAGACTACTGCTATGCATGGCTTAAACTGATGTTTGTGTTGTCCCCTTCTCTCTCATGGAAGGGAAGCCCCAAAACAAAAGCTAGTGGGATGCTATAATGTCTTTCTTCCACAGTGGCAGAGGACAGAAAGTTTTCCAATTGGTGAGTCTGTTGGCACTAATCTGTGTTAAAAGTGAGTCTGTAAAGGCTTTTTTTTTTTTTTTTTAAGACTGCTCTTTTGTGACTCCACAGGAATGCAATGCATTATTTTAAGCCCATGTCTACCTCTGCTCTGCAGTGCGACAACTCATTGTAACTGGAATCTATCCTTTGATGTAATGCCAAATCCAGACGCCAAACTTGCTGGAACTATGTATCAAGGAGGAATGCAAAAAAGAAAATCTACACCAGAGTTTAGATTTTCAGTTTTACACTAACAAATAAACAAATGGGAGTTGCATCACCTCTTTGGCTAATTCAAACCACACCCTGCAGCAAATACTACCTTTGTCCTTCTTGAAATCCAGTGCATCTTGTTTGTCTGTGACAATTTCCTTCATGTTAACAACACTGCGGTGGATCAGCTGCCGAAGGATTTTGATCTCGCGGATGGCTGTGATGGGGAAGCCTTCCTTTTCATTGTCCAGTCGCACCTTCTTGAGAGCCACCAATTCACCTGCCAGAACAAGCCAGCGTCAAAGCCTCTGCACACATCACTGCTACCAACTCTGTGGGTTTCCAGGGGGAAGTTGAAAGTAGCTATGAGCACAGTCAACATCCACCAAGAAACAGCAGAGGCAGCTTTAGTTACCACCCTACTCAGTTTTGTTACATCGCTCTGTCACAAACTGCCACACCAAGAACTCAAGACAGATGACACCAGTGCTCCTCCTAACCTTCTTCAGAGGAAAGTCACACCGGTGAACATAAATTTACCCTGGAAATTCCTGCAGCCCCTTTCACAAGCTCTGCTACAATGAAGTCTGACAAAGGCACGTTTAAAAAGCAGGGCTTGAGTTGGCGCCTATGGCTGCTGTAGATGTACCTACCCATGACCATCTGACCACGTGTCAGATTGCACACACAGGGCACACGATTTCACAAGCAGAGAGGGCAGCTGGGCGCTAACTCACACTTACCGGAGCTCCTGTTCTTTTGCCCCTTTTGAAACACCTGATGTAAATGCTTATTCCAGGGCTGGAGCCATTTCTAGTTCTACAGGTATTCGTCATTAGCCGGCAACACTGCTAACGCTGGAATGGGTTTTAAGCACACCCACAGTTACAAGGCCTCAAAGAAGTGGAGTCAATCTGAGGCCACTTGGCATCCTTACCTGTATCCTTGTCCTTGGCTTTGTACACCTGCCCATACGTCCCTTCTCCAATAATCCCAATGATATCGAACTTGTCCACGCAACGCTTCCCCCAGTCGCTTTCCGTCTGTCTCCTTTCCCCATACCGAGGGCAACAGATTCTGAAAGAGGGAAGAGGACTGTTAGACATCTGAGTGCTCTACCTCACCCGCCACTCCACACACAAATACCCGTTCGACTGTTTTAAGCTGTACCCCAAAAACAAAAAGCAGAGGTCAGGCACTCCTGCAGCAGAGGTCTTTACACTCCTAGCAACTGAGCGTTCAGTAGAGTTTAGTGAATTATGCTACATAATCTCAACTACTCCAGACACAGACACTGCTATACAGGAATATTACACTTCTATTTCATTCCGATACTAAAACACCCCAGCCAGAACACTCTCACTATCAGATCTTTTCACTTCAGTTATGCATTTATCAGCTGCATAGGGCTAACAAGAAATACATTGTCCCTCCTGAGGAAATAAGGAGTGCAAAGACTGGGGAAGACAAGCAAAATGAATCTTACACCGCCTCAATTCCACAGACTGAGGTAGCAGAACCATTCTACTACAGCCTTCCTGGGGCACACAGTTAGCTACAGATTTCTACAAAGATCTCATTATATACTTCTAACTGAGGGTACCTCGAAGGAGAACCACATCAGCACCTTTATCTAAAAGATACCAAAGAATTATGCTACAGTAGGATAACAATCAGCGTTTGGAATCTTCTGCAGAAACACTGGACATTTGAGTTTTATTTAAAAGAAAGTGTAGCTAGCACCCTGTGTACAAAATGCCACGGGAGCTTGCTTCCTTGACAATTGCATGAATTTTGTTATCAGGGGAAGTTGTATATACCATGCAACATGACTAATACTGCAATCGTGCCTGAAGAAAAGGTGTTTGGCTCCTATTTGGAACAACCAATTCCTAGAAGCACCACGAGCTTTATATAGGGATATACATCAGGAGGTTTCCTTGGCCCGCAGGCTATAGGAGAAATCAAGAGAGAGCTTCCAGGGCAGATGTGGCTGGAGATTGAATATGACACACTCCAGCAATTCCTACCATTGAAAGGGGAAGACAACAGAATCCGTCACAGCTTCAGGAGCCTGAACCGTAGTCTGCATTTGGTGCACAATTTACACAACCTCCTCCTCCGCCCAAACTGCTGTACTGTTAATTCTCAAACAGATGGGGCAAGTGGCCTTCAGCTGTGAGTGGCCCAAATACAAAATAACCCACAGGAAACAGTTAATATACCATAAGAAAAAACAGAAACATGAACTCATTTTCTCCACATTTCCCTTCCCTCAATAAAGACAGCACTCAAACAAGTCTGGGGACAAACTGAACTAAATCTGGCCAAAGATTTATAAGTAAGTGCAGGTTAAGTGCTCTCCCCATCCCATAAATGGTGGAGAGGCTGCTGAGAGCTGGCAAAGCAGCTGCCAGGTTCAATTTCAAAAACAACTGCACTTTCAACAGCACCGTCTCCACATGGAGAACAGGGCGTGCAGTCAGCTCTTCTAGGAGTGCTGCAGCATACACCGAGACTTAACGCTTTGGAAACCTAGAGCAACATCTGTGTGAAGAAACAGAAAACCTAACAACTCCAAGAAGCTGAAAAAAAAGAAAGCCAGCCTTACTTTGGTCTCTTTTTGAAGGGTTGCTGAGGTGGTGTGGCTGCCTTTGGTTCCGGGGAGTCAGGAGGAGATGGGTCCCCTCCAGGGAGCTCTGGAGGGAGCGGGAGGTCCGTGAGTAAGTGTCGTGGTCTCTGCTCTCTATCTTTCTTCACAGGTTTTGGAGGAAGAATCTCTTTTGGACTAAACTCCGAAAAGTTAATACAATACAAAAGTCAGACTTAACAGTCAATTAACGACCAAAAAAGCCTACTGTAGGACAACAGCTCTTTATTTGAGAACGTTAAGTTAGGAGCCCAAGTTTAAGTGCCAAAATTAGCGTAGCCAAGTATAAAACAAAACAGCCTTAAATTTTGCAATGGTAATACATCAGGGGGAAAAGTGTTGGGTTTGAATGAGCATCTTCAAATAAACACAGAGCTCTCTGCGACTAGAACTTGCTCAATTTGCACAAATATGCAGTTATTCTGAGTTTCCTGTAAGACAGTTCAGGTTATCAGCCAGCACCCACTTTCCGACCCTCACTTCCTCTATTTAGTCCATTTATCATAATGAAATTAAATGCATGACTTGTTAAGGACCACTCTAAGTACCAGAATTAAATCTCTCTACAAAAGTAACTTTTAACTTCTTAGCAAGGTCTGAAATGTAGTTTTAACTTGTGAAAATTGCTGAGAAACCAAAAGCTGACTTTTTAGAAAAAGCTCAAATTACCAATGGCATCAGAAGCTTGGTTTAGACTGGCAAGAGTCTCATAAGCAGAGCCTAATCTCTCTCATGTATGCAGCAGGGAGAATTCCTAGGTCTCAATAGTCAGGAATTCTTCCCCACGCAAATCTCTGCTTCACCAGGAAAAGAAAAAGATTAAGAGATACAAACAACCTTCCAAGGTTGGTTTTTAGGGCAGCCAGCAGGAGGTTTGCTGTTTGTCAGCATCACCAGGTCTAACACTGGCACCGAGAACTCCACACAAATGAAGTGATGAAGTAGGTCATTCTCCCAATTTTTTTATTAGGCGCTGCCTAATCTGCACGAAAATCTCTTGTGAAATATAGTTCAGAAACAAGCAAGACAAAGAAGGACACTATTCTGGCACTGAGCTCTGACGTCTTCTGTAAAAGATGCGGGAGCAATCTTCTCCCACTGCTAGGAAGTCACCAGGCAGCCGCAGAACTAATTGCACATCACACCAGCCTAGCCCTGCGAGGAAAGCATTCACCAACAGGCACTATTACCAGCGGTACCTATCCTAGAAACACCAGGAGTGGGAGAGCTGTACGGACTGAAGCTCACTCCCCATTAACTGCAAACTCTTCATGTGCAGAATGATACCCAGCCGGGTCACTTCACCAAGGCAGAATCCACGTTAAACCTCAGAAGAGGTTCTTCAAAGCAGGATTTAGACAGCCAGCGCCTACAACCGCACGTAGGAGGCAAGAGACTTTCTTCCAACGGAGCAGATCAACTAGCTTTTGCTTTCTTTATGGCCTTCATACCTGTATTTGAAGCACTGATCTAATGTCCAGTTCCTACAGCTTGAATGCTCACAGTAACAAAAAAAGCAGTTGTTCATTTGACTTTGTGTTTAATCCACTTCTGACTGGCAATTCATTTGTTCCTGATTGTATTTAGATATCTAATAGTATAGGCTAAGCTTGGGCCCTGTGACTCTGGCAGGGATTCAGCCTTTTTCCAGACACGTATCAAAAGCCAACGTCTTTGCAAGACTTCGAGAAGGGTGAAGGTGTTTGTAGGTTTAACCCGCAGGTGCCCAGCCTTCCAGGAGGCCCCTTCTCTCCCTCTCACCAAATAGTTACCGTTTTCCCCGCTGACACACTGTCATCTGTACTTAGTTAATCTACTTGCATATCAGTACTAGTGCTACTACATGGTTCCTGTAACTTTAATCACCCCCAGAACATTTGGACATTTCACCAGGCATTTCTTTCAAAGTGAGAAAGTCAAACAGACCCTTCAGAGCTGCCCAAGCAGAAAAATGACAAATTACGAATGCCAACTGCCTAACAAAGACTGCTAGAAGCTACCTCCCTCCTTGCCCTCCCCTAAAATAGCAGGAACGCGATCAGTCAGGTCTGCATTTTTAATTATGCTAAGTGCTGTGAACAGTCAACCAGATGTTCCCAGGAACCTATGCAAGCTATGCAACACCAAACGCCCACAAAGTTTGTATCACTTGCTCCTAAACAGCTTTTCCTCTCCTCCTGCTACAACTCCTGCTAGGTGGAGCGACCCACAGTGCACCTTGCCTGCTGTGAAGTCTAAAAGCATTACGGAGAGACGGTAAGTCTTGAGAGCTCAGAAAGCATCAGGAAAGGTTAAAAAGCCACTGAGTTCTCCTGGTCTCAGCATATGAAAACAGAAGTCTGAGAAAAGTTCTGTTCATAAATACGAAGGCAGTTGATGAAGAGTGAGCCTCTGTACAGAGTCAGCGCCATATGCAACTGCCACTAGACTCAGCAAAACGAAGCGGGATTTCCCGTCCTTTTATTGGGAAAAAGTCACTGCAAATCCATTTACTAAGCTAAGCAACCAGCTGTATTATCGCCCACACTCCTAAGTTCATAGTGATGGCAGAGACAAAACACACTTTTACAAAACTAAGCCACACCTGGGTGGTAAAAAGCAAAAAAGAGCTCTAGGTGTGAGTGGCTAAAAAATAAAATACGTTATTTGCAGCACAATTTCTGTGTTTGGAAATAAGAGAACACAGCAGCAGAATCTTGCTGGCATTTGAGTTGGGAAAAATCTGCAATCTGTTAAAAGCTACTGCTCATCATAGATACATTTAAACTAAACAGATATTCACTGAACAACATTACACAGCTTAGGAAGGGCAACAAACATGCACAAGCCTAACTTTTATGTTTGTCGCAGTGACAACATTACCCAAATTTACATCGATACCAGGACAAACCATGAAAATCAATTAAATGAATGAGACTATGTAACATACTGTGTTCACTTCAACCACAGGGTAATTATATCAAGTCGTAACTATCACGTAACACACTATTCATTAAAAAACACGCTTCACTAACCAACAAGATACCTAGTACATCTTTAGTGATGGTTGGAAACACACAGAAGTTGTTATGGAACTACAGGCTAAGCAGATCAAGTAGGAAAACAATATACCGCTGACGACCTTATGTTAACAGCACTACAACATGCTAACAACTACAAAAGGAAAAACAACAAAAAGATTTGTTTTTCTTCGTGTCCATCTCCATTTTGGATATTCTGTTCCATTCCTCTCTCCGCCCCCCCCCCCTCCCCCGGCTCTCCCCAGCTGAAAAAACCCCACAGTAAGGTTTTTCAGACAAGTTCATATCAGAAGCCAAGACCACCACCAGCCAAGACCCAGAACAGCGAGAGCTACAATTACAGGACAGAACTAAATCTGCATGTTTTGATTAGAAATGATAGGAAACAGAAAGCTGAAGTAGGTGCAGTTTCACTCTTTCATTTTTAAACTCTTTTTCAAACAAACAATACCTCCTTCTGAAGTAATAAGGACTGTATTAATTATTCAATAATTAAGACAATACTTAAGTTAAACCAATGCCATTTTCCACACGTGGGCATGTTCAATGCATCTGGAACTGAAATAGCTCCAGTTTGTATTCTTGCATTGGAATTGTTAAGCTCTTTCCTGTTACTTAAACACAAGGTTTTGGGGGAATTAAACAAAAAAGCAATTTCAAAATAAGCCTGTGCAAATGGCTGCAACGCAAAGGGCTGCGTAATTCCAGATCCATATTTCATGACTGTAATAAATACGAACAAAGAGCGATGTGAAACCTTTACTAACCAGCATTAAAACAGCAGCCAAACCTCTCCTCCTCACTGAGATAAGCCGTAACTACCTGCACGGGATCGTAAAACTCTCCACATAAACCTGACAAGGCCAACGCCAGGAACGGCCTTGCAGTAACGCATTTCTACCAGTGGTATAGTCTTCAGTGTGCTCTGCAGGATAAGCTAACAACTGTCAAACTAACCAAAAGAATCTGTTTATTTCAATGGCTTGCTGTTAAATGCAAACAGGATGCTCTTGTGTGACCTTACCTATCCAAGTCATCTTCCCCAACTAAAACAGGGGGGAGCGGAAGCGGAGGCAACGTTGAAGTTTTCAGGTGTGGGATAGCAGCCGTCACAGACACTTGTGTTTTTGTAGCGACTTGGACAGAGGACTGAGAGTTCACCTGAGAGGATAAAGTAGACGTCCTTGGGTGGGAAGAAGATGGCAAAGACGTTGGGGCTGAAGTAGGGACCTGAATGGGAGTCAGTTGGGATGGTGGCAAAGGTGGAACAGCAGGTGACGGAGGCAAAGGCGGCAATGGTGGAGTCGGAGGTGGTGGTGTGGTTGTCGGCAGAGGTGGAGGAGGTGATTTTATTGAGGGTAGTGGGGGTGGAATCTCCTTCTCTGCTGTGTCTGTCTCTTTTGGAGATAGGAGGTCCTCTACCACTGCTACAGGCTTCAAGTCTTTTGTTCCCGTCTGTTTTGAATCTCTAACTGGTACAGGATGCTTCCTCTCAGAGTTCTCCTCTGCCTTGGTTTTTGTTGTCTCTGCGGGGGCTTTAGTCTCTGCATTCGTATACAGTAAATTAACTAATTCTGTATCTGAAGATGATTTTTCAGATTTAACGGTTTTGATGACCTTTTTAGATTCTGTTCCAGACTCCTTAATTTCAGCTAAGCTGTTCTCCTTTCTAGATAGGAAAATAGGCGAGCCCTTTGCCTCCTTCCCATCCACCTTGGCCGCAGCTGCTGCTGCTGCCGCTCGCTCCTTTTTCTTCCTGCTGAGTTCTGCCCCCAGGCTGGAGTTCAGCGGTAGCCTTGTCGGTGATATACTGGAATGGCGACTGCGTGACCCAGACCTCTGCTTTTTACTGTGAGATGATGAGTGTCTTGAATACCCAGGACTTCGGCTTCGGGACTTCACAGATTTCCTGTGGAGAGAACGGGTAGAAGACAAATGAAACGAAGCATCTCTCAACCTCTGAGCTACTCGCCAACATCAACAGTCCTCTTTGAAAATAATTCGATTCCACTATTCGTCAACTAAGTTCAGAGAGTCCGTAACACCTGTCTGGAGAGACTAAAGCTACCGAAAAAAGTTTATTGACTAAAGCAGTACAAGTTTCAGGTCATCATCCAGCCTTCCAATGCCAGGACTACCCTCACAATCACACTGTTAAGACAGAAATGAAGGATCAAGATCGGACAAGTCTCAAGGTAAAGACGAGATCACAGATGCACGTGCTAAACAGAAGACTTCAGTCGAGAGGATGAGTTGGCAGTTTACGAATCTTTCACAGTAATTATGTACAACTTTAAAGGAAACAACGGATAAAATATGACTGCCCTCACGGGAATGCCGCCTCGGGAAACATCTCACTTCAAGCTAATTTTTCCCCTGGTTCTTTTACTATCATCAGAAATCAAATTTGCATATTGTGATTCAGGAGAAGAAAAAAACACCCCGGAATTTTAATTCTGTTTGAGGTATGTCCAGAGGGTCTGTCTTCCTCTACAATAAATGGGCTCTAAATTAGGTATATATGCAGAAATAAAAAAACCACAGTGAAAATCTGTGTTGTGAAATAAGCAACAAGCAAGGCAGGAAACACCTCACACCATCAGGGTACGCACCGCAAGCACGGGGTGAACCTAGTCAGAAGGCAGTAGTAACCGCAAACTCAGTGGAGACTGATGTGGAAACAAGATAAAAAATAAAATGGAACTGGAAACTGGTACTTCCAGTGTCTATGTCAAAATTACTGACAAGACAGAACTGTTTACTTCAGGAGGAACTAGGATTTTGCAGGTTACAAGACAGCACACTTTAACTGTACACGGGGTAGGCTCTGATGGGTTTAGAAGCTGTGTGAGACAACAGGAACACGAGAAGTTTTGACATCAATACTGTAATAGAAACTATGCTCAAAGTTTATTTTTATTCTGTGATTTATTGCTCAGAACATACCTGATTTTGAAAATATGGAATGCTCTCAAACTATAGTTCCACGCTAGTTATACAGAACACCCAATAGCAAGTAAGTTTAAACACAGCAGACACCGGCTCACTTGTAACTATACTCGGAACGTAATTAACAAGATCTAAACTGTTTATAGTGCGACACAGTATCATCCTGAGGAAACAAACCTTTGGAAAATAAACTGAAGAACTGAGACAGACTAATGCAAAGTTCCTTGCTAGACACCATCAGCACCTTCAAGGATGGACACAGTTGTGATTGCAGGGGAGGTGAAGGGTCTCGCTGCACAGTGGCGTGGAGTTTAACAGAACCCTCTCCCCTCGCTACTCCAAGCACAAGCATTCTGTCCTCTCACTAGTACGTACAACCCCAAACCTCGTGCTCAGTGGTCAAAGAACACTATGACTGTAGGTAGTCCTTACCTTTAGACTTGCAAAATAAATATACAACCAGAAGGAGAAAAAAAAAAAAAAAGTGTCATCTGAAGTTACTCAACTATTTTCCTCTTCAACACACTTTCTGTAATGGGAATGCTGCCTCAGGATCATCTCCTTTTCCAAGGTTTCTGCTTAATGAATTAACAGTCTCAGACTCAGTTTACCATTTGGATAGCTGTTCACCTGCCGCATCCCAGTGCAAAGTTGCCAGGAGTTGAAAAAGCCATTAGGTTTTCACCGTGCTCAAAGACATTCGCAGGCTAAGGAAAACATTCCTAATTAATCCTGTAGGATGTAGTTTACTGCAACCACAAATAGTTTTGGGGTTAGCATTCCCTACTACAATTCTTTCAGGACAGATCGTTTAAGATGCAGCAATACTCAGTTTTCTGCTCCCTGTCTCCCCTCCTTCCCCTTGATTACCCCCCAACAGTTATTCCAACTCAACTGGTTGCAGAGCAACATTCTCTACAACATCACTCAGCAGATCTGACATAAAGTAAACTTCCCCAAAAGTGCAGTTTTCCCTTATTTTTAAGTGCTACATTAGAAATGCAGCCACCAAAGACACCTGCATGGACACAAGCGAGGGAAAGGTAATGCTGGAGGGGCAGCGGGATGTGCAGACGGAGCACAGGGCTCAGGGTAGGATCCCCTTACACAAGGGATGCTGCGGAAGGAGCTGAACCGCAGAACCAGCACTTCCAACCTGGCGAGGGCTGGGGATGACTCCCTGACCTTCCACCCTCTGTTCCACCAGGACTAAATCCACTTATTCCCTCCCAGTAGTCTTCTCCACTCCACAGGCACCGCTCACTCTTTTTTCTCTTCAGTCATCTAATGATAATTACCTATAGTTATTAAACAAAGAGCTGTTGTTTTTAACCCCATTTTCCAGCTTGGTGTTTACAGCTTCTTTGTTAGACCTGAAAAACGCACCGCATCCAGAAGCTTGTCTGCTTTCCCAGCTGTATCAACACAACCAGTAACAGACCACCCTACACCAAATCTTACCTCATGAGGCCATCAACGGCCCCAGCACCACCACAGCGCTTGCTGAGGGGCGGTCTTCCACAGCAACACTTGCTTTAATCACTGCTGGATATCTCAAAAAAAGATGCAGTAAGACAGAGGATGCACAGGCAGATTTTGCTTTTTAAAGATACTCTTTTCATCCTCTGGAACAATCTTTTCGTGGCTTTACCGGCAGCCTTTCAGTTCACACTTTCACCCCTTTCACCCTTAACTCCATCACCTACTTGCTTTGCTAAGATTACCAGGGATGGGTGGGGGGCAATTCAGTCTCGTGCGCAGTTCTTTTTCTGGATAAAAATGCTCTGGGGTTAAACAAACACCTTGTTGTCTCTCTAGCACTGGAAACTAGAAATACAAGACACTAACCATGACAACTGTGAATTAACATAAAGAACTCCGATGATCACTCATGTAAAACTCCAAATAATTAGATTAATTTAACTGATATAATCAGAAGATTAGAATAGTCTTTGGAGGATGGAATGCTAGAAACCTCCAGACCTCCTCATGCTGAAAACAACACCACAGCTAATAGCTGCTAGCAGAGGTGACCCTGAAGCACTTGGCAGAACACAGCCCCACATCTACATACTATACAAACTAGGAACATCTGCAGACATTAAAATATTCCACCTGCTCCAAGCCACAACAGGAGTCAGGAGTAAAGTGAAAACTAGTATCTGGGAAGCCTGACTGCATGCCCCATGCTTTAGTTGCTCAAGAAACAAGCTCAAACAGCAGGCCAACTTTTCTTATTTATGAATGCCCAGTGACCTTTTGCCATGGCAAGGATCTGCGTGGCTACTAACAGTGGCTACTACTACAGCACGTGCACAGGCTCACACTTCGCTGCTATACTTAGTACAAAGCACAACCCACCTTCGGCAAGCTGAAGGACTCTGGAATTTCTTCTTCTAGTTTTAGCTGCAATGACAACAGTTGCTACAAGGAATGGCAAGCCACATCTGTTATTTTTCCCTACTGACCAAATCATCCTCATTTCCTCCTAAATTGAAAGCAAGTTGTTTTGCACAGCCATTTGAAATGCAAACATTCTGTATTTTCTCCAATCAGCACAGCACATTGATTCAGTTTCCTAACACTGGATTTTGGATGTGGAGATTAAAGAAAACACAGAATGCACTAAAAAAAACCCCAGCCGTATTGTCAGACAGTGGAAATAATTCAGTGTCCCAGAAAAGCCCGCGTTACCTCCTCTGAAGAATTTAAGCCATAGTCAGATGTTCACTGCGTAAGTGAGTGTGCCAGTTAAAGAGGTTTTCTCTCCCAAACTGCTCCTGCCCCTCTGCAGGAGCCAACGGAAGAGATCGCGCAGTCATTCCCCAGCTACTCTGGTGCAAAGTCAGCTGCCTCCATTTACACGCTCGTCTGCAGCAGATCAACCAAAGCTGGCTTCAGTGAAGCTGGCAAGGAAGGCTCAGCGATCCACTCCTTCAGGTGAGCTCCTCAACAGCCGTCAGCAGAGGGGCAGCCCCACCTTTGGCTTCTGGAGCAGATGTTTGACCATAAACTTACACCAACTGCCTCACCGCACAGGCTGCAAGCTCAGTGAAGCACAGCCAACAATGAATTACAACGTACAATTTGCCGAACATAGGGAAAACACATTAAATTCCCTCTGTCCCTTTACTAGAATCGCTTCAGGCGGGTGTTTTCTGAAGGCATAATCCATATTATTTGTTCTGCTTTAAAAGAATGTATCACACAGTCAGTAAGTTATCCGCCCGCCCAGAGAAGAGAGAAGAGTAGTAGGTTATCAATTGAAGTCAGAGATTCAAAGAATTCAGTACAAGCTGAGCGTAAACAGCAAGTAACCTTTGGAATCTATTTTGGTTTGGGGTCTAGCATTTTGCCAGTGAGTCAAAGATGCCCTTAAAAAGTTTCTTACATGTGTATGTGAGTTCAGGGAAGCAGCACGAAGTGCTGCAAAGTTGCCCCCATAATTAAGATCGGGAAAAGATAACTGCTTGATTTCTCAATTCAGAAGCAACTAGCCACTTACAGAAATAGTAAGCTTCAGTTCGCCTGGGTAGTAGAGTAACCTGGGGGGGAAAAACCCACATCTTTGTATACCACTCCAGTCTCCACATGGTTTCTCCCTGGTTAGGGCTGAACACGGACATTTAACAGGTGCCATAATACACAATTATATCATGAAGTATACAGATGTTTTCTACTACTGTATTCTTACTCTTTCAAAAGTATTAGCAAATAACATGTAAGAGCAATGCCACCAGGGTGAAAAGGATTGAGGGGAGGGAGAGGAAAGACATCGACTACTATCCTTCAGAACCTCTCAGGTGTACGCAGAGAAAACAGGGCAGAGGAGAAACAGCCTGAAGGAAGTTTTCACTATGTAAAATCACAGCAGAATAAGTAGATTTTTACATAACAGCTTCCAGGGTGCTAAAACCAATACGCCTCTCTCACAGCACGCACAAAGGCACTATTTCAAGCCCACTATGGAAGACAGTATTCCTGAAGTTAAAAGAAGAGCTCTCGTAACAAAGGCCAAATTCCAAAAGCCTCGAGTTCTTTGGGAACTGCTGATCACATAAACGCACTCTGGAGGCAGCCTCTTCACTCGCAGCTCCCATTTGGACCAGAGGATGCAGTACAGCTAGCACAGTGCAGAGCACTTCTACAGCGATTACATTCCAGGTCACATCTCAATTGCCATGGAGCTACAACCAAAGCTCCACAGCACCCATGGTGACAACTGGAAACTCACTTAACATAAGCTGAAGCTAGAAAAAAAGAATCAACATTAGACTATGTATTCGTGCATATAACAGGATGAACCAACATCTGAAATAAAATACACAGAACTACCTTCAAATAATAGTTTCCTTCTGTAGCAAGGTCACTGACTAAAGGAAAAAAAAAAAGAAAATTATAGTTAAGCCAAAATACAGCTGGTTCCTACTTGCTCTTCCAGAATGCCCCGATTTCAGAATAGAAGCAAGAAACTCTACTACTGAGAAAAGAAAGTTTAGGCTAGAAAGATGGAATTTACATGTGGTCATCTCTAATTCAAGGGAAGAGAAGAGACAAGTCAGTTGAGAAAGACCAAAATACACTCAAAACAAGCCACCCTCCTGAAAAGCGTGATCGAGTTCCCGCATGTAGTAAATACATAAAGGCTTCCAGAAATAGGTGAAAACATGCTCCCTGGCTGAAATTCTCACCAGGGAAGCACAGTAGATCCCACATGAGGAGCCGAATGGCTCTGTCTGCCTTGGGAGCCCAACCCTCCCCAGGAGCCCCGGCCCTTCTGCAGGGGCCACCTCCAGAGGTGGGTGTAATTTAATCCCAGAAGCTCATTCAGCCCTGGGCCTCTCTGCTGAGAGCCAACATGGACGCTGCCTAACGCCAGTCAGGGAGGTGTTTTCCACAGTGTGAACACCATTTGAAAGGGAATTGCCACGAACTCAACCAAAGCAATTCCACACAAATCACTCTGCAGCCAGATTAGGCAGCCAGTGACCTGGGCCCCAGCGAGATGAGGAAGGGGGTTAACCCCTCCCATGCCCAGAACCACCCCAACCACCCCCAGACACTTCCCCATTCCCCAGGGCATGGAAGGCAACGCGGAGAGCACGCACCTGGTGATGGGGCTTCGGCTCACAGACCGCTTCGCAGCAAAAGGGCTGCTCGAGCGCCGCCGGCTGTACGGGCTGGGTGACCTGCCACTGTATGACCCACTGCCCCTCTCGTAGCTCGAGGAGCGCCTCCTGTTATATGGGCTTATGGATCTCTGCCGCCGGCTGTAAGGGCTGGGAGAGCGAGTGTTCGACTGGTAGGCCACCGGCTCCTTGTAGGGTGGGCTGATGGACTGCCGGCGCGAGGAGCCGCCGGGGCTCTTCCTGTAGGGATCATAGTTACTGGATGTGTGAGAGCGGGGAGGGCTGAGATCGTATTCCTGGATGTAGGAGGCTCCTGAGGGGCTGTCGTCCAATTTAGGGCTGTCGGACCATTTTCTGTGAGGACTTCTGGATTTCCGCTTCGGACTGTCAATTGTTTTGTAACTTTTTGGAGCATCCCTTTTCCGATGGCTTTTACTGCGTTCTTTGTGGCTGGACTTGAGCTCCCGATCCTTCCTGGATTTCTCCTTGTGCGCTTTGGCTGACCGGGACTCCTTGTTGCTACTCTTAGAGGACAGTGACTTTGGGTGCTCCTCGCTTTCAAGGAGTCTCTTGGAGGATCCTGATATTCTCTCCTTGGTGGACCCGGACCTGCTGGATGCCTCCAGGCTCTTTTCTAACTTCCTCTCTTTTTCTGCCTGTTTGCTCTTCATCAGCTCACGAATACGCTTGTGCTGGTGGTGCCGGTGCTTCTGTATCCGCTCACTCCTGTCCGCTCTCCTCTCCTCGTTCTCCCTCCTGTCCAGCTTGAGGGCCACATCATCCGAGAAGGTATCCGAATCCGAACTGATGTCATCATACTCCACCAGTGGCTTGATCATCGCGCCCAAGGGTGCCGCCGTCTCCTGGGCTGCCAGCGGTGACTCCTTGGAGTGCCTGGACTTATGCCTCTTGTGCCTGGAGGCCAGCCGGTGCCTCTCCTTGCTGTTCGAGCTCCCGCTGCCAGGCGTGTGCTGCGAGGACCCCCCGCCGCCCCCATCCTTCTTGCCCCCATGTCTCTCCGGATTTGGCATTCCTCCTCCACTGTGCTCGAGAGAGGGGAGGGG
>VYXH01011382.1:50130-66731 GCA_013397275.1 Burhinus bistriatus | reverse complement strand
CTCCGAGGCACCGGCGCGGCTCAGGGTCGGGCTGGGGCTGAGGCGTGTTCCCCGCCGGGAGGACCGGGCTTTTCTCCGGCACCGGGACTCGCTTCCCCCGGCTGGGCCTCTGGGTCTTGGTGCTGGCTGTGGGGTGGTTCCATTTTTGAGGGAAATAAAGGCGAATATGCTGGTGAGGCTCTAACTTTGCTGAAGCGTGGCAGAACTCCCCCTGTCCCTAGGCTTAACGGGATCCTAGCAGTGTCCATAAAGGCCTGGAGGGAGGGCCGGCATGAAGCAGAGGGAGCCCGGCTGGCGTCAGGAGTGAAGCAGAGGCCGTGGGCACAAGGGGAAAGGCAGGAGCCTCCACCGGAGTATCAACAAACGCTTTGTCACTGTGAGGGTGCCCGAGCGCTGGCACAGGGTGCCCAGAGAGGTGGTGGAGTCTCCGTCCTTGGAGAGGTTCAGAAGCCATCCCGACGAGGTCCTGGACAACCTGCATGGGCAGGGGCTTGGGCCAGGTGGCCTCCAGAGGTCCCTTGCAGCCTTAAGTGTTCTGTGGTTCTGCCGTAGCTGAGAGGTGTAAAGTGTCTGAAAACATCTGGCAGACATTTATTTATTTTTGGATTTGACAGGGTCCGCATTAGGTCTGTGAACAGTACGTGCATCAATAATGAAAACAAACCCGTGAAATTTTGCAGGCGAGGGCTTCCAGGGTTGCATGCCTTGGCGGTTAAAATGTCATAGAGGCGTGTTTGCCCTCGACCTGCTACTGCCAGTGACAGGGTTTGTTTTGGCAGTGATGTCCGCTGGGGTTTTTTGACATAGGCAAGTCTAGAAAAAGCTTTCTCTTAACAAAAAAGCAAAAAAAAAGACAAAATTGTAGGACTCTTGAAACCTGTGTTCTTTTTGTGTGTGTGTCTAACTACAGAGTAGGGAAAAGATGAACCATTTCATCTTGGAACTTTTTTAGCTAATTTATCCAAAACTAGTTATTTGCTTAGTCACTGATCCTGTATCCCTATTCGTAACAGTGGAACTTTCTCAAACATACAGAAATGAGCTTTTAGAACCACAGGTAGTAGGTGGAAGTGTGTGGGATATGAGAGGTGTTTTGTAAAGGCTGAGCAGGTTCCAGATTGGTAGAGATCGGTGACTCCCCCAGTTGCCCACTGCTTCGTTGTCTCCCGGTGTTTGGAGCCGTGCCCTGGCTCTAGAACAACACGGAGGAGACACCAGCCCTCGTGTTTCAAGCTAGCGTGAGGTAGGAGTGTGTCTGGTCAGAGAATTTGTGACAACTGGCAATCGGACCAATTGGGTTGAGGTTTTTGGGGATGGAAGGGTCTGTGAAGATATCCTTACTGTACAAGGAGTTGGAGAACCGGAAGAGAGAACAGTGAAGGGGAATCCGAGAAATGAAGCTCTATCTCGCTTCTTTAACCCAACGTTTTGTACACTCTCCATTTCCTGTCCCAGGGAAGCTTCATCTTTTGACCATGCTGTTATATCTTCAGCAGTGCCCTGATATATTCCTGCCATGCCAGAACTTAACCTGCTGGAGCCACATAATATAGACTCCATGCAGAATAGGAGCTGAGTTTTTCTCCCAACAGGCCCGTAGGCATTTTATGGTCCTTTAGGTTTTGATAGATTGTGATATGAACATTTACTTAACCTTAAGCTCTAGGCTGCAGGGAAAAATCAGCAGTAAATAAGTTTTTTGAAGTCATGTTTAGCTTAAAGGTGGAAAGTATTTTCGTTACAACTGCCAACCTTTTTTATTTGTAAAATTTCCAATGTCGTCTCATTCTCTTTTCTGAATATTCCCCTGTCTTGCAGAAACGGAGAAGCTGAATAAGATGAGTACCCTCTTAGAAAGACTTCACGCAAAATACAACCAAAACAGACCTTGGACAGAAACCATGAAGTTAGTCCGTCAAGTCATGGTGAGAATTGTTGGGATCTCAGCAGGAGGGATTGTGAAGTTTCTTTAGTAATAATTTTGTTGTCAGTCTGTTAGTTCTCTTCAAGGTGCTTTACGTTTTGTTCAAGCTTTGACTTCCTTCTGGGCCAGTGTGGTTGAGGCGTGTCAGTTCTCACACCCTGCAGCGTGCAGGGGAGGGAGTGATGTCCGTACCCTTTCTGTCTGGCATGCCTTTGCCTTCCCTAATTACAGCCTCCCCCTTTACAGCCTAATTGACGTGAGGCAGCTGTCAGCTCAGCGCCAGGAAGAGGGTTAAACTTGCGGTTTCAGCCAGTGCTGAGAAGCCCAAACCATTCTGCCGCTTGCTGTTTCAGGATGTTGTGCTTTGTAAAGCAATTTGCTTCTATTCAGTGATATTCAAAACTCGGTGTTGTCTTCGTCAAACATGGGTTTGAAATATCGTTGGGGGGAGGGAGGAGCAGGAGGCAGGGGAGAGCTTCAAAGGCTTCTGCGTATATTGTGGTGTTAAAAGTTGGCCTGTCTCGTTATTTCTCTGTAGTCTCTGGTATGATTCTTAGTTTATACCTGTTAAAAAGTTGCTACAGTCTGTTCTTCCAGATGAGCAAGTAGCTTAAGAGAAATAAATCAATTTCAGACCTGCGTTTGTTACCTGCTTCCAAAATGGATATTGTTCTCCTACAGGAATCAAAATGAGGAAGTAATTTTGGGATGAAATCTAATCTGCTTTTAATTACCTAAATGAACCTCACTTGATTGAACAAAAGTTGCAATAATTCCCTGTTGCTGAGTGGTACACAAAAAGGATGTTTTTCTCCTTTCTGACTAAGGAAAAGCGAGTTGTGATGAACTCTGGGGGGCACCAACATCTGGTGAGCTGTTTGGAGACTTTGCAGAAGGCACTAAAAGGTCGGTACATTCTGTGCATGCACTTTACGAACTGCTTAACAGTGATGTGCTATGGAAATACTCCAAATCGTAAAAGCAAGCAAGGTTGTTGCTAGCACATTTCACTCTGTTCCCTGTGCATATGTGCTCACGTTTGCATAAGCATGCTTATCTCCGTGCCAGTCAGTACCGGTCAAGATTGCCTGTGTTACTTTTATTGTAAATGCCCGTACCTGAATTCCACTTGTGGAAGAAAATCCATTCTCTCTTTGCCGTTCTGAGAACGTTTGGTTTTCTCTATGCAAATTCTTCTGCCTGTATTTTGAGTACAGATAATGTGTATAATTGTGAAGGTGTGAGCAGACATGGGAGGGACTAACTAGTTGAGATTGCTTTTAATGCTGATGTCTTATTCCTGGGGAAACGTTGAATCATTTCACTAAGCCTAGCCTTTTGCTCTCTCCATCTAGTATCTTCTCTGCCTGCCATGACCGATCGCTTAGAGTCTATAGCTAGACAAAATGGGTAGGTCTTCTCCTTTATTTTATGCAAAAGCTTTTCCTGTTTATCTGTACGCATCGTAAGCTCGCTGCTGGTTTGATTGGTTTTTGTGTGCATCTCATAGCAATTTTTGTTTTGTTTTGTATGTAAGCCTTGGATCTCACCTTAGTGCAAATGGCACTGAATGTTACATCACTTCAGACATGTTCTATGTGGAAGTCCAGTTAGATCCTACAGGGCTGCTGTGTGATGTCAAGGTGGCTCACCATGGAGAAAACCCTGTGGTATGTATTACTGACAAAGATGAGGGTAATGCCTTTCTGTTTTCGGAACCGCCGTTTTGGCTCCCTCTTGTTTGAACAGAGGAAATGGATTATATTTAATGGTCTGCTAGACCTAGCATTACACCTTTGCTGCTTGTTGTAGTGGAAAGTAAAAGCCTCCATGGAGCACACTGTTCCTGTGGGTTAATCTGATCGATGTGGCGTACGTGTGTAAGGACCGTTTTACTCATGGTCTCTCTTTTTCTCTGAGTGGCTTTATAACTGGCAAAATTAGCTGAGGAAGTTATTGCTGTGTTTCTGAGAATTTTATTTCTGGAGGAAGATTTGGGAAATTAAATCTTGTAAAACTTAAATCTGTGAATCGAAAAACGCTAAAATGTGGAATGCTGAAAGAAAATGGCTTTACTTCCCTTCTGCATGTGTATGAGAGTTTGAACTTGCTATTTACATTGGCCTAGCCACTCCTCTGAAAACAGACCACTTTTAATATGTCTGTATAAGATCATACGTTTTCAACGTAAGGCTTCACAATTTGAAAAGTTTATTTCAAATTAGTCATTTAAGAGGAAAGAGTATTGCTTGAATTTGTCCCAGAGGGGGATGACGAGCAGAACTAGAACCATAGCAATGTGTAGTTGTGAGCAGTGTGGCTTCTTGTGAAAAGCTGATGCTCAGAAATTGTACTGTCCTAATATTTTACAGTTGCTGTGCTGCACAAAGACTGAAAATGCTGCATTCAACATTGATATCGTTGTATGTTCTTTCCTTTTCAGAGTTGTCCAGAATTGGTGCAACATCTAAGGTGAGGAACAAGAGTTATTTGCTGCATTTTCTGACAGGCTTCTCTTTGCAGTATTGATCTGATACTATTTTATGTCTGGAAATGCAAAATGTTTCACACCTGTTCCTTCCCCGCAAAGTCTCTCTACTTCTCCAGGGGATTTTCTGGCTTTCGTTCAGATACTTCTGATTCTGACTGCTGTGCATCATATCTTGGAAGCCACAGCACAACATTCATCAGAATCATTAAAGCTGGATCATTTAAAGAACACCTTTTGTAGCTTTCATGTAGCAAAAGTCCTTTCTTAAGTAACTTAGTGTCTGCATGAATAGAACTTTTTAAAACAAAACCTTATCTGTTACAAATTTGAATACATGTTAACTTTTTCTCCCTCTTCTTTTCAGAGAGAAAAATTTTGATGAATTTTCTAAGCATCTAAGGGGGCTTGTGAACCTGTATAAGTTGCCAGGAGACAAGTAAGTCTAGAATGTATTTATTTACATCCACATACGTAAAATTAAACAAATCCACAAGCCTTTAGTTCTGTACTTTAATTTGCATTGTGTGTGATCCTACGGACTTCATCACCATGGCTTGCATGTGCACACAGTGGGTAGGGAGTTTTTAATGTGAAGTGGGAGCGCAGAATGCAAAGTTATAATTTCTAAATGCTCAATCTGATGGCAAGTACTGCAGCTTGTCAGCTAGCAGTTCTCTGAGTTGGATTTCATTGCACAGTTCCTTTCAATTTCACTTACATTGTGGTTTGGTTTTTTTTCCCCAGCAAACTTAAAACTAAAATGTACTTAGCTCTGCAGTCCTTAGAGCTGGATCTCTCAAAAATGGCAGGGATGTATTGGTAAGGACATCTTGTATGGTTTGTTGTTTTCTGTTGTTGATTTGTTTTTTCTTAATAACACTGCATCATGTTGGCTGATTCTGATCATGCCAAGTATTGTGTATCCAGCAAGTGTCACATCAGTGCCTTTACAGTCTGACATTATTGCTAAGAAGTACAATGCTGAGGCCATAGAAGGCCTGTGGTAGCAGGGGAATGATACATATATATATATGTGTGTGTATATATATATAGGAAAAATGCTCAGAGCTTTCTGAACAATTCCTTTTTAACTGCAGAATTTAATTGAAAGAAAGCCTAAAAGGCAAAAAAAAAAAAAGTTTGTAATGAAATGGATCAGTGGTAGTATGTATTACAGTAAGAAATTGGGAAACGTTTGATCATCTTTCACTGCTGTAGATTCAGTGGATAACTATCCATGCTGTAAAGTAGCTTTTGTTTTGCCTATAACAGTGTGAAGTTTAAGATCGCTACCTCTGTGTGACTGAGAAGCGTATATATTGAGCTAAGATCTCAGACTGCCATCAGCACGTGAATTTTGGCTTCAGGTATGGCTCTGGCTCGTTACAGACCTGTGATTGCCTCTCTTGCAGGCAAGCCACCAATGCAAATCCCCTCGACAAGATTCTTCATGGCAGTGTTGGCTATCTCACCCCCAGGAGTGGAGGTATCTTTAATTAACACTTCAAAAAGAAAAGGATAACAATTACTTTGTTCAGGGTCCCCTTTATGGACCTTAGTTTCACATTAACTGATGGCAGTAATGGAAAACGCTAATCAAACTAAAAGAGGGACAAGGTGGTTGAGTATTTCTAGGACCCACATGATCCAGAAAGCCAGTTTTTCTTTACAAAGCCACACACGGTAATTTTATGGCAGGTGGCCATGTCTGTGTCTTTAACAGCAGAGAACAGCTCTTTCAAGATGCACTAGCAGCTCCGCACAGTGTGTGCTGTGTTACACTGCAAATATTGGGTGTTTACAGGGGTTAATAACGATCGGGCTAATTTGTATCATCAGGATGCCTGTTCAAAAGCTTCTCTCCCACAGGTCTCCTGATGAATCTCAAGTATTACGTCTCGCCCTATGATCTGTTTGAAGATGGCACTGGAGCCCCCGTTATTTTGCATGAGAACAATGGTAGGTCAGCTTTAGAAGCTAGTGTGGGCTACTACTGCTTGAAGGAGGGAAGAAAGCAGAATTCCAACATTCTAGCTCCCCTCTGCTGTCAGCCTGTAATACAGGAAAATCATAGGTTGACTTGCAGAGGACACAGGTTTCCTAAGTCCGTGTGTAAAGTGCTGGCTCAGTTGACCATCTTCTCGAACCTCGTGGCTATTCTGCAGTTTGAACTGGACTGCTACCAAGGGTGACGGGGTGACGGTCTGCAGACAGAGCTGTGTTCCTTCGGGTGAATTTCATCGTTAACATGGGGTTTATTTTGTTGTGGAAACACTTGTGTCTCTGCCATCTTACTGGAAGATTATTTTTTATGCATGTACATGGGCATCTGTCTCTCGCTAAAGTGACAAAACCAAGCACCAATTAAAATTGAGGCTGGTCTTGGGAAAGAAGAGGGTGAAATTGTCCAAAATCATTATTTGTTTTGCTTTGTAAAGAGCATACTACAAACTTGCAAATCTATTTGGAATATATTTTAAGAATTATGCAATTGGTCTCCCTTGCAAGAGAAAAATAGAGCATTAGGTAGCATAACTAGTTTGGCTGTAGTCCATTTAGTGATAAAGGTGAAGGCTGAAAACTGTGCCTTGTGGAGGAAGTAAGATATTTCCACCGTAGTGATATTGAATTCATAAAGCTTACATTGGTGTTTTTCATCGGCTTATGTTGGGGTTTTTTTTCTTGCTTCCTCTTGCAGTTCCTCGGTCTTTGGGTATGAATGTGTCAGTAACAGTTGAGGGAACCATGACTATGTACAAACTTCCAATTGCACCACTGATTATGGGCTCTCATCCAGTTGACAGCAAAGGGTAAGCAAAGGACGCGTCTGCCAGGCCTTTCTCAGCAGCCTTGTTTGGATGCAAATTCAACATTCAGTCCTCTGTTGAAGTCAGAGTGGGGAGATGACTGCATGATGTCATAGCATTATATAAAGCACTTACGTGCTGTCCTTAAGCCAAGAAATATGTATTTCAGGCATGTGACGTGCTTGTGAGGAGTGTCTTAATTTTTAAGAAGGTATGACAATCGGCTTGTATTTGAGCAAACAGTAAATTGGATGTCTGGTGCTCGTAGCAGAAGCCAGAGTCATGCCATGCATCTAATAAGATCTTGTATTAACCCAATATTTCAGAACTCCGTCTTTCTCGTCAATCACCAGTGCCAACAGCGTGGACTTACCAGCTTGTTTCTTCCTGAAGTTCCCACGTCCCATTCCAGTGTCTCGAGCTTTCATTCAGAAACTTCAGGGCTGCACAGGTGGGTTGCAGATCTGTCAGACATATACTCCCTAGATTTTCGTTAATAAACTGCTGCTAATTTTTAAAGTGTGCCAGAAAAGTTGCTCAAGGTTTTGTGCTATTTTCAGTAAAACCTGGATAAGTTTCTTTTACTACATAGTACCGCCTTTTCTGACCCACCGTCTCTCTCTGGCTGCCAGGTGCTATCATTCTGTGCCATCCTCTTCCCTCAGGTATTCCATTGTTTGACACGCCACCAACATTTGTACCCTTGTATGAGTTGATCACACAGTTTGAATTATCCAAGGAGGCTGATCCTCTACCTTTAAACCACAACATGCGCTTCTATGCAGTAAGTATGTTGTTACAACCAGGGTGTTATACTCGCAGATGAGCAGTTTGGGATTTTTCATCTGTTTCAGGTGTCTTTCAAGTAGGATAAAGGAAATTGGTACAGCATTTATTCATAGGCAAAAACCGTGCTATCCAAGCATTAGAGCTCAGATACAGACATGACCACGGTAATTAGGAAAATTAGGTAATGAAAAATCCATTGCTGTTGAAGTGCAGCTGCAGGAATGACAGCAGAGGTATGGGACTGAGCCTTCCCAGGCTCTGTCCCTTCTTCTTGTTCGTACTGTAATGTGTGGCTGAATGAATCGCATCACTTTGGGAGAAATCCTAGTTCTTAAATTTGTCCATGATGGATTTCCTTTTAACTTCAGAGGATTTCTCTTTTTCCTCAGAAGGGATGCCACGCCGTGTGAAACTGTTTCAGTGGGGTCAGTGAATACTGTTTGGCAGTACTGCTTCTGAGGAGCCCAAATCATGTTTTGCTTGTTCAGATTGGAAGAAAAGTGTCTTCATTGTTTGTCATTTTCAGCCAGAAAGGTGGCTTGGTGTCACCTGGATCTGGGGCCTGCTCTTTCCTTCCTAGATGTGTGTTATTGCCTTGTACCCAGCGGTAATTGGAGTAAAGCAGAAATTGTTTGTCAGGCTCTTCCAGGACAGCAGCACTGTTACTTTCTGAACAAAGATGCTCCTCTCCCAGATGGAAGAAGCCTTCAAGGAACTCTGATTAGTAAAATCGCCTTCCAGCACCCTGGACGGGTTCCTCTCATCCTCAATTTGATCAGACATCAGGTGGCGTACAACACACTGATTGGCAGCTGTGTCAAGCGGACAGTTTTAAAAGAAGGTGGGTGCCGCATCAAGTGGAATGTGATGTGTGGCTAGTAAGAAGCCCTGGGTGATTTCCCCAGGTGTAGGAATAAGAAACAAGGCCCACGCTACTTTCCTTTTTTTCTTCTATATGTGGGTATTGAGCTGGTGCCTCTGGTTCATCCCCTGCGTTCCCTAATTTAATAGTTCCCATGTCTTTCAGATTCTCCTGGGATCCTGCAATTTGAAGTTTGTCCTCTCTCTGACTCCTGTTTTAGTGTATCCTTTCAGCATCCTGTGAATGACTCCCTGGTGTGTGGTAAGTGGGCTCGGTAAAAGCATGAGCATGTTTATGGGAAGGAAGGCAGGGTTTTCTTCCACTATAAGCTGGATTTTGATCTTTTCCAAACGCCTTCTCTCTTGTAGTGGTAATGGATGTGCAAGACTCTACTCATGTGAACTGTAAGCTGTACAAAGGGCTGTCCGATGCTCTTATCTGTACAGATGATTTCATTGCCAAAGTTGTTCAAAGGTAAGCTGGATTTTTCTGTGCTACCATGCACTCCAAATCAGGTAGATGAACTCTGGCTCATATTTATCCTAGTGGTTTTGGAGTCGTTCTGTCTGTGGGTGAGTTTTGATAGTGGTTCTTTAGAAGGGAGGAAAGCTTGGAGCCCTATTGAAAATGCCATTCCAGATGCTGAACCATAGCTACTTATTTTTGGGTGCGTGTCCGAGGTGCCTACCTATTTATGCCTTCTCCTGTAGTTGGTTCCTTTCTAAGTCTTGTGAAGTGTGGAAGAACTCCCCTGCAGTTTGTCTTTTACACAGGCATTTTATCAAGGTTCCTCCACCCCAGCCACCATTCAGAACACAGCAGAATGTTCACAGTGTATGACACAGACCTCTTCAGTGAGAATAGCATTTTTTTTCTTTCAGAACATTATAGGCTTGTTGCCCTTGAGTAGAATGTGGCGTTGTCATTGATTTTTACAGGGTTGCAGGAAATTGGGTTTGCCAAGCTTAGACAAAGGTGTTTTCTGGCAGAATCAGAGTAACAACCCAGATTGCATCCTGTGCTTTAACTACAAGATCATGATCTGTCAGCTATTAGTTATTAGTTAATTGATTAATTCTCCCTTTGTGATTGCAGGGCAATGCATAAAGGCACAGTTGTCTCATGGCTAGATAAGCGTGATGGGATAAGTGTAAATACAAGCAGAACAGCAGGGCATTTACAGTGCACGGACCTGTTGTTCTCTTGTGCCCGAGAGCCTTCCTGCTTGCTTTATGTCGGGTGAAGCTGTTAAAACGTCTTCAGTGAACATTGCTGTAGGGCAGCAAAATGCACGCTAACCCCTTTGTCTTGTGTCTTGCAGATGTATGTCCATTCCTGTCACCATGAGAGCAATTCGTAGAAAAGCAGAAACGATCCAAGCAGACACACCAGCCTTGTCCCTCATTGCAGAGACAGTAGAAGATATGGTGAAGAAAAATCTTCCCCCAGCCAGCAGCCCAGGGTATGGCATGACCACAGGCAGCAACCCAATGAGTGGTACCACTACCCCAACCAACACTTTTCCTGGGGGGCCCATCACTACTTTGTTTAACATGAGCATAAGCATGAAAGAGAGGCATGACTCGGTGGGCCATGGGGAGGACTTCAGCAAAGTATCTCAGAACCCTATTCTCACTAGTTTGTTGCAGATCACAGGGAATGTGGGGTCTACCATTGGCTCAAGTCCAACCCCTCCCCATCACACACCACCACCAGTATCCTCACCAGCAAGCAACACCAAGAACCACCCCATGCTCATGAACCTTCTTAAAGAGAATCCCCCTCAGGATTTCTCCACTCTGTATGGGAGCAGCCCTCTCGAAAGGCAGAACTCTTCCTCTGGCTCCCCCAGAATGGAAATGGGCCCTGGGGGGAATAAGCAAAAGAAAAAAAAATCCCGCATGCCGGCCGACAAGCCCAAGCATCAGACTGAGGATGATTTCCAGAGGGAGCTCTTTTCAATGGATGTTGACTCCCAGAATCCCATTTTTGATGTCAACATGACTGCAGATACCCTGGACACCCCTCATATTACTCCAGCACCCAGCCAATGCAGCACTCCTCCCACTACATACCCACAGCCTATACCTCACTCGCAGCCCAGTATTCAGAGAATGGTTCGACTTTCTAGTTCGGACAGCATTGGAGCCGATGTTACTGATATCCTTTCGGATATAGCAGAGGAGGCTTCCAAGCTACCCACCACTAATGAGGACTGTCCACCCATTGGTACTCCAGTAAGAGACTCTTCCAGTTCAGGACATTCACAAAGTGCCCTCTTTGACCCAGACGTTTTTCAGACGAACAATAGTGAGAACCCGTACACAGATCCAGCAGACCTGATAGCAGATGCTGCTGTGAGCCCCAACAGTGATTCTTCAAACCATTTTTTTCCAGATGGAGTAGATTTCAATCCTGACTTGCTGAACAGTCAGAGTCAAAGTGGCTTTGGGGAGGAGTACTTTGATGAGAGTAGTCAGAGTGGAGACACTGATGATTTCAAGGGCTATGCGTCCCAGGCTATTAATACTTTGGGAGTGCAAGTCTTGGGGGCTGATGGGGGGGAAAACAAATTTAAGGGGAGCAATCAGTCTGATACGGTAGATTTTAGTATTATTGCAGCTGCAAGCAAAGCACTGGGGTCCTCTGACATCATGGAGCACCACAGTGGAGGTCAGAGCCCTTTACTGAATACAGGGGATTTAGGAAAAGAAAAGTCTCAGAAACGGGTGAAGGAAGGCAATGGTTCCGGAAGTAACATGGCAGGTCCTGGGGTAGACGGGAAGCCAGGGAAGCGCAGCCGGACACCATCCAGTGATGGTAAAAGTAAAGAGAAACTTCCAAAGCGGAAAAAGCAGGAGACAGATGGGAAATCTCCATCTCACAGCTCATCAAACAGGCCTTTCACGCCACCAGCAAGCACAGGTGGGTCCAAATCTCCGGGGAGTTCAGGCAGATCTCAGACTCCTCCGGGTGTAGCTACTCCTCCTATTCCAAAAATAACCATTCAGATCCCAAAAGGAACAGTGACTGTTGGCAAACCATCTTCACATGGCCAGTATACGAGTAGTGGCTCTGGCACCTCCTCCAGCAGCAAAAGCCATCATAGCCATTCTTCCTCCTCCTCCTCTTCTTCCTCCTCTTCAACCTCAGGCAAAATTAAAAGCAGCAAATCAGAAGGGTCTTCTGGCTCAAAGATGAGCAGCAGCCTCTACTCAAGCCAAGGCGGCTCGAGTTCAGGTCAGTCCAAAAGCTCAGCTCAGTCGGTGGGAAAGCCTGGATCCTCCCCCATCACCAAACATGGCCTCAGCAGCGGTTCTGGAAGTACCAAGATGAAACCTCAAGGAAAGCCGTCGTCACTTATGAACCCTTCCATGAGTAAACCAAACATCTCTCCATCTCATTCTAGACCCTCAGGGGGTTCTGACAAGCTTGCTTCTCCCATGAAACCTGTCCCAGGTACTCCCCCATCATCTAAAGCAAAGTCACCTATCAGTTCGGGTTCTGGTGGCTCCCATATGTCTGGGACCGGCTCAAGCTCAAGTATGAAATCATCTTCAGGAATGGGATCCTCTGGGTCTATGTCACAGAAACCACCTCCTTCATCAAATTCTTCGACAGCGTCTTCATCTTCCTTTTCATCTAGTGGGTCTTCCATGTCTTCGTCTCAAAACCAGCATGGAAGTTCCAAAGGCAAGTCTCCAAGCAGAAACAAGAAGCCATCTCTGACTGCAGTCATAGATAAACTTAAACACGGGGTTGTCACTAGCGGGCCTGGTGGGGATGACCCAATGGATGGACAAATGGGGCCAAGTTCCAATTCCTCAAGCCATACTATGTCCTCTAAACACAATATGTCTGGAGGTGAGTTCCAGGGCAAACGTGAGAAGAGTGACAAAGAGAAATCTAAAGTCTCTGTTTCTGGAGGATCTGTTGACTCTTCCAAGAAGACTTCAGATTCCAAAAACGTTGGAAGCACTGGAGTGGCCAAAATTATCATCAGCAAACACGATGGTGGCTCCCCAAGCATTAAAGCCAAAGTAACCTTGCAGAAGCCTGGGGAAGGAGGTGGGGATAGCCTAAGGCCTCAGATGGCTTCTTCCAAAAGCTATGGGTCCCCTCTGATCAGTGGATCTACTCCAAAACATGAACGCTGCTCTCCCAGCCACAGTAAGTCACCAGCATACACTCCCCAAAACATAGACAGTGAGAGTGAGTCGGGCTCTTCCATAGCAGAGAAATCCTATCAGAACAGCCCCAGCTCTGACGATGGCATTAGGCCTTTGCCTGAGTATAGCTCAGAAAAACACAAGAAGCACAAAAAAGAGAAGAAAAAAGTGAAAGACAAAGACCGGGACAGAGATCGGGATCGCGATAAAGACAGAGACAAGAAGAAATCTCACAGCATGAAACCAGAGAGCTGGTCAAAGTCCCCGATTTCGGCTGACCAGTCTCTCTCCATGACAAGCAGCGCTATCCTTTCGGCTGAGCGACCGTCCCGGGCTAGCCCTGAGTTTTTGATCGGGGAAGAAGATGACGATCTCATGGATGTTGCTCTAATTGGCAATTAATTTTCTTAGTATCTTTAGAAGATGAGCTGTGTGCAGGACCTGCGGGTTCTAGAGGTTGAAAGCAAGGCACCATTCGTTGCAAACCTGCCACGCTCATTTTTACGGGGTGTGTGTGAAGAGAAAAAAAGTATTTCCAAGGATCTCCAAAGTCTGAACAGAAAGCGTGAGTGCCAGCAGCTCGTTCGGCACGCCAGGTTCCTGACTGTGGCCTTCATCCCGCGGGCACTTACACTCATTCTTTATAAGTATTAATGGCCCCATTAGAGTTAATGGGTATAAAGCTAAGTGTGTGTGTGTGTGTCAGCGTGGGAGCAGCCCCCAAACTGGTGCAAACAGAAACATCGGCAATTCTGGGAGAGTCCGAGTTCTTCTGCCCCTCTTCCCATTCAGCATAAGTCGCTTTTGTTTTTCAGGAAGTTTTAAACTAATTGTTTTAGGGTGTGTTTTAGGGTTTTATTCCTTTTTAAAAGGGTGGTTGGGAGGAAAAAAAAAATAAGTTTTTTAATTTATTTTATTTTTGTGGCATTTCTTCGTTCAATGCCTGATTCGGTGTGGTGCTGAGGAACTTCATCTTCCTCTGATAGGAGCTGCTCTGCAGGATCGGGCTCTGTTCTGATGGATATCAGCATTTTATTGCAGGTCACAGTGCTGAAGGATTGCTGGCTTACGTTTGACTTCCCTTTCATTTTAGCTGTTTATTTATGTCCATATCTGAATGCCTTGTGCTGCTTGTTTTCACGCAATCTCCGTTTTAACAGTATGATGCAGAGCCCAAAGGGTCTTGGGAATTCGGGTAGAGCCCGTGGATGTGGGCAGCTCCGCACCCGTGCAGCCACCGTAGCTTTGGTGAAGTTGGGGAAAATTCTGGCATGCGTTGGAGCAAATCTAAATTGAAACGGGACTCCACTGGCTTCACCTGAGCGTTGCTTCCTCGTGAGCCTGGCGAACAGAGCTTCCCCAGAATCCCCTGATGCTGCAATTATAAAACGATGGACTGTAAGCCGCACCCGTCCCAGTCCTACGAACACTTTAGAGCCATGCTTAATTTATCCGCTACCAATACTTCCATTAACAGAACAGCTAGTGCGCGTTCACCGTTGGAAAACGAGCCTTGTTTTTGCAACCTGTTTCTGAGCCCTTCAGGGTTTCATTGGGGTTTTTGGTATTTTTTTCTTTTAACTTGCAGCGTGGTTCTCAGATAGTAATTCTGATAATGCACACGAGCCTTCCCTTCTCCCTCGGGGAGGTGTTAGCAGTCAGTGTGAGCCAGCCGTGTCCTGCTGCCAGCACTGGCGCTGCTGGAAAAACGGCCCCTAACTGGTTCATCTGGGCGAGAGTTGCAGAAGAAGCAGCGATTCCCTTAAAAGATGGATTTTCCCCTTTTGGCTGGAATTAAGAGCATGACTCAGGCATCCTCTATGGTCTTATCTTGTGGTCCCTGAAAGGAAAAGAGACTCGGGGGAGCGTTTTATTTTTAAAAGCAGTTAAATCTGAATCACTGAAGAGGAATGTGGGAAATCAAGAGTTCTGTGAACACACGTCCTTTTGAATCATGTACTGAGCAGAATCCTGCTCCCGTTGGATTTTGCTATTGATCCCTGGAGGCCAGGATTTCCCCCGTGGGAATGAGATTATACTTCGCATTTGGGGCTGCAGCCTTTTCAGGACGTCAAGGATTTAAATTTTCTTTGAAACCGCAGAGATTTCCAGTCCTGCTTACCGTCTGACCCCAGGCAAAGCTGTTTCTTTTCTGGCTCCTTCAAAGCCGTAGCAAGGCCGATGTCTTTTCAGTAGGGTGACAACTCTTCAGTTAATTGTAGGGATTTTTCACCTCTTCCTCCCGCCTTCAGCTTCATTCCAGGGCTCCTGCAGAACGCGGGAGCTGTGAATTTCTCCAGAGCCGCCCCCCCCAGGCTCTGGAGAACTCCCCCTTCTTGTATTTTCCACCATTGATCCTTGGCTCCTTGTGGTCTGCATACCGTAGCTTCCCCCTCCCCAGTGCTCCCATCTTCACGTTGCTGAGATGATAGGAAAGCGCTGAGATTGATAGGAAAACAGTCGGTAAAGTCTAAACCTGGAGCAAATGACGTTATCTTACGCAGCATCAGAATCGTATGACTGCGGGGTGTCTGTGAAGAGGATGTCAGAAACACACCACCAGCTAAATTCACCTTGAGACCCTGCTACGGCGGCTGCATCTGGGAAACGATGCCAGTTCGGACTCCAGCAGGTTGTCACCTGTTCTCGTGCTGCCCCTCTCGTTTTATTTATTATTTTTTGAGTTGTTTTGTCTTACAAAAGCCCTTCCGATCCCTGCGATCCCTTCCGGGTTGCGCGAAGGCATAAACAGCCTTCCGAAAGAAGCGCTCTTCGAGTTGAATCAGGGCCGGGGATTTCACGGGACGGTTCGCCGGACTTGGCGTGAGTCGGCGCCACGTTTCACTGCGGTGACGCGCAGTAAAAGTTGGAAGGAAATACCGTTCGGCTTCGTAATTAACACAAAAATGCGTTTTAAAGGAGAGAGCTGCGCACGTTTCCTTCTCCGCTCACCCAAGACCAAAGTTCGATATCCTAAATTCCCCCCGCGGCAGGCGGGCATCGCCGCACCTGCAGAAACAGAGGGAACGGCGTCTCCCCCCGGCCGCCGCCGCGTGACCCCGCGGCGTCAGTTTAAAGCTTTTCGCCCCATTTTGGTGCGCTGTCCCCTTCCCCGTCGTGTGATAGGAATCATGAGAGAGAGCGAGCGAGCGAGCAGAGCAAGACTGTCGCCGTGATGAGAGATGAGGTACGCGACCACGCAGACCTGTAAACGCTTGGTCTCTGACAAATGTTTTATTTTTAAAATATTTTTGCTTATTCTCGACGATGATTTTACATCTTTCAGTATTGGAAAGATAAAAGGTGTAAACAAGATAAAAGCCAAACCTTTTAATCTCAGGTGGTGAAGTGTACATGGAGATTAAAAGAAAATGGTTCTTTCCTAAGCGGCGGTGATGTAAATACCTGTCTGGAAATGTGCTTTTTTTTGTACAGCCCCGCCCCTTCCGCACCTTTTTGGAGGCAGACTGGACTGCCGACTTTTTTGGAACTATTGCAAAGATCATGTTTATTTACATGCGAATAAATCTCTTTGGTACAAAGAGCTCTCGAGTCTCTG
>VYXH01011382.1:1429-49626 GCA_013397275.1 Burhinus bistriatus | reverse complement strand
GTGATGGAGCAGGGAATGTGGGAGATGGAGCCTGGAAAACCAGAGAGGCTGGGACCGGGGAGTGGGGGGCAAGTGGCCCCGGCGTGGGTTTGGGGATGGTTTGGTTTTTTTATTGGGCAGTAGCCAGGAAAAAATTTGGTTGCGGGGAGGTGGGGGATGGAGAGGACGGAAGGAGCAGAGGGTAAACAATAAGATCTATTCAAAGAATACGGCACAAAGCAGGCTGTGGAGCCAGGGCTGCTTCCAGCTCCGCATTGTTGTAACAGCTGTCTCCCCGGCGGGGGGAGGAGGCTGCGATCGGCGGTGGCAGCAGCAGCAGCCGGCTTTGCTTTCCATCGCCGCTGTGGAGCGTGAAAATACCTGCCCCTTCCTTCTCTCCACCCTCCGGCCCCTGTTGTGTGCGAGGACAACACGGGAGGAAAAGAGCCCGGAACGGTAAAGATGTGGCTGAGTCGCGTCCCCCCTCTCCCCTTCATAGAGAGGGGACGGGAAGGCTATCCAGGGAAAATACCGGTTAATGGTAAACCGAAAAGTGTCTGGTTCCGTGGAGGGCAGCGTTGAACTCCCCAGGAAACTGGCCCCGGAGTTGAGAAAGGTGCAGAAAATAATGGTTTTGTAATATTGCACGGGAAATTATTTTCTTCCGCTGTCAAGTCCGTACCAGCCACTGCAAGTAAGTCGCAGCGTGTCTGTTTAGAATGGTTTCAGGTTAAATAGCGTTATAATATTCATGTTTCTGTAGCATCCACATGATATAAACGTTGAACTAAACCTGGGAACTCGGAAAGAGAAGGCTGCATACGTAACGTGCTTTATCCGGGGTTATTGTTTTTACCGTTCTAGTCTGTTCTTGGCTGCACAGATTTTTATTTTTTTTTCTGAGAGCTTTTTTTTTTTTTTATTACTGCAGGGTGGCTGGTTACAGAGCAGAGAAANTTATTGTTTTTACCGTTCTAGTCTGTTCTTGGCTGCACAGATTTTTATTTTTTTTCCTGAGAGCTTTTTTTTTTTTATTACTGCAGAGTGGCTGGTTACAGAGCAGAGTAAAGAATAAAAACACGTTGGTAGCAGTCTTCTGTGGGGAAACGTCTTCTCATACGGCAACAACCTTTTGCTAGCTTAGCCTTTGTCTTGAAATAGTAGAGTTCATTCCAGTTCTGGGAGAGCTTTTGGTCAGGGTTGTACCAAAACAAGATTAACCCAGTTCGTTGTGGGAGAGGAGTGGGGAAGGGCTTTGTTTTGTTTGTTTTGGGTGGGATTTTTTTTTTTTTGCTGGAATTGTGTGTTACTTTCTTCCTATAGTAAAAAATGGACAAGTTGAAAATAAGCAAAATGCTCAAAGAGTATTTGGGGTCTAAATAAATTTATTTTTTTTACTCTATATTTGTACAGGAAGAGTCGGTGTATTATAGAAAGGCTTATTTTGAGCTACAAGAAGTGCCTTTAAACATTATCCCGTTTCTTGGATATGTTTTGGTTAGTAAATCGAGAGCATGGTTTTATTAGCCCTAGCATTGATTATCTCTGACCCACTCACCTATATATCCTGGAAGAGTTTAGAACTCTTTTGCTTTAAATACACGGTTTTCTAGTGTGAGGATGTTTTGGTCTGAAAAGCTTCTAGAATGTTAGTGTATTCACGCTTATAAATAGATTTATTTTTCAGAGGGGAAGTATGGGTAGAAATTCAGCCGTGCTTTCTAGAAAACAGTTTGTAATGTTTCTGCTTTAAAAGTAAAAGTCCTGTTCGCTGACGACGGCGTGCCTTTTAGTGTAATAGTTCATATTTAATGTGACATAAGGACAATTATGCAAAAATGTGTTGGGACTGGAAGCTGCTATTCAAAGTTGTTGAATATTGTAAGATCACCGAAGACAGCACGGGGCTGAATGCTCGGTGATTAGTACTCCTCCTACGTAGCCCTCTGCGTTACCTCCGGATTAGACGCAGAGCTGCCTGCCGTGGTAGTTCCCCTGACTGAGGAGTGGTAAGTAGGGCCTTTGGGTGTCTGGAGTCTTATCTTGGGTAAAAATAGCTTGATGCAGAGTTGTGACTAATGTATATTTTCTCTGTTTCAGACTTTAAATAACAAGTGAATTATTGAGGGGGAGTTTGGTTTGGGTTTTCAGACTTTATTGTTTGTTGTTAAGCCACGTAAACAGATTCCTGAACTATTGTTGTTGGGTAATTTTAAAATCCAATCCAATCTAGATTGGATTTAATAATAATTTCTTCTTACTTTAGTAATAGAATATGGTGATGGAATATGGGCTAAGCTGCTTAAATTTGACGTGCATCTGGGTTTCTGGTACATATGTGTAGCCAGCTATCCGTTCCAGGAAGAATGGAACTCTTCCTTTTAAATAAAAGAATGAACTCTGGCATGCCCAGCCAAACGAGCATATTCTAAATAAGTCCCTTTATAGGAGGTGTGGCCACCACTGAGAAAATAACCACTTACTGTAGCAAAGCAAATGAAAAGGGAAAACATTACCCAGATTGACTCCTAATTTTCTGTGGTGTCGGTTTAATACGGAATGTGCCCTGACAGTTCGCAATCCTGGCTTGTATTTGGGGTTTCTCTGCGCCCTGTCATACCTAATACGTGATGCCTGATGAACTGCAGCTGAATAATAGCAAGGAGGAGGGGATGCCATCTCCTGATGCTTTTGGCTGACGGGTACCCTACCCTTTGAGAGCTTGTTTACCTTCCCAAGGCCCTAGTTCTCACCACTGCCCTCTGTTTCATCCGTGCTCTTCTGGCCTGGCATGTCATCTGGAGACAGAGTGTCTTGGGCTCGCTTTCACTAACTCGCTGCTCTCACTAACTCATCATCACAAAAATAAACAGCGTCTTCTAGGGCAGAGGGCTCCTCTGAGCTTTCTGGTTTTCGGAGTGGAGTGGATGTGGTCGGGCGGCACCGCTCTGGGGTGGTTGGTGCTTACATAGATGCGTGTGCGGAGCCGAAAGAGATGATCTGGCACAAAACTACCTGCCTGGGATCAGGAGCAGCATTTCATATAAACAGTGGCTTCTTTGGTATTAGACCAGCCGTGGGACGAGTTGCAGACATCTTCAGCGCGAACAGACTCCTGGCTTTTAATCTTCCCCTGTGGAGGGATCTCTTGCTCTGCAAAGTCTTGTGTTCCATTGAGCCATGTTCTTGGGCTTAAATAATGATAGTTGCTTTTTTTCCAGACTGTGAGCAATATGTGTAGTCTCCTCTGCATCCTTAGACAAAAACAACAACATGAAAAAAAAGCACCATCCTTTCCAGCTTCCTCAGGGAGTCTTCGAAACCTCCAATTAGGAGGAGTTGATTCTGGCTGTAAAGTGTTTCTTCCTGGGGCAGTTTGTCCTATTAAAAATACAAATAAAATGTGAACGCCAGGGATGTATCTGAGGAACGAGCGTCTGTATGAGCCTTGCGAACACCTTCAGCGGGACAAATGCGTCAGTCCAGTGCATTTCACAGCGATTCGCTCCTAGGATTCCGCATCCTCAGCGTGAGGGAATTCTGACTCTTCGGAACTGTGCTAGTGGCCTCTGTAGGTCCTAGGTCTTGCTTGAATTTTGATCTGCCATGAAGCGAGGTAAGCTGAAAGCAAAATGAGAATCTTAAAATGCTTCGAAATTGAGTTGCCTTCTAAATGATCAATCCTGTCTGCGTTCAGAAAGCTGAATTGAATAATCTCAATTACCCTAATCCCATTTTTGAATCTGCTGGGTTCCTGGCTCTTAAATGCTCTTTCCATATGTCAGGTTTCTCGGCTTTAGGTTTTAGAGCTGATCCTTTTGGGGTTGTCTTTGTTCCCTTTGCTGGGCTGCTCCTGTCCTCCTCTCTATCCTTCTGGTTTGGGCTTTGTTATTTCAGGCAGTGGAGGTTGTGTAAACAGAGGGATGAAAACAAAGCGGGCAGGGAGTATCGATAACTCTTTGCATCCCACAGTGTCTCTGCTCGCTGTTTACTAGCAGAAACTTGGAAAACTGATGTTGCGCTTACCACGGCATTTCATTTTATACGACAAGAGAAAGTGTTGCTGACGTAACGCGGTGAAGGCGTGAGGTAGTGCGGTTGAATCGAAACAGTTTTGTTTTGGCAGGTATCTAACAATGTGGCTCCTAAGTAATGAGAAACACTGTCAAAGTAAATCCAGATTTGGGGGGTGTCAAAGCTTTTCCATACTCTTGTCCACTCCCCTCACCCCCATTTTTTTTATTTTTTTTTTAGTTTGGTGTTATCTCATCCCACACTTGTGAAATACCTTTTAAGCCAGCACTACTTTTTTTTTTTTTGGCAGATGAATAATAAAATGTTACTTTATTGTGTACAAAGTGGTTGATTAAATGTTAAGATAGTAAGGGATGTAAACCATAACTTGTGTTTCACACCCCCGCTGTGCTCTGTACTCTAGTCGAGGAAAGAGGAATTCGGCGAGATTTGGAAGCGAAAGTCAAATTGGTTGCGCAAAAGATACTTGACCCAGGCTGCAGGGAGACTGGGAAGGATTAAACAGAAAAACCACTCTTTGTTGGAGGAGGGGGCAGTGGGGGGAAAAAAAACCTTAGTTGCTTTGAATTTCTCCTTGGCGGTCTACGTGCCGTATTTTGCCATACAGGCACCATGTGGGCAAGTTGCCAAGAGCCAAAGAAGGCATAGTATGGGGAAGTGACCGATAAAGAACAGGTATTTCGGAAACCAATTCTTGACCGCTTTTCATTTCTTTTTGTGAAATTGGCGCTGGGGGAGGTTTCAGTCTCCCGGCTCTTTCACCTTGTAGTCTTTGTACTGGGCAGCCACAACCACATCCCTGCCGTAACTGGGCAGAGCAACAGCTTTACAAGCGGTGGATTCTGTGCATGCTTTGACCGTAGCGCGTGTCACCTGAGAGACCAAGCTTGTGTCCCAAATTTTTATTAATTTTTTTTTTTCCTAAATGGGGGTTATCTTCTTCCTCTGCAAGGAGTTGTGCTTGCGATTTGGGCAACAGTGAAAATGTTGTCCCTGGTAAACAGTAATTTCAGCAGGAAACATAGGCAGAAATGCCAGAAAACCTGTATTTCCTCCCCCGTCCCTTGCTGACGCTTGTGCAGTAAGGAATGCCGGGGCAGCACCTGATAAGGACTCGTCACCGATTTGGTCTGAGCTTGGTGAGGAGTTTGGGTTGTTTGTGTACGTCCATGGGTGAGGGCCTTTCTTGCAGGTTACCGAGGCGAACGCCGCCTCTGTGCCGAAACAGGGGTTCCCCAAGGTGGTTTCACCTGGAGCTGCCGGTCGGAGGAGCCACCGTCAATGGTAGCGTGGGGACCGTGTGTGCTCCCGCAGAGAGGTGCTTGGCCGCTTGGGCTGTGTCCGTCTTGCATGGCAGCTTGCGTAACAGGAAAGGGAGTGAGAGAGCCTGTATGCACCGGTATGTCTCGTTTTATTTTAGATACCATTATTAATTGGGGCCTGGGATAGCTGAGGTAATTATTGTTTTCACCGGTGGATTACCTTGCTGTGTATTTCATTTGACTCGTACCATTATGAAAGTCACCCGGATGAGTGTTTCAGCCTTGTTGATACGGTATGACACGCCATAGCCTGTCGGCTGTGGAGGGGCCCGGGTCTCTGCGTGGCTGGTGGTGGTGTGTCCCTGGCTGACCCATCAATTTTGCTTTCAGACCGACCATCCTTTTCTGTGGTGTGAGCTCCCCCAATGCCCTTCACACCTCATCTCGGGGGGGTTTTTTGAGACGCCGTCATTTGACTTTATTTCCAAGTAATGCCAATAATACCATCATCATCTCTTTGATAATAGCTGAATACAAACCCAATAGTGAAAAAACTTTATTACCAGTAGGTAATAAACTTTAGTACCATAGGCTTTGGAGAGGCAGAACTGTAAGAAATTTCTTTATCAAAGCAGCTTATTAGAATTGTGATGAGCTTTGGTACATACTTGGAGAGCTCGAGTCGTGTCGCTTTTGGCCTGAAAATATTGAAGCACGTCAGTTTGTGGCTTTTTTAAATAAATAAAACAAATCTATTCCAAGGGTATTTGTAGTAAACCGCTACCCTGCTTAAATGAGCTTCTAAAAAGGCTAAAGAAAAAAACCTAAATAGTGGTGGTGGGTGTTTTACAGCACAGTCCATGGCCACAGGCTGTGTCCCTGTGAAGTCAGGAAGTCTTTGTCTTATTTATATTCTCCTTCTTTGTTGGTCTGGGATGCTGTTTTTATGGGCAACGGTGTATATTTAAAACTTCGAAGGGTGTGTGTGAGAAAGTAGCTTCATTTTAAATCAGATATCTGTAATGGGTCATAAAATACCCAGATGACCACTCGTAGGATGCTGAGGTTTTTAATGGAGCTAAAAAAAGTAGACGCCCCAAAACAGCTTTGATGACACCATATGTGGTATTTTTGCTGCTCACTGCTTGCCCCGTCTATTTAACATACAACGCCAGCTAACTCTGACCTCTCCGCTGCTTGGCCGTGGGAGCTACCGCTGGTGTTTTTGGAGGGTGTTTTTCATTCAGCACCAGGTACAACTTCTGGTAAAGACAAAGCCGATTAACTGCGAGCTTCTGCCTCCCCGCTCTGCCACCAGGCTGCTTCAGGTTGTGCCCTGCGTCCCTGCCAGGACTGTCCAGTGGAAACTGCCCCCGCGTGCATCTCCTGCAGCCCCCCTCAGCCGGGAGCCGTCGGGTAACTAAAACGCTGAGAATGGCTAGTGCTGGTGCTGTCTTTTAAATCGCAGTTTAAAAATGAACGCAGTGAGTTTTTAGGTGTAGTTGTGGGATGCTTTGCTTGTGGAAAACTGTCTCGGAGCCAAGACCAGGATAGAGGAACAACACAGATGAACAAAAAGCTTATGAACGTGTGCTTTTGGTATCTTGACAGAAGTTCCTAGGTGTGTTTTTTTTTTTTTCTAAAAAATAGGATATAGCACATGTGGTACTCCCAACTGAAATGGTATTTCTTAAATCAGAAGCAGTCTTCTAGTATCTCACCTGCACTGCCTATCTGACTCGCTTTTTAGTTTTTTGAATGCAACAACGTGACCTTGTGTATTTGCACATAAATCACCTGATGAATTTCTTTTGTGGCAGTTTCTGCGTTAGCACCGCTACGTCAGAGGTGTGTGCAGCAGGCAACTCTCTGTCACGGGCTTGATTTCTATAGGGCTTTACTAATTTTTTGTTCAGCCTCATGCTTTTAGCATTGCTGATTCAAGAAAATAAAAGGCTATTTATTTAACTTTGTTACTGAATGCAGAATAGAGTCAGGCTGCGCAGAAAGGTAGCTCATCCATACCCCAGCTATTTATTGCCACCAGAAATTTAAGCTTTTCCAAAGCAACGACAAGCAGATGAGGAAGAAGCGATCTGACGGTGTATGTCGAGTAAATTGCCTATTGAGCTATTTTTAGGAATATTAAGCCTATAATAAGCCTTTTTGCCTAGGATCTATTTTGTCTTGGGTTTGTATTGCTTAGTCACGATTTTGTTTGAGCGGAGCCCTGGTTGTGAGCCAGGCTGGGCGAGGGCGCCGGTGGCACGGTACGTGGCAGGAGGGTGTCCGGCTGCTTCGCCATCCCGGGTTCCACTGGCACAAATGCTGCGGGAGGACACCGGAGCATACGACTGCTAATGATGGAGCTTGTCACAGCGGCGGCTTTATTGGACAGCCAGCCATTTTCCTTGGAGACTTAACACAGATTAAACTGGATGTGTGTGTTGTGGTGTTGGTTTGTTGTTTTTTTTTTTAAAAAAAAGTCCCTGTGTAACTAAAGGCTGGATGGAAAACTCGCCCAATCTGAACTGCTTGAGGATATAACAACTTTATGCTTTGTGTCGTGTCCTCCGAAGAGCCTTGTATTTCACTGTCACTTCTGTGTGACTTATCTCTCTGCAGCATAATTTTTTCTTTGCCTCCGGTAAGGCAGCTCAGCCTGCTTAAACTCTGTCTGCCCTCAAATCTTCTACAGGGGAGGGAGCACTTCTGAACCGATACTCAGTGCGTGTCGTTTACATTTCAGTTATTTCAGCCCTGTAGCAGTAGTAGAATTTTTTTTCCAAAATGAACAGAACTAGAGGCGAGGTGTCGGTATATATTGACAAGTGTTTGTAAGAAGTTACTTCAAAGCTTCACTGAGCTTTTCCAAAGAAAATACAGAATGAATTCTGCTTTTTTTTGTTTTGTGTTTTACGCTCAGCTTTTTTTACTAGACCGGAGTTGTGTGCTACAAGATAGGTTTGGTGTGTGTCTTGTCTTGTTTCAGTGACTCCACGCTGGGCTTGTTCATCTCCTCCGTATGGACCAGAGCTGATACAAGTGGTATAAATACTACCAGAAATAATAGATTTTGGGATGTGAGCCAGCAGCTGTGTAGCTGAAGAACATCTCACAGAGCATCTCTGACACGTCAGGATTTGCATAGATGTTTTATTTCTTTCACCTTGGAACAGCAAAAGACTCTTTTATAGCTCTGAAGGTTAATCTCCAAAGTGTCTCAACGATACAGATTGGGTGGGGATGTAAAGTGACAAAATAGGCCAGCTACATATGTAATCCTTAATTTATGATGGCAACTCTTGATTCATCACCTTTCCTGGCTTAAGAAAAGTTTCCAGAATGCATTATTTACTCTCTAATAATTGCAGTCTGTTTTCTGTCTTGGTTTTAATTGCTTAATTTCCTGTGGTTATGAGCAGTTGTGGAGGGTCTGGCCAGCATTTGCTTGTGGACCAGGGACAGTGAGCTCTAGGTGTAAACAACAGCCAAAACTTCATCCTCGGCACTTGGTTATCTTTTTCTTCTGTGTTTGTAAGGCTGCCATAAGAAGTTTGTCTTACATCCTTTCTGTTACACAAGTAAACAAGTTGCGGTATTTTTAAATTATAATATTTACTAATATTTCATAGATTTTTAAGAGGGTATGCTTTTAAATTCTATATTGTTTATTTTACATGAAGTTTGCGTAGTATGGAGACATGAAACACTTTACTGGTTGTGTTTGTACTTCCAGAAGCGTCCATAGTTTGCATTTCCTGCTGCCCCCCTGTATGGCTGTCTCCCTGCTGGTTGGGTTTTGTACTGAAAATGGGCGTCCGTCTTCTTCCTCTCCCTCTCTCTGCATCAACCTGATCGTGTCCTCGGCCCTGGCAGTGTGCGCGGCGTTTTCTTACTGCTTCTTGGGCTGGTTTGGATTTTCAGGCTGCGTTCTGAAGGGGCTGGGGGTGCCAGACCCAATGTTATTTTTCACTTGAGTGAACGTGACAGTGGAAAATGCGGGGCCTTGGCGTAAGAACTGGTTTGAGTGCCTTTGCTGGCCTTGTAGCCACTGATTCTGTAAAGCTCCAAATAAGCTTCGTCCCTTTTTCTCCGTTGAGCCTTGAATTTTCTGCTTTAGAAGAAAAGTGTTTGAGTCCAAAGTCCGCATCTAGGCTAACACTGCGTGCTCAGTTGTTGGCTTTGGCACTGATGCTTCTGAAGTAAAGCCTCATGTGATTTTTATATATTTTTAAGACCAACCATCCCCCTCCCCGGGCTGGTGCCAGATGCGGTCTCGGTTGGAAGCCGGCTGTGTTTGTCGGCAGTGCGGTAAGTGCTTCCACCCTAGCTGATGTATGCAGCTGTATTGCGCTGCCGGCTCGCGGGCGTTCAGCTTGCACCGAGTACAAACGTGGACAATTCCTTGATATCCTCTTAACGTTGATGGTAGCGTCTCTCGTCCAACCGAACATAGTACTGTTCACTTGACTATCAGGACGATACAGGTCTTGATGAGCACTGCCTCTGTGCGTGAGCGGGTAAAGAGCGTGGAGAGGGCTGGTGCTCCTTTCCTCCTCGGTGCCCGTAACAACATACATTTTTATGCAGAAACAAGCTTTGCGAACAGTCAAATTGAAAGTGAATGACTCCTTGTGACCAACCTGGAAACTTTATGCCAGTAAACTCCTTCAGGTTTGTTGACCAAGTAGGATGGTGGTGGCGGTGGGACGCGGCACCGTATGCTGGTCAGTCCAGGTTCTGAAGTTCCAGCATCGCGCTGCTTGGAGCATGTGGGAGTTTGTGTACCTTGGAGACGTGCCTTAATTGTAGACCACCCGGGTCACGCTGCAAATAGACTCTGTCCTTTTTCTGCTCCTCGTCTCCTTAGTGGGCAAAATTCTGTGGAGCAAAATGTCGGGCAAGTTGGTGGTGGTGTTCAGTGTCTGCCGCGTACAGGCCAGGCAGTCTGGTGTGTCTTTGGCTAAACTGTACTTTATTGAAAAAAGTCCCTGCTGCTGTTCCAGTGGAAAGTCTTTTTGGTGCGTCAGATGAGTAAACTGTTGTTCTCTTAAAAATGCAGCCAGTAACTTAAGAATTGCTTACGGGGAGTAGTTTTGAGCATTTAGGGTAATGTAAAATAAATGTGCTTTGTATTCTGTACGTTAATATTCCTAATTACTTCCAGTAAACTGTAAATGTTGAAATAACTCATTTAGAAACTTCTCAAGTGTATTTTTCCAAACACAAAAAAGTGAAAAACAAACCTTTTGTTCCTCACAGAAACACCCCTCCAGCCCTTCCCCAACAATAAAAATCAAAACTATTGCCAGATGTGACATTTACAGGAAGGCATTGCCCCCTCCCTCTGCCAGCCCAGACCGCAGCGGAGCTCCGCAGCCAGGAGCCTGCTCGGAGCCGGGGTCCCTACCAGCTCTCGTGGAGTTGCTCCGGCTCCCTAAGCTGGGAAGGACAGCTTCGTGCCAACGTGTGTTTGGAGACTTTCTGTGGAACTGCGGCTACGAGGAGCGTAACTCTTCTGGAAAGAAGGATTTAAATTGTGCAGAAGCTGTTGAATGAGCACTCTTCTCGCCAGAGAAGCTTTTACTTGCTGCTGTGGATTAAGTCGATCAGCCTGATATTGAGACCTCCATATTAATACAGCAGCTTTCGCTTCGATGGAAGCTTCTAAAATGTAATGAAATGTCTATTGACTATGGATTTCCTGAGAGGAGCTGTAGGCGTTGGCTGTACCGCCTTCTGTATTAGTATTTGCCAGTGACACACGTTTGTGTCGTGTACTAGGGAGAAGTTGTGCAGTCTCTCCGTGAACGCAGCGCCTGGATCAGTCCCGCACGTGCACACCTCATTTAATGCTGAGTATTGACCACATCAGTTCACGCGGGGCAGGATGGATGGTGTGGCGCCAGACCTGAAGGAGAGAACCAAGACAAGTCTCCGTGCTTTGTATGGCTTTTGAAGCCTGGTCCATAACAATGCAGGACTGCTCAAAAGCTAAATGAATGGCTGCAATAATGACACAATACTCTATATTTGAACGCAAATAATGCATGCCTGCTAGGAGTTGCTTCACTTAGAGAGCTTGCATCAACTGTTGTTCGTGTCCCCGTGTATGATGAGTACAGGACATATGTAGGTGTTTCTGTGCGGGGACACTCATAATTAGAGGCTGTCATCCGTTGCGCACTCAGCTGCGAAGTGCTGTCATCTGGCTCCCGTGGTGACGTCATACGATGACCCAGTTTGGATGGCTGTGCCCTGTAATGAACGGCTGAGACGACTGGTGCCTCAACAGCAGCTCTGCCTTCTCCGCTCCTGGCGGTGCCTCGTGGTACATCAGTCTGTTCGTTAGCCCCGCACAGAGCGCTCGCAGACTGGGCAGCCAGATGAATTGAGCCGGTTTGCAAAACTTCTAATATTCGGAAAGGCGAAGGAAGGGTCATTAAAACAAACGGACAATTACGTGTTGTGCTAAGTGACTTCAGGGTGAGGCTGCAAGAACCATACCTTTTGATCGCTTTTGTCCATTCGTTTTCATAAACTTGCTTGATTTGAATGCTTCCGGGTGACCGTGCTCTGGAGAGAAGCACGACAGTGCCCATAAATACGCCCTGGGAAGTACCAGGTTTTTGTCTTCTGGTTTATTATCTCTGGGCTTTCAGCTAGTGTGGGAGAGGGCAGGACAGAGTACTTTAATTTGGAGGCAGCTGGCGAGTTCTGTGGATGACTGAAGGCTGGATCATCCTGGTCCTCGTTGCTAGCTTGTCTGGCTGTCTACTCTTGGGGAAAAACAAAACAAAAAAAAAACAAAAACAAAAAAACCCAAACAAAAAAAAAAAACCCAACAACCATGCCAAAACAAGCCCCTCTGGGTGCACCTCTCCAATACTGAATGCACCGGAGTGTTCTAAACTGGGAGCCAGACAGTTACATTTCCCCTTTTATTGAATAGAAAATGTAAATAGTGTATTAACACTTTAATTGGCTTGCAAGATAAGGATTGATTTATGGATTAAGTCCACAAGCCCAAAGAAACGACAAAACTGTGGAAGCTGGTGCTGAACCAACTGCTGGAATTGCAGTTAGATGAATCCTGTTTGTTTTTCCCTTTTGTTCCCTGTTGGAACGGGGAAGTATTTCCATGTGCGGTGCTGTTGAAGTGTGTCTATGCAGAACATCTCGTAGGTTGTAAAACATCGTTCTGTGTGAAGCGTATAACTGCTAGCAGACATACGCCCTGGAAAACTCTGCAGGTTCTGCCCGTTTCCTGGGCAATACAAGATTTGCAGGAAAATTAAATCATCTTAACTGAGCAACGACCAAATCCTGTGTGCGCTGTGGTGCTGCGTAGCTCCAGCTGCCCAGAGCAGCAAAGCCGTCACTTCCACTGTCTGTAGATGTTGCTCTGGAGACCAGCAAGAAATTTATAGTAAAATGACTAGGAAATGCAGCACTCTCAATGATAAACTTTGCCCAGCTCTGGTGTTGTAGCGGGACACATTTTCCTTTGCCTTGTAGCAGATTATAGCAACCTATACTAATTTAATACCGGTTTTGAAGTCTAGTATCTGCTTCCGTGGTGTTTGTTCTGTGTTTGTCCCTTGTGTTGTAGCTGGAAAAGGCTGTTTCAAAAGAGGAGTGCACTGCTGGTCTGCCTTCGTCTCGATGGGGGGGAAGAGAAAGAGGAATTGCATCCTCTTCCCCTTCCCTTTCTTCTGTGCGAGGGATATGGCTTCGCACAGCAGCGAACTTGATGCTTTGTGGAAGATTCTGTGTATTATACAGACTGCAAAATTTACATACAAGAAAGATATGTTTTCCTGTATCCCCTCAAGAATAACTTAGTCTACTGAATAACACCTGGTATTAAAGAATATCGAGAGATGTTAGGAAAAGCAGTCTTAGATCATTTATTTTTTATCCCTAGAAGTTATTTCAAAAGACTGGAAGTCTAGAATAGCCTCTAATGTTTTTTCAGACTAGTTTTATTCTTGTATGGACTTCCCAGAAAGTCAAAACGTCCATTAGTATATTTAACTAGCTCTACATGCTACCAGGACTTGGCAATGTATCCCAGTTCCAGCCTGTTTTCACCCAGCCTCTGTCGTCTGAGCACAGAGTTTTGAAGGAAGGCTTGATAAAATAGTTAGGTCTGGTGATGTACCCTGGCGCTTCGCAGCCTTCCAGCGGAGGGGGAATTCCAGAGCCGAGGTTCTGCCCCAGAGCACATCCTGCCTGGGCCCTGTCATGTTTAAGTCCAAGGACTTTTTTAGTAAGACAAACCCCAAATGTTCCGTCAGTACAGTACCGGTCAAAGGGTAGCTGCTACAGCAGAACAGTCGAAGGCTTTGATCTGCACTGGAATCGAGGTAAGCGCTTTCTGCTGGGCGGTGGGATGGGCAGAAGTCAAGAAGTTCCCCGTGTTTTGCACGAAGCTGTTCGTGAGTGTCCCTGAGGTACAGTCTCGGTTACCGACAGGCAGTGACTATCGCCTGCATGCTCACAGCAGAATTTGAATTCAGACAAAGCCTTGTTGCCAATACAGATGAGACAGAAAAGGCTGGCTGCTTCTGGAATCTGTTTTAATACTTCCTGCCCTTTGCCTGTTCTCTTCTAGTCTGGTTCCTTTTCGGAAGTCTCCTACTGCTGTCTGATTTGCTCCTTTAATTTCTCCTACCCTTTTTTGTGAGGGGGTGGAGGGTGCTGGTTCAGATGTAAAATTCTGGCCTGGACAATAATGGGAAAGAGGATAGATCTGCCTCTTCACGGTTGTTCCTGTAACTGGGGGAAGAAAAATCACAGTCTTATTTTCCCATGAATAATTCCTCTGCGTTTCTCCTTCATTAGTGCTTTCTCCAGAATTTCCCAGCTGATCGGCTAAGCCATCTAATTAGATGATCCAGCCCCAGACTGTGCACATGCGTTAGCTGCTTCCGCAGCCTCGCCGATGTCTGTCCTGACCCGCTGTGGCACTCCACGGTTACCTGCCAGGCGTTGGGTAGCGTTCGTGACCAGGTCTGAGCTCGAGGAGATGCTCTTCTGCCCTCGTCTCCGAGGGAACAGACTTCACAGAATTTGTGTTAGCGGGGGAAATGGCAAAACTTCCATTTTAATTATCCGCAGAACGGGCTGAGTAGTTGCCTGTCTAGTGGACCATTTAGGACTTGTTAACTTGTGATATCTTCTGGTGGGAAGTGATAAAAGCGTCTGTGGGGGGAAAACAACACTTTTCTTCTGTGTGACATTTTGGGAAAGAACGCTGGAGAGTTCGTGTCCCACTTCAGCATCGTGCTTCAGTATCTTGAGATAATTAAAAAGCAAACTGTGACTTGGAAACACAGCTTTTAAGTGTGACTGACTGGAAAAGCATTGTTTTTAGTCTTGTACTGGTGGCATTATTCTGTTGTCAGTTTGTTATCGCTGAGCGGAGCGTATTAAAACGCTCCTTAGTGGCGGCACGTTGGCTTTTCGCGTTAAGCTGTGATGGTTTCTTTGCCAGGCGGTGGGGTCGGGTTGGTGCTCAGGTACGGAATATTTGCTGCTTGGAGAAGCTGTTGTCTGTCAGTGAGGCCCAGCGTACGGCTTCGTAAGCCACTCAGATCTTACTTTCCTTTTTTAACTCTTAATCTGATCCTCTGCCACTTAAGTGACCCAGCTGATGCTGGGTTTATTTGCTTTGCATACATACAACCAAATTGATTCAGACCACTTAATCAACTGATTAGAATCAGCTTTTTCAGACTGTAATTTCAGCAGCAGTTTTTACCAGGTGTGTGGCTTAGCAAGATCAGTTCTTAGTTGTTCCAGATGTTCGAGAGAAACTTTATTAATGAAATTAAAGCTCGTTCTCGTTGTTCCCTGCTTTGCTTTTTGGAAATGTTGAAAGCACGTGTCTAAGTGGAATGAGGCATCACTGCTCAGCAGTCTTAGTTCACAGATCACTCTCATCATTCCTCCCACAGGCGTAAGTGTGTGGAGGTTGGTTGGTTGGTTGGTTTTTCACCGTGGCAAGACAATAGCAAGTCTTTTAAATGTATGTAGATATCCCTCAAGAAGCACGTGAGGCTTTGCCGTCTGTTTTTCTTAGCACTCCTTAGAAAAGAGAAGCCTCTCTCGCTCTTGCAGCTAGCGGGGTTATTTTAGCTGGTCCAAAAGTCCAGTTCAGATTTGTAAATTGTCGGCCGCTGTGCCAGTGCTTTGCGTGGGATACAACAAACGGCTCCGGCTTCATTGCCTTGGAAGAACGCAGTATTTTTCCAGAATCATCTCTCCTCCTGATGCAGCACCAAAGATCACGTCTGCCTTTAAACCATGCTTCACGATTTTAAGAAAAATACTGTTTGCCCCTTTCCCCAAAGGGCTGCTCCCGAGCAGCTGGCCGTGAGAACGATACGGGCACGGTAATACCTTCTCTTTAGGCTCCTGTTCACCAGCACTCTGCGCCCTTTTCTCCTCTGGAAACCAGTCCTGCCGTGCCCGCACCTTCAGCCTCCGTTTGTTGGATGTCAGGGCTGCTTCATCGCTTGTGGTAGCCCTTCCCTCCAACCCGTTTGCCATATGCTTGTTTGTTGGGTAGTTACACTTTACGGTTCTATAGTGCCTGTGCTTTGGCGTACCTGCGCAGAACGGTGACACAGAGGGAACCTCGTAGTAATGCTGCAGGTGACACCTTCCTATAATCAGTGCCAGCCAGCAAGTACCCCCCAATTATCATTTACTTTAATAGATAAATTAAAAATCTCAGTTTATATTTAACCTATCAATCCACAGAGCATTCTTGGACCACGTTTTAAACTATGTCGGATGTAATATCCTGTCCAGCTATGGTCCAGTCTGGGAGCTTGAAAGCTTGAGCACAAAGTTTATCTTGTGAGAATTTATTGGGCCAGATGTTTCTCTTGAAATGGCCTCATTAACCAGCAGCTTCTTCCCAAGAGTAAAGTAGGTTTTGTTTACTTAATGAAAATATATGGCTAAAATGTTTAAATTGTTTTTGTTTACAGATGTTCTCAAACAATGATGAAGCTGTGATCAACAAAAAACTTCCGAAAGAGCTGCTGCTTCGGTAAGCTTTCTTTCAGTTTGTAAGCTTGGAGACTGTGGTGTGTGTTGTTATGTGCAGCCATAGCTGATTTTGTGGTATGCTCATAAATCAGGAGCTTGGATTGGGTCACTTATAAAGCCACAGACAAACAGAAGCAGATCAAAGGTCTGCATCAGCAGCAGTTTACGCGAAATATTATTCGGTTTTGGGTTTTTAAATGTTAAATTAATTTCCTGGTTGCCTGTTTTGTAGATGGAAGATCTAAGGACTACATAAGTCCTTAATAAAAATAAATGGTAAGTATAGGCTAATGTGTAGAACAGGATTCTGCCTGTCTCTAAAGCGTTCCATTTAAAAAAAAAAAAGTTAGTTCTTCTGCTCCAGTTCAAGCAGACTTTGTCCTGTTCCTCGTCGGTAAGAGGCAGATGCTCAGCACCCGGCAGGATGATCCTGTTGGCAACGATCACACAGATCGGACTTTGCGGATCTCAGTAGACAGCTCTGCCCTCGCCCTGTGCTGCACCTTTTGAAGTTTGCCTTCCCTGGCGCAGGAGCAGTGCGGTGTGTGTGGGGAGGGTGCGTGTGTGATCGTACCTCAGTCCTCACAGTTTGGCATCTTGAAGGAAAATTGTGTTCATCGGTGCTTTAAGCTGAGATGCTAGACTGTAAACGGCGAAGGCAATTGCAGGTGGCAGCTTGAATTATTAACATGAACAGAATTCCTACACCACAAGAAACTGTGTAGTACTGTCAACGTTTAATGGCAATAAAAAGTCTGGGGAGAGGAGCTCTGACACAGGAACTGCTTCTAACCCACTTGTGAAATAAAGTGAATAGGAAAAAAAGTCTGACTCTTTCTTTTTGGTTTTGACCGCACTGCTGCCTCTCTTCTCTGTAATGGTATCTCCAGTCAGATTCGCTTTCTTCTATTCCAGTATTATTCATCTGAAAGCAAGATGGATGGCTTCTAAAGCCCTCCTTGCTAGTAACGTGGGTATCTGGGTTTCGAGCCTGGTGTACAGGGAAGTGACTGCCCATGCTGTACGGAGACTGCTGTGTAAAAATCAGCATCGGGTAGTTGGGAGAGACAAGCAACCTGTGGGAGGAGCGGGATGAAGTAACAAACACAATAGGATGCCCTTGGCCAGATAAAATTACGCAGTTTTTTTGCAGTTGCCTTCCCCCAGTGCTTGCCCTGAACCATTGGTATGGAGGTGTTGCAGCAAAAGGGGCATTTGAAGAGTGAGAAAAAGATCTCTCTGGATTTTTTGAGAGGGGATTCCTTTACTGATGGGAGCAAGTAGGTGTTGGTGATGCAGATGCAACAAAACCAGGATATGCCCTTGTGGTAGGCTGAGAACAGGTTGTGAAGAACACTGACTTGTGAGGCAAGGAGCCGGTGTGGCATAGGGAAAGCAGGGAATCTGGTAGGGACGAAGAGGTTGGGGGGAGTGGAATTTAATGGAGATTTTGCACAGACTTCAGGGGAAGAGGCATGCGGTCACTGGGCTCCCAAGGAGCAGGACCTTGCTTAGAGCATGGGTGAGCTTTCTTGCAGATTGATCAAAGTGGAATGATCCTGAGTGGGACCATTAAGCACGTCTAGGGCCGTAGGAGGTAGCTGGTGTGGAGAAATGTTAGTGGACAATTGGAGAAGGATTTGTGGTAAGTAGGAGGGAAGAAGGTCCTGCACCAGGCAGGGAATTTCATCAGTACAAGCCACAGTGTGGCTGAGGTCTTAGTGGTACGCACGCTTCTGCCCTGCGGAAATGTTTTTGTCTTTACTGTCTTGATATCACTGGTCATCCTGACCTGCTGTGGAACAGAGCAAGTGTTCAGGATTGCGTGGAACCTAGGAAAAACCAGGAGACGGAGTTTATAAATGTTAAAGTTCATAAGTAATGGTTTTGAGAGTTGGAATTCACTGTTAGCATACTGTGAAGATTAATTAGTGTGGATTGACAGTGCAGCCTTTGAAAGAGAAACTTGGATGCGTTTATCTGCAGGAATCTCCTGTAAATGAGTGTCACTGTCTACAAGACAAAGACTTATGTGTCTAAGCAGTGCTGCTGTGTAATGTCCTGTTCTCTGGTTTGTTCACTCTGCAGATGGCATTGATGTCTCATGTATGTGGTTGCAAAGTGGAAAGCTGTACTTGAGCGAAATAAAGAGTAGGAGGGGATAAAAGGGGTGAACAGCAGCCTTTGTCACGCCCCAAGATACAGAAATGTGCAACTCCAGTAACACTTTTATCTGGGAGGACGGGCTGGAGGTGTAAAGCGCTCCGGAGGGCTGTCCTCAGAAACCTCTCCGTTAAACGTGTCGGTGCTTCAGCTGTCACGTCGTGTTCTGCCCTGCCACATTGCTGGTAGCAGTGATGTTTGTCCTGCGTTTCCCCCAAAGCAGGACTCTGAACAAAGTTGTCCTGTGGCACACGGGTAGAGAAATCAGCTGATGGGTCACAAATCCTTGTCCTGAAACTGCTGTACCTGCTTCAGCTTTGCCTCCTGCCAGCCGAGTTTTTAGGAGCTTACACCTTTATATGTGAATATAACTTTACACAGTTAAAAATAAGCCAAACCAGCAATAAAGTGGAGTTCCGTTCACCACCCTTGTTTCTTCACTGCTGCCAGCTTCTCTTTGGGCAGCGTCTGGCTCAGTGACTCAGAACGATGAATTCATGGTCCACGTGGGTTCTGGCTGTGGTCGTTCCCCAGAGGGGGCGTCACGTCCCTGTTTCCCTGCGCTGGCATTAATGATGCCCTGTTGAAAAGGTGTATTCGTTCCTGGAGGGCTGCCTGCCAGCCGCTTCTTGTCTGCAAGCCAAACCCCAACCACAAGCCTGGATTTTCTGTGGCAGCGGTGGTCTCTGCTGGTTTCCTGAGGAAGGTTTACTCTCAGCATGACGTGGGGCTGCTAAACAGCTTACGCTTGGCAGGGCGAAGCGGACCGGGCTGCGGGAATTCTTCTTTTCCTTAGTGGTTCATGGGCAGGTCAGACAGTTTTCAGTTCTCTCCTGGCGTAAGCGGCTTTTACTCCATGCCACCTCCTGCTGCCTGCTAGCCCCTTTTCAGCACATCCAGGCACTGGCACTGGCTTTGCCGTCTGACCTTCAAGCCCCATGTTGATTTATTCCTTGGGAGCTTGAGTTCTGCTCGGGACAAGGAAGGGACAGAGCGCGTGGGGGGACCAGTGAGTTGGCAGCAAAGTTGTCGTTTCTCTCCTCCTGACCAGCCCATCGGCGTAAAAATCTGCTCGGTATGGAGCAGAATTTAACTTGAATGGTGGGTCACTGACATAAATTGGTGCTGATAATTTTAGAAGGCTAAAGGTCTAAGCTAGCTCACCTCAAAGCCCGCAGTGTCCAGGGATTTCATTAGAGTCTTGACCCTAATCTAATTAGAGTGGCAGTGGGAAAGTGAGGAGTCCTAGAAAACCCTGAGTGGATTAAGAGGTTGAAACCTGAAAAATGCTCTAACAGCAATGCGTTTTAGCTAAATTGTCCAACGCTGGACTGTTCAGGCAAAATCCTAAACATAGTGAGTTACTTTACAGGGAAATAACTTAATCTGCTGCAATACCAGACTTGTTTTGATTCCTGTTGGAATACTCAGTCTGCACTCACCTGTCGTCACTGTTTGATGATAAAGTTGCTGGTGTGGATCAGTTCCTTACTGTCAACTCTGACGAGTAAAAGGACCAATGGAAGAGTGCAGCAGTCAGCTGCGAGCGAAGCAGAAATCCTTTGTGTTGGATGTAAAAATAAACATCCCAGCTATGTGGGTTTTGATCTATTAAAGCCATTATTTAAGTAGTACTGTTGAGCCTGCTGCTACTCGCTCTTCTCTGCTTTCTTTCACCAGATAAACTGAATCTGCCCAGAGTGGCAGATGTTTTCTAAGGATTTGGTGCTTTGGAACAGTTCCAGGAGGAATTGTCCCTCTATTACTGAGAGGGGGTCTGGAGCTGACTCGCTAACTTGCATCCAAATTTCCTGTCAGCCCAGTGTGTTTCCTTGTTGTCAAGTCCAGGTCTAGTTGAGCCATCGGGTAATAGCAAGAAAGCATATTATTTCAAGCAAACACACAAATTACCTTCGCTTTATTTTATACTGTGCAGATTGCTGAGAAACGGCCCAGCGTTTCTGACCCGTTCTGTTGGAAGATGACGTCTGCTCAATCCTTGCTTAGCCGTGTGGGCAGCTTGTTTGTGGGTTTTGGGGTTGTTTTCAGTGTTCCCCAACAGCTCCTTGGAGAAGAAAAAGCCGGTCCTCAGGGCTGCGTTGGAAAACTTGGCTTGGGTCATTGCGTCTGCGAGATTTTTAACTGTGCTCCTGCTGTTCTCTCCAGTTCGTGTGGAGGGTTGTAGTTGGAGCCAATCCTGAAACGACCGAAATGCACAGCAGAGTAGTGACTGCTGCGGAAAGAGGGATTTTTTTTTTTTTTGCAGTCTGATTCTGCTGAGTCATTGGCTAATGTTCTTGAACAAACGCAAGTGCCGTTCAGAAAACACTGGAAAAGGCTCTTAAGCTTTTCGGAGCCAAAGTCTCCGAGTCAGACAACACGGGCGCTCCCGGCGAAGCTCAGCCCTGTGAACCTCCGAGGTGAGAGGGGCCAGTGTTTGGCTGCGTTGGCATCCCTTTTACTGTGTGGGTAGACTGGGAAGGGAGGAGCAGGAAGTAGAAAAGAATTTGGCTGAGACCTAATAGCCTTGATAGAGGGATGAGGCGGTTATTAATAGCCTGGGATTTCCATGGAGAAAGCACTTTTAATGAAAATATAGAAAACCTGCGTAGTTATTGACCTAGCCGCTGTTCCCATAGAGTTTGGTATTTTTTTGCCCCTATGATGGGAATCTAGGGTGAAAGTAAGAATTTTCCCTAGCTTCTATCATTTCCCCAGGCTTTCCTTGTATTGTCATACATTGACGTTGTGCTAAATAAATCCTCCGGGCTCACATACATGCATGAATAAATGACATTTGATTCAAGGGGAAGGCTTGTCTATAAGCAGTTGAAAGCAAGTCTGGAACTGCTTCTTAAATCCAGCAGCGGGTTCCCAAAATAGTGGTATGGTAAAGCGCGTATTAGCGCTTTTCCAGACCTCTTAACTGCGTGTATCTCAGCATGTTGCTGTAAATTTTGTCTCATGATGAGATGCCTAAGGAAGAGATGAGAAGTATCTTGAACCAAACTCCTCAAATCTGTGAGTATCTCTGGGCAGCGTAGGAACACAGGAGAGCACGTGGCTGTTCTGCTATATCCCGACTTAACTGAGTGTTTGGCTGTTAAGCGTCTGTGTTTTGATAAATAATCTGCATTCGTCCTTTCCTCTTCTCCCACCAACAGTGATGTTTCTAAAGTGCTTTTTATATACCTGCCAGTGAAGAAAGCTTGATCATGCAATGGTTGTATTATCGTCTCAGCCTTGCTTGTGTCCTCTCCTAAAATTTGAAAACCCAGGATTTGCTACTTGTGTACAACAATATACAAATACGTGGGGGTCTGTGAAGGCGCGTGGCGCATTAATGTGGGTACAGAACTTGGTGTCAGTAGCGAAAGCCTGGATGACCCCTCGTCTCTAGGACAAAGCGTGCTTTACCTGCGACGCACACAATGTTTGTTCATTGGTCTCAGCCCCTCTGCCCCCAGCTTTATCAGTGTCTGTGCTGTTTATTCAAATGTATTCTTTGTACTTATCTGGGGAGATGAATTCATCACCCGGCTTTCTTGGTTTTGTCGGAGAGTTTCAGTAACGCGGTAGTGCAGGGTGTTTAAGTTTATAAGTCACACCGAAAGAACATGCTGCCAGCGATGTTCTCATTTGTGAGTCTCTTCCAGCACAGGCAGGTCTGCTGAGAATACAGGAAAGCTGGCGTGTGCCCCCCCCAACCCCACAGTCTTGTGGGGAGATGACTCAAGTGCTGCAGGGATCCGAACGATTGCTGATCTGGGCATGCACTGCTCTCTTGAGAAAGTCCGGAGATTTTTGGAACAGCGGAGTTTTGTTTGTTCTCGGAATTTCTCCTGGACAACCATCCTTTATCTGATGGCAGTATTTTATAAAATAGTGTATAGCATTGAAACAAATGCTATATAAACCTTTAACACTTGCATCTGGTAACATTTGCCTTCTCTTTCTGATGGTCTTCAAGTGTAAAGCGTATGTGCATTTGTTTTCTTGTAGTCAAACATTTGTATTATCTTTGCAAAAACATTTTATCCTATGGTTTTATAATTGCTAGCAAAGAGAATGAGACCTGACTATCCTCCTGCTGCCCACTCGGCCTTCTCTGTCTTGTGGCTTATGACTGTTTGAGTAACTAGAAACCATGAAATAACCACATTGACAAAAGGGTATGGATTTAGGAGCTTTCAATGGGCTTGGTACTTCCTGCATTCACAGGTAGGGGTGTATATGCCGGAGATAAAAGCGTGGATGTCTTAGCCCAGTATAGCATTGCAAAGTATTACCGTCTAATTCCCTTATCCCAGTAAATAGGACAGCAACACCAGGGTGTTGGCCTGAACGCTTGGGTGTGCCCTGGCAGAGGAACGACATACCACAGAGGAGTGACCGCATCGGCTTAATCCTAAACGTGTCTCTCCCAGGCACTGTACCGACACCGTCCGGCTGCGCACGCTGCTTTGCAGGGTTGCAGAGCAAAATACTCCTCCTGCCTCTGTGTTAACGACGCTTCATATTTAGCACGGCTGCGTGAGAAAGAAGGAAATAAATAAATAAATAAATAATCCACGCGCCGACATCGGGCCGTCGCGTTGCTTTGATCTGTTAACTGTTAATTATTACACTGCCTGCTCCGGAGAGCTGCTGCTGAAGATGTTGGGATTGCTGGGCAGAGGCGCTGGGCACAGCGATGCTCCCGTGTCGGACAGGAGCCGGAACAGCCCAACCTGCCTGTTTGTTCTGCCCTGTCCTGACCGACTGGACGTTTGACGGTTAAGCTACACAATACCTGCAAGTGTCTGTTTTGATAAATAGTTGTTCCGTTTACTGTCGGTAAATACTACAAGGTGTGAGATTAATATTTCCCAGTGGCTCAGTATCTGTGTTTTGCTTTCATTTGATAACTGCTAGGTCTGCGCTTCTTTTCACCGTTCAGCTTTCAGCTGAATTACAAAGAAGTTTTGCTGTCTCCAGTCCTTTTTTATTTTTCCTTTGTTTTCCCTGTCCTCTTTGTTTTAAATGTAGATAACCAATAAGGTATCTTTTATTTCTGTTACAGAATTTTCTCTTTCCTGGATGTGGTCACTCTGTGTCGTTGTGCTCAAGTTTCCAGGGTAAGAACCTTCCTCCTTGCTGGTGGATTTTAACAGTTGATTGGATTTGGGTGACAATCCTCTCGCTCCAGCCTTCCCTAGCATGTCAAACCGGGAGGATTTGTACCAGGGAGCTTTGTGCAACTCAACTATTGTTAACTAGTGTCCCGTGTTAACGCCGCAGTACCAGAAACTTCTGATGGCACCAGTGAAGGGGATTCAAAGCTTGAATACCATTTTGGCAGTGTCCCAGGCCCTGAGCAGGTTCCGAAGGGGAGGTGGCTGACTCTTTGCCCAGGAACTCTCCGGTCAGCCTGGGCTAGTACAGGAGCCTGCGCTGATGAAAATACCAAACCAGGATGAGCCTAAAATGGCATCTTGTGGGTTTTGATGGAGATACAGAAATTTTGATTCACAAAAACGCTACGCAGTCAATGAGCGTTTACTTTCCAACTTGGATGTAGTTGATGTAAGCATGGGCGGGGGGAATGTCTGTTTTGTTTAGGCTTGTGGGGTTTTTTCCTTCAGTAGCTCATAGTTTTGTGGGCTTCAGCTAATGAAATCCAGCTTGGATTATTCACTTGGGGAAATTCCTTCAACTGCAGGTCCGGTTATCTAGAGCTACCAGACTTGTTCAGATGCTTTATCCTGCCAGTATCTAGTAAGAGGCGCAGAGGAAGCGTTACTACAGCAAGAGGGGAAGTCTGTTACGCAGGAGGGTGTTGGTAGTGGTGTGTTCACCGTACTGGCAGAGCCGGTGCTGTGTGACACCTGGACAGAACTGATCGATCTTGGGTTCAGAATTGAAACCATAACTTGTTTCGTTATTCGGAGTACGTAAGAATAAAAAAGACCATGCTTAAACGTTTTTAATTGCGTTAAAAAATATCCTGTGTAATGTCTAGGCATTACGGTTATCACCCCACGTTCTCTGAATAACATAGGTCTTCCGGGGAAAGGTCTTCCAGCTGAAATGCGCTGCTCCAGCACAGCAATACTGGCCAGAATGGGCTGTCAAAGATAACTTGCCAGTGTCAAGGTGTACCCCTGTTTTTATCGCTTGCTCCTGTTTACACAGTCCACAGGGCATCAGAGAACGCGTTGGTCATTATGTGACACAGCACGTCCTGTAAAGGACTAAAATATCTGCACAGAGCTACGGAAAGGCTGTGTGCAACGTCCCCTGTGCTACGTGTTACAATATGCTGTGTTATAACTTGCATCCACCGATGCGTTTCTCTTCCGCTGGAGCTATTACTTTTCTCGTGGTGATAACTAGGCCTCAAAACAAATACCAGCAATGAGATTTAAAATGCAGAAAATGAATGCTTACAGTTCTGTCCGCTGTTGTAAGTCTATACGTGGCTTGCACAAGAACTAGTGTATAGATTGTGATGGAGATGTAGCTTAGTGCATGTAATAGATGTAGTATAAAAATACGCCTGGATACATGCGCTCTTTCGTAATGATGGACTCGTTATTAGGAGATCTAGTTGTTTACTTTGAACATGTAACTGACACTTCAAGTATAGTACTGTGGTGACAACCCCTTTGATTCATTAAGAGCAGAATTACTAAGGTTCAGTTCCTGCTTCTCATTTGTAGCACGAGCCATATGAGACTCTTTGTTTGTTTAAAAAAAAAAACCAAACCAACAAACCAAACACTTAAGTCAGAGGTAGTAAACACCGTCGCTCCGGCAGTGGCCCGTAGGTCTCAGGTAAGAGCTGGCTGTGCTATCTGGACGGCTTACAAAGCTGGGAGTTTCTCCGTCTGTGGGACGCGGCACCCCGTGCACCAGGCTGTGGAACTGCGGTGAACACCTCTTTCTGCTGGAAGCAAGAGAGAAGGGGCGCAAGATGACAGCCTCACCCACCGCTTACGGGATCTCACCGCAGTCCTCCGTCCCAGCGCCACCGAGTCCTCCGCACCCTCAGACTAGCGTCGCTTCTCTTGTCAGTGTAGGTGCCCGGTGTAGGGTCTCCTCTGGGACTCGCCCACCTCCTGGTATCCTTCATCTTCGTGTTGGTCCTGCTAGCGTCTCCTGAAGGTGTTGGTTTAGCTGGTGGCGCTGCAGAGGGGATTAGATTCCAGCCAGGACTGCGAAGATGCCGGCGCTCCAGCACTGCTCCTCTCCTGGGCTCAGCATCTCCGCCTCCCGCGGGAGCAGAAGTGGCTGGGGCACCGCGGGCTTGCCGGCTCTGGGGAATGGCGAAGAGCGTGCCGGGTAGGCGAGGGGACTCTTGTCCGAGCAAGTGATTCTGGTAACCGCACAGTTTTCCTTGTTGGCTGTAATTACTTGTTGCTTTAACATCTGAGACAGAATGCTGTTTCTAAAAGGAACAAACTGTAACTCGGTCCCCACTGGCGGGTTTTGGTTTTTGTTTTTTTTTTCACATTAACAACACATTTACATTTTTTCCCCCGATAAAGGCATGGAATGTTCTGGCCCTGGATGGCAGTAACTGGCAGCGAATTGACCTGTTTGATTTCCAGAGGGATATTGAGGTATAATTAAGTGACATACAAACCCATTTTTCTTGTTAAAATGTAATTACAGCCTAGAATGGATTAATACTCCCAGCGTAACCCTTTTTACCTTCCCTGGAGATAGAAATCATTAATTTCAGTTCTCCATAGCTTCAGGGAGTCTTTAAAGTCTTGACAATCCATTCAGCTTTTGAAAATGGACAGAATTATATATCTGTATGAAGACTTAAAGGTAGTAATAGAAGGAAAATATTTTTGTGTGTGTACTGAAAACAGAAATAAGTAGCATAGGTGTGTTCTTGTGGAAAACTACTGCTTCTGTATAGCGGGATTTAGGCTGCTTTTCCTTTCACTCAAAGAAATGTTAACGTGGCACTGACTGAGACCATTAAGACCAAATGTCGTTTGAAACATGGCCTGCGATATGTCTGTCCTTTCCTGTCTATCTTTGATGTCAAAAATGGAAATGTAAGTGAAGGTGGTTCAGGGGGACGAGGTCAAAATTATTCTGAACTGATGCAGCTGTGGGAATGCTTCATTGCAGCTGTTCTGAATCTGTTAGATGCGGGCTACTCGGCACTGGTAGCAATGGATGCTGTTGTCATGCTGTTCTGAAAATTCAAATTGCATTAATCAGGATAAGAGACCAAAAAAAAAAAAAACCACCCTTAAGTTTCGTATCAGAATGTTCTATCCTCTTTAAAACATGTTGGAGGAGGGAGATAAGGAGTGTATCGTTCTAACGCGTTCTAGACAGAGGCAGAAACTAGATGATGACTGAAGAGTCACACCTTGTGGGAACCAGTGGGAAATACACACGTTATTTGTGGAGGAAAGGGTTAAAATAATCTCTCTCTGCCAGCTGCGTATGTAAGCAGCTAAAGGGACGGGTCTGTGGTGCTGTGACTTCTGCGTGCTTGCAGGGGTCTAAGTGGCCTGAGACTTCTTGGAGTAAATGGTGTGATTTTTTGTTGTTGTTGTTGTTCTTGATAATAAATACTCTCATCTCTTAACGTGCCTTGAAAGCTCTGGACCCCTATAGTTATTTACATTCACAGAGGTAGAGCAGAGTTACCGGTGGTGCCCGGTCCGTGGAGGGCGCGGGGAACGTGGGGAGAGCTCCCCGCCTTGCTGCTGTCGTTGGTCTGTGGAGGAGGGAGAGAGGCAGCGGTGCTGTGAACGCAAACCAGGCTTGTCTCACTCTTGAGTGCTTTTTGCATGGTTTTAATGTCTCTTTGTTCTCTAACGCCACTCCATACATCAAACGCGTGTTCCTGCGTAAGCACGGACTTCCCCTTTTAAAACAAAATGTTTGATTATGTCGTGGCTGACCTAAAAGTACCTGCCAGACTTTCTGATGTGCTGAATGTTGTTTGCTTTAAAGGAAGGGAAATCCATCAGTTAGTGCAAATTCTGTGTATAAACGTGTGTGAATCCTCTAATTCAAGCGTAGGAATTCCTAGGCTTGCTAGATGGGTCGCAAAAACACACGGACCGTTTCAGATTTCCCAGCCCTTCTACGTGGTGCAGGTGGAGCTTCGGCCCTCCGCCGGCCGGGGCAGCGCTGCCGCAGCACGCTGTGGCTCCAGAGCTGCTCCGATAGCCCCCAAAAGCCAGTGGCCAGATGTCACCAGCACCTCCTGCAGAGATCTAGTTAAGCTGGTGTCCCTTTTTGGATTGCGGTATTACGTTGTACCGAGCCCAGTGCTTGTTGGTTTTTTTTTTGGACCAGAAAAAGATTATAGAAGAATATCTTCATCATTATAGAGGTCGTAAATGCCAACTAGTACTTGAAGAACCGAGTGACGTTCCTGTTCTGTGACGAGCAACCACGTAGACTAAAGTAGGGGGAAAGGCTTTTGAATTTCTGGACACCGACACAAATATTCTCTCAATGGTTTTCGCACTTCATTCAAAGTGAGAAATAGCTGGGTAAATGCTAGCTTGTAGTAGGATCTTTGGAGGCTTCCATTGATCGCAGATTTGAGATTAAAAAAGCATTTTTCTAGATTTCTCGAACACAAATGTTCTTAATCCCTTTTTCTGTGAGAAGAAAACTCATGGGCTGGTTCTGCCTCATCTCTGTTTTGAATAAAAATTTAAATATATCCATTTATAGTACATTGACTGTACTCATTGGTAAATCTTACTGCCCATGATGTAGCCATGGCATTGCTTCTTTCATCCTTCTTGGGTAGTCTGTATCGATGTCCGGGAGCTCTGAACTGGAGGAAATTCCTCAGTCATTAGCCCGAGCTTGCTTACTCTGGCTTTAGGTAATTGCTCCTTGTCTCTCCATCTTCAGAAGCTGAATAATTCTCCCTCTCCCTGCCTTAGATTATTGTCTTGGCATTTGTTTTTGTTGTCTTAGCACTGTTTTACCTAGAATAACAAACTGGTGTTAATCCACAAAATTCTGAATTCAACTTTTTGAATGCTGATGTCGCTTTTGGATTTTAATGTAATTCTTTCTGTCTCCGACAGGGCCGAGTGGTTGAGAATATTTCTAAAAGGTGTGGGGGTTTCTTGCGGAAGTTAAGCCTGCGTGGCTGTCTAGGAGTCGGAGACAATGCATTAAGGTAGCGGTATGGCTTCTTTCTGCCATTAAGTGTGAGGTAAAGAATGATTCTGTTTCTACAACCACAGAGGATTGGAATAATTTATGAACACTTTGGAACTGAGATCTTTAGGCTGCGTGTCTAACTTAAAAGATCGAGAGTGGTAACATACAAGCCTTTTTAATTTATCATTTTTTAGCTTCACACAGTAGCCATTTTTCTAAATTCTCATTAAAATAATGCCAGCTGCCTCTACAGGCTAAGTAGTAATTAGTGCTGAATTACAAACTCTTGCCTTTAGGCTGGGAAATCCCCAGGCAAGATACGGGGCAACATAAATTATTTTATTTACTTACTAATTTTGCTTGCGACAGTTTTGTAAAATTGTATCTGATGATACAGATGAAACAAATGCTGTAAAACATCTGGAAATCTGTTGCCTGAAAAATACTTTGTTTTCCCTTTTCTTTAAAGGACGTTTGCACAGAACTGCAGAAATATTGAAGTGCTGAACCTAAATGGCTGTACCAAGATCACAGATGCGTGAGTAACGTTCTCATCTGTTTGCCCTGCCACCCCCTTTCCTGCGTGCACCGTGTTATATTCTCCATCTCTGTTTCAAGGGAAGGCCAGGCTTGTGCACACGGTAGATAATACAATGCCTGTCGTACGAAACGTATATGACTTTGACTAAATCTGTTGCCTGAGCGTGTCTTGTGTGCTCTCTTTCAGTACGTGTACCAGCCTCAGTAAGTTCTGCTCTAAACTCAGGCACCTTGATTTGGCTTCCTGCACTTCCATAACCAACCTGTCCCTGAAAGCACTGAGGTAGGAGTCAACAACATTGACTTTTGCCAGTTGGTTCCGGATAGTGTGACCCACCGTTGCCCCGCGTCGTGAGTGCCTCGGAGGAGACTGGCACAGTCCAAGGTGTAACTCTGAGTAGAATTCAGGCATTGCCCAGCAGAGCTCAACATTCACAGCTTGTGCCTCCTGGGTCGCAGGCGGAGGACTCGGTGAAAGCTGCCCTCAACCTTGCTTGTATCCATCCTGGTGGTTATTAGCAGTAAAAGAACAACTATATTCTGTTAAATTCTTGGAGGAGGGATTTTGGGGGAGGCAAAGGTCTTAGTCTGCCCTTTTAAAATGCCCATTTACTGACAGTGAACTCGTCGTTCTCAGTGTACCGTTGTGTACTTAGCAGTTGTTTACATAGCTAGAAGGTGAACACCAGCATGTGACTATCTGTCTTTTTAAACTGCTTAGGAGACATATAACTGCTTAAATCTGCTAAATGGAATTGCAAGTAATCTAGAAAAGGAAGGGACAGACAGACATTGGTGGGAAGATATTGGGACAGAGAAAAGGAGGCAAAAAAACACTGAAGGTAACGATAGAGGCCAAGCTATTAAAAAAAAAAAAAAAAAAAAAAATTCAAGTGATATACCAGAGGAATGAAAGAAAATACAGGAAAGCTGTATTACAGGGGTAAAAATACTGGAGAGTGAATCTAGACACCAGAAGAAAACATGGATTTGAAAGAACAAACAATAATTATTTTTGTAGCTATATTAACATACTTTGAGCCTGGTTTTTCCTTCCCTTGAGGGTCTTCATCCATGTTTCTAATTTCACCTGGTCAAATTTGTGCTGCCGCTATCTTAAATACATGATAGCGTGTATAAATCTTCCTAGTTACAAATTGTACTCGAGTGTTACTGCAACTGGCAGCTATTTGCAAAGTTACACCTGGAAAATGAGAAGCAGCCTGGCAGAAGTCAGCCCTTTTTTGAGTTTGGTTGTAGTCAGATCCAGAAAGCCCATAAACAGTGTCTGTGGTTATATAGGAGCTGGGAGGTGTCCAAAATGCCATAAATCAGTTGTCTTTTACCCTGCTAATACCCTACTGTAGAGCTGCTGATGCTGCCTCTGGAGAGCCCTTCACATCTGGAGATGACGTTTGACAAAAGTGTCCCTGGGGGTGTGGCGTGCGGGTGTAACCTGTGCTCGCGTGGGTTCCAAAAATGGGGGTCTCCTAGATGTCTGGCTTGAAGCAGGGTTTCTTTCCAAAACAAAACCAAGTTTCCACGTGCTTTTCCTTTCACCTCCCAAGTGAGGGATGCCCACTGCTGGAACAGCTGAACATCTCCTGGTGCGACCAAGTGACTAAGGACGGCATCCAGGCTCTGGTGAGAGGCTGTGGTGGACTCAAAGCCCTGTTTCTGAAAGGCTGCACGCAGGTACGGCTCTCTGGAGAGTGCTCAGATTGAATAGTAACAGCTGGCGTATTTCTGCGGTAACTGAAAGTACGGGGTTGAGGTATTGTGGATTTTTCTATTTCCAGAAATGTTACGTTACTGAAATTACTCACAATCTGTCTGTTGGAGATTAACTGCTTTTATTGAAATTCTTTAATAGCTTTGAGCTCGGCATGAATAGTGGGACAGTGAACAAATTGCATTTCTAGCTGTAGAATCATTCTTCTTTTTTTCCCCATCGGGAACACATTGAGCAAACTTTTTTTAAAGAGGAGATAACTTTGTTATTCATGGCTAGACCCGTCCGTTTCTTGAAGGCTCAGAAAATTTTAAAAGCATGACAGTACTTTCATCTGCGCTGGTGATAGAATTTCCTCTACGTGTCGTTTGGATCTTCTAGTTAGTCAAAGAGAATCACCGTCTGTGTGACTCCTTGAAAAGACATCTCTGCAGCCGGTCGGGAGCGTAGTACTGTCCCCTCGAGTATACGCTATCGCTCTTGAGCTATAACGCTGTATTTTGAAGAGGCTGCGGAGACTGTGATGCTCCTACTTTGGAATATATAAATGGTGCGCTCAGCGCTATAGCTGAAAGGGTTTGGGGTTTTTCTGCCTCGTTACACTTGTTGTTATTTAGACTAAACTTTGTTTCATCGTTCTTTACTGTCTTACCTGGTGAATCGTTGAAAAGTTTAACAACTTTACTAACGAGTTACGTCAGCTACGAACTGGGGCGTGGGGAACATCAACCTTGAGCATTGCTCTTTTAAGCGGCGTGAGGGAGAGCATCTGTCGTTCCTCTCAGTGGCCAGTCCGGCCCAAACCCTGACAAGGAGGAGCAGCTCCTTGCAGAGCTGTTTCACAAAGAACGTGGGGACTCATTCGTATTTTTTTTTTACTGAAGTAGGCTGGGGTCTTTTTAATGCAGACAGATAGGCTAGAAAGGAGCAAATGTGTATCTCGGAATCTTATCCTTGAAAAAGAAGAGTAAAACTGACCTTGCAGCAGTTGAAACCTGTGACCCAGAGATTCCCAGGAGTTTAAGAGCCTCGAGGAGACCTGGAAAATGATCTCTGACCCGTTAGGTCCTTGCACCCAAACAGTGACAGCGCTTACTTGGTTTGGATTTGAGTTTTTTTTCCTTGGGGGTGGGAATTCCCTAAGTATGAGTCAATAAGTGCCATTTTCGTCTGCTGTGTATAAATAAAAAGCTAGATGGTTTTTATTTTGCAAAAAACATATTCCCGCTGTGCACGGACACAGAAAGTCCTGAGAGGTGGTTGTGGGGAGCAAAGCGGTGACGCGCGGGTGATGTGCACAGAGCAGCGCGCAGAACCCCTGTGTGCGCGGGAAAGCCCAGCGGTAAGGGCTGCAGTCAGTAGTTTCTCTAAATTTATGCCGCTGTTGGATTTTTAATATGTGAGATGGGTATACATGGCTGTAAAAATGACTTGATTAAAGATTTAACAATCTCAGCCTATTTTGAGAATTCGGGTCATAGAAACAGCTTGAGTTTCTAGTAATTTATGGAGTCGTGAGTGATATTGATGGCAATACATCCTTGTTATCAATTACTTGCCATCTGTTCTTATAGATTTAAGAATAGTAGGCTTTTTTATCATCAGAAAGCAACCTGGATATGTTTGTGCTCCTCACACTGAAATAAGACTTTTTTTTTTTTTAGTTCCAGTATTGCAATATAAAAATAGTGTTACTTACAGGCCCTCGCTAGTGAACCATTTCCTTAATTCCTGTAAATAGTTTCTTACTTCACTACTTGGTTGTTAATTATGCATGTTCGACCAGATCAGCTTTTCTTTAAATCAGTAACTTAGTGTTGTGAGTCTTTGAACTCTGTTCCTGAGATGGTTAAAAAAAAAACCCAAAACAAAACAAAAGAAAAAAAACAGGCATGCACTTACTGCTGTGGATTTTGAGACTGCAGCAAATACAGCACATTGCCCTCCTCCCCCACAGGTATCCAAACCACAGATGCTTTATTGTTCTCAAAACTTTATTTTGAAGATTGCTTCGAGTATTAATGGGTTGCTTCAGTCTGTAAATTTTTCTTTGCAGCTTGAGGATGAAGCCCTGAAATACATTGGTGCACATTGTCCCGAACTGGTGACTTTAAACCTTCAAACATGCTTAGTAAGTAAAGCTTCCTATGATTTCCCCACTCGGCCGTCACTGTGCGTTTAGCGGCCGTCTCTAAGCAGAACCGTGCAGAATGTACTCCATCCCAGAAACGTCATCGGCTGTGCAGACAGGGCAGTTGTAAATTTACGAGACTTTTAAAAATAGTTGATGAAAACCAGCTTTTTTTGGTAGCATTCAGTAATGTTGAATAAGCCCCCGAAACAGTGTCGCAGCATTGACTTTGTCAGAATTGTTTGTCCCTCTGCCCTGCCCACGGGGCCTCTAAGCTCATTTACGGGACTAGCTGGAAAAATTCTTTCCATCGGGCTGGGGTGTTTGTGTGGTGACCTAGCCGGGCGGTTCCTCTGGTCTCTTCATAAAATGGAACCAAGAAGCGCAGTTTCCCTGCACGGAAGGGCTGTAAACCAGTTATTCTGCAGTGCCAAAAATGTATACTTATGCCAAAAAAGAAATTGGAATGGGCTCTTCGTACATACCGTCGTGCAGTTAGTCTGACGCAGTAACTGGACAATCTCTTCCTTTTCCACGGGAGCGGGCAAGGCTTTGGGAGCTGTGGGGCTGTCCTTCCCCAGCCCTCTTCGCAGAGCAGCTTTACCAGTTCCTAGGCTGGCTCCAGACTGGTGCCCATCCACCTGGGACTGGGTGCTCGCCAAAGGAGAAGCTGGACTTTCAGTGAGCTCCAGAGCTGCCCCAAGCCTCCAGGGGAGAGGCTGGAAGGGGAGAGGCAAACGGGCGGAAGGGAGAAGAAAACTAATGAGGTTCTTGATCGCCTGAACTGAAAATACCAAATTCTACTCAGTTTCTGTTTCATCTCGCTCCAGCCCTTGGGCGTACCAGCCCACAGACTTGCTGTTTGCTATTTTAAAAGACGCAGTGCCGGTCCCTCGGTTGGTGCTTTGAGTGGAATTGAGTCTGGCTGCTGCTGAAAATCCAGAACCTAAGAATCGAGTGAGGTTTAACCTGGTCCTCCGGCACGCACGGCCTCTGCCCCCTATTGTCCCTTTTCCCCTCGTCCCACCGCCCGTGTCGCTTTCGATCCCGTGTGGCTCCTCGGCGCAGCTGTGCTCCCAGACCCGTGTGCTCTTGCTCACGTGGGGGAACATCTGGAGCGGCTTTGTGCACTGCTGCCATCCCGTGCCAGAGCACGCAGGGCTGGACGTGCCCTCTGTGGCCAGGGACGCGGCGGGTCGATGGAGCTGCTGTGCCACGGGGTGAATTTAACGTGATTTGGGCCATAAGCCTGTCTCTCTGGGTTCTGGATTTGGTCCCAATCCACTGAAACGTATTTTTGAGAGGCTGTTTGTGGAAACGACCTGCTGCTTGTTTTGTGGGTAGCTCTGACTGTTAGGTGCTCTCTCGTCTTGAGTTTTGGCCAAGAAGGTCTTTGCAAGCAAGGGCTGCAAAGGAAAGCAGGAGACCGAGTCTGGGCCTGCTGCTACTGTGCCTTTCCCCATCGCTCACGTGGCCCGAGCTGGGAAACATTTCTGTCCATGTGGAATCACTTTCCAAATGTTTACAAGTCACTTCAGTGTGGCTTATTCTGTTTCGGCTGCTCCAGTGAAATATTTGAATGCGGTTTTGGGTTGAAAGAAGCATAACTTGGCCTCCGTTAAGTGCCTGGTTGGAAGTCTGAGAGGGAAAATATGCAGTGCCTTGCACCTCCACCTACGTTGTTATGGCTTGTGATGTTGTTATTGTTTTTCTTGTAGCAAATAACAGATGATGGTCTCATTACAATATGCAGAGGATGCCACAAGTTACAATCCTTGTGTGCTTCAGGCTGCTCTAACATTACAGATGCCATCCTGAATGCCCTGGGACAGAACTGCCCGAGGCTGAGGTAAGTTCTCACCGCAGAGTCACCCGAGCTCCACCGACCCGTTGCGTGTTCGGCAAAGGATCTTGGTGTCGTGGTCGTGTGGTATTTGAGCTGGTTTAGACTCCGAAGCTCTTTCTGAAAGTGCGCTTCTTAGCACTGAGCTTTTCCCAGGCATTCGCTGTGGGATGATCGTAGTCGTACCCAAACTTCTGGTTTCTAAACTTGGGCGAGTAAAAGAGTGGTAGAAGAGCTCCATGCCGTGGTGGCGTGCGCTGCCAATAGGCTCGCTTAGTAGCCCTCTCCTCTTACACCATTGTGCATCTACTTTTGTTCTCTTATGACAACCAGCTGAGGTTAGGTTACTCTTGTATTGAGAACTGAAAACACACATAAACAGCGTTGTTTCCTCTTGACGTGTGATATTAACAGGGTTTTCACGATGATTTTGTAGCAGATGGAATTTGTGCGAACTTTCACTCTGCTTGACAGAGTGGGCTTCCAGCAACGTCTCTGCAGGTGCTTGCTTTTTTTTATTATTTTTTAAGACCCTTTTTATTAGGACAAGTTTCTTCAGGAAGACTTTACTATAATTCAGAAAACGGTCAGGTGCAGAAAGAAGAGAGAGTTTTATTATCTGGCATCTGTAACAGCTGAGTGGCCTGTTTTGAATGGCATAAAATACATGTCTTCCGGGAAGCCGGGGGGGGAAAACCCGCAACTGTTTTCTGTGATAAGCTCATTTAAAGAATTATGGGTACAAAGTGCAGCATACAAGTGTATGGAAACCCGTTTTGAAAGAGGAAGGTAAAACATGATTTCGGTTCCAAATGGTTTCTGTGTTTATGTTCAGCTGCTGCAGCTTTACAGTAGAAGCTCCATACGGTAAAATGTGTAACACACTTTAGACAAGTTGGCTTTCTTTTCTGTAGAGGTAGATAAATATGTTAATATTGTGAAGCAGACCTCGGTAGGGGTCTGCCAGGAAGTTGTCTGTTGTCACAGAAGCAAGCGGTTCGCCTCTTAGAAGACCTCAGACTATTCTGCCGTGGCATTAAACGTTCACTCTGTCATGCTCATCTGCCAGGCTGTCGGGTATTACACCCTGTTTCACCAGGAGGTCTGTATTTTGGGTGGAAACCAGAGGAGATGACTCGGGGAGGTTGTGGAGTGTCCGGCAGCGGAGGTTTTTAAGAGCACCTTAGTGTAACGTTTGTCGGATTAGACCTCCCTGCCTCGTAGCGGGGGACAGACTGGCTGACCCTTGGAGTTCCCTTTTAGCCTGACTTCTTCTTTTCTTTCCCTGTGACCTACGCTCAGGTATAGAGGGTGGATGCTCTGTGCACATTATCCTCTCAGAGAGCACAGCCTAAACCGGGTCAAACTTTTCTGGGTTGCTGGAAGCTTTTAATGAAACACTCTGAAAAGCAAAATGACTCCACCATGGTTATTATAAATTCTTTCTGTGCAGAATATTAGAAGTTGCAAGGTGTTCTCAACTAACAGATGTGGGCTTTACCACTCTAGCTAGGGTAAGTGCTCGTTTCCACTTGTTCATCAAGTATCTTTGCTTTCTTTCCATGATAGATATGAACAAACAGTAGCTTTCTCTTGAATGTAGATTTTTGTAATGCTTTTGATCTCGGTGTTTGAGTGGAAGCCAAGTTGCAAAAATTAGGTTGTATGTAATCTTTGGCATTGTTCTGGCCCACACATCTAGGAGGATGTGCATCCAAACTACATGAAATGTTAAATACTTGCGAGTTCTAAACCTTACTGTTTGTTTTTCTAGATTAATCGGTGTTGTGTACAAGTGACCCTGAATTTAACTACCTTTACTTTCTATGAATAAAAAAAAATCCCTCTGTGCCTTTAAATGAGCGAAATTGCTAGATTTCCTTTGCTATACTTGGTGCTGCTTGTAAAGAAGCAGCAAACTTTCCTTCTGGTCACGATATTTCATGGAGAAGAACCTTCGTTTTTGAAAAGAACTGTCTTTGTTGTAATTGTGTTTCTATTTGCTGTCTGAACTTTGCACTTAGTTTGTGTGTTTGGTCTTCTGTTTGTTCCTAGAACTGCCACGAGCTTGAAAAAATGGACCTGGAAGAGTGCGTCCAGGTAGGAGGGGCTGCCTCTGGGTGTTTGGCTTCTAGCAGTCACAGCAGTGTGGAAAGATGGTGAAAAAAGTGGTAGATTGTCTCCAAATGAGAACTTGATTTAGAATCCGCAGCAAGAAGATTGGATGTATTTGGATAAGAAAATACGGGTTTTGTAGTTTGATCGTTTGTTCCTATTTCCCAGTAATGACTGCTGCTGTAAATACTAGAAAACCCCTTTAATAGTGATGGATGTGTCCTGAAGGTCACGTAACGGGGGTGTGAATTGTGACCCATGACACAAGATTGATTCCCAGAGTAAAATCTTTTCTTTTAAGGCAAGGGAAGGTTTGTTCTTCGTATATTGCTAGAAATAATGGAAGTTACCTCTGGTTTGAAAAAACATAGCCAGATTGTTTGAACAGCAATGATTTTAGAGAGGACGTGGCAATGACTTGAAATAAAACTGAGGTGCCGGTGCTACCGTGAGCCTTCCTCAACGGCAGCGGGATGTAATGAGTCTGTTACTGTTGACTCTCCCATAACCCTGCGCTGCGGCTGTCTGCGTGAGTTTTGAGGAAGGCTCTCGTATGTGAGTACACACTGTTCTGTAGGGTATGTGCCGTAAGCTGATAACCGTTTCGAGGTAGCATTTTCAGGGGAAATAGTTGAATTTACTCAAGATCCCATGAAAAATCTTTAATCCTAAGCATAGATTTGAAATTGATTGCGATAAAGGCAGTGGAGATAATAAGATTTTGCTTCCTGCCATGAGAACAGCGTGACCCCAGTATTCTGTACTTCCTGATGTTTACAGGGCAGAAATTCAGGAGATCACAAGAGGAAATTACAATAGTCCAGACAGGAAGTGATTTAAAATTAACCCAAAAAAGGAAGAAGAAGAATTGGGCTATGTCCTTGGACTGCCTGCTTTGAACAAAGACAGCGCAGCAAGTTCCCCTCTGAATGCTTTTAGATTAGAAAGCCATTGTGTGGAGTCTCTTTCTTTCTGAAGAATAAAGAGGAACAATTCGGCAATCCACCAGGCTGTTAGAAGGGGGTTTGAACACCTCTTGTACTTTGAACACAAACATTTAGGAGTCATTGGGGTGTTGAAGAGGTCTGCTCGCTTGCTTCTGTTAGTTGTGAGTTTATTTCGTAAGAGCTACTTAAGGAAGTTCAAAAAACCAGCAATACTTACGTCTTAACAGTCCTTTGAGGGTATGAGTTGATTTCTGTAAGGCAGTGGAACAATCTGTACGTCTGAAATTTGGTCACGCAGGAGATGAGTTCCTGAGGGGCTCAGGAGAGTGACTGTGGGGAACACTGTCATGGATTAGGCAAAAATTTGCAGTTTTTCTTTCACGGGGGCGGGAAAAAGTCCTTGTGCAAAGCACCCAGTATGAAAGGGCTTTGTTGTTTTTTTTTCCCCCCCCAGATAACAGACAGTACACTAATCCAGCTTTCCATACACTGTCCGCGGCTTCAGGTTCTTGTGAGTATTATAAGTGAGACTTTCAGCATTTTCTTTCTATAAACAAAGGGATTTTAAGCACTGCCTGTGGGGATTTGTCTCTTTGACTTCATAGACATGTTGCGAAGGCTTGGAAGAATTCAGCTAGAAATTTGACCCTGAAGAACCTATTGTCCCTCCCCTACTGCTAGCATTAATCGTACGCCAGGCACCCACGGCTGCCTGAAAATGAATTATAGGACACTGGATTCTCCTGGTACCAGCCTCTGGCTGTCCTCAGCAAGCCTAGCAGAATCCGTCTGCAACCCAGGCTGTCGGTCCACCTGCAGGAGAGGAGGCTGCAGCCCTTCTCACCCGTAGTATGGAGCTGGGCAGCTAAGACCTGGGAAGCTTGCTGGCTCTGGACAGCAATGTTCCTCTTGGTCTAAATTTCTGGGAGGTTGGCTTGGTCTCCTCTGTGTCCCTGTATGTACTGCTCTGTTGTCATCATGAGAAAACCTGTCCTGGGAGGTGGGAGGGGGATGCAGGCGGTGGGTTCTCCTGTGCAGCCATCCCTTCTGCACGCTGAGCCCCTCAACACAGCACCAGGCTGATGCTATCTCCTAGCTCAAGCCCCACTTCCTTGGAACTTCTAAGATGCAGCCCCCCCCCAGAAAAAAAAAGTGCACTAAGTAGGTGACATTACACTTCCTAGACCCAGTGGCAGGGTCCCTCCCACGACGCGTAAGGCCACAGATTTTACAAAGGTGGTTTCCTCAACAGCAGATGTATTTATGCCGTTTCTGTGCTGTCCTGTGTTTCTCCTGGCCGTGTGGGTCTCGTCTTCCAGCAGCTGCCTTTCCCATTCCGCTTCAGCTAGGGGAGTCTTCCCCGTGCAGGCACAGGAGTCATTGGAGGGCCGTGGAGCCCAGTGCCTGGAGTCTGGAATGCAGCAGTGGCTCCAGTGCAAGGAGGGAGTGAATACCTGTCCAAAGCACCAGTATGGCAAACCAGCCCAAACCTGGGAGATGTGGGCCATCTTCTCACTTGTCCCACAGTGTCCCCCAGCAGGGCGTTGGCTGCTTCTTGCCCAGGCTGCTAACTTGCTCTGTTTGGATGCAGAGTTTGTCCCACTGTGAGCTGATCACGGACGATGGGATTCGTCACTTGGGAAACGGCGCCTGCGCACACGACCGCTTGGAGGTGATCGAGCTGGACAACTGCCCTTTGATCACAGACGCCTCCCTGGAGCACCTGAAAAGCTGCCACAGCTTGGAGAGGATAGAACTGTACGACTGTCAGCAAATCACGCGGGCAGGGATCAAGAGACTCAGGGTAAAAAAAAAAAAAAAGCTAAAGCTATGACTTGACCACTTTATCTGGTGGGGAGGAGGCAGGGCTGAGGTTCTGGATTCCTCGCGATCTGGTGCTCATTCTTAAAAGCATTGTGAGAACCATCCTCTATGAAATTGATAGCTGTCCCGCACTCAGAAGGTTGGCTGGGGATGAACGCTAGCTGGTAGGGAAGAGAGGTGATGGCTGTGTGCGCTGGGTAGTAGCAGAAAGGAGCAGAGGAGGGCCGGCGTGCAAGTGCCCGTTTTACAAGCGCTCATACGCGACAGTGCTCTTCTAAACGTGGGGCCGAGAGTTAGTGCCGCAGCGAATGTGTAGAACGGCACCTCCTCTCAACTACTTCATATGCTCAGCGTCGATCCTAGTGCTCTTTGTCCTGACACTTCCCACGTCAGGAACTCCAGCTCTTCCCCTAGTACAGCCAGTCTGTTCTAGGGGAGGCTGCGTGTCCGTGTGAGCTGCGTGTCCGTGTCCTTAGTCATCTAAGGCACTCTGTGGCCCGGTGATGCCCTCCCGAGCCCATTTCTCCATCTGTAAAAGAGGAGCAATAACGCCTTATTTGCAAAGGGAACGCAGATCCGTACAGTTGGATGTTGTCGTGTTCCCCATGGCTAGCACAGGATTAAGGGGGAGGAAAGACATCGTTTTTCCTTACTCCCTGTAACTGCTTTCCGGTAGGAGAAAGAACTTGCTAATCCACGGTCTGGGGGGAGATCACGCTGGTGAACTAAAAGACTCCAGTTCTTACACGTGTGTTAGTCTGTAGTCTGAAGACAAGTCAGCCAGGCCTATTTGAGCCTCTCTGACTCCTGCCCTGCCGCTACCCGTGTCACTTTACGTGCTGTGTTTGTCTTTTCAGACCCATTTACCCAATATTAAAGTCCATGCCTACTTCGCGCCTGTGACTCCACCTCCTTCGGTCGGGGGCAGCAGACAACGCTTCTGCAGATGTTGCATCATCCTATGACACTGGAAGTGGTCATCCTTGCAAACTGAGTATTTAATTACACTTGTAGAATTACGGTGGACACCAGTATCTTCAAGGAAAGCGATACCAGTGTCATTTGCAAGGGCCAGTGAGCAGGGCTGTGGTGCCAGGCCCCTGTAGCCACCCATACACATACATATACACACCCCAGCTGTTCCAGCAGACTGGTGAACTCGGCACTGTGGGAGCTGGAGCTGTGTTGGCTTTTGCTGTAGGTGGATTGGTATAATTCTGAACCATTCCTACTGGGCATGCTCAGATGAAATCGTTGCGGTAAGGAGGGGAGGGTTTTGCGAACCCAGAGTGACTGTTACTGCTGTCGAGGTTGGAATAGCAGCTGAAATCCTTTGAAGTGGGGAGAGGGGGAGAGGAAAGGAATGTGCTTTAACCCTGCATCTGTTGTCCAGAAGAAAAAAAAAACAAAAACAAAGAAAAAAAAAAACCCAAACCTGAAAACCCCAAGTTTTGTGTCCATTTTTCAGTGAGGGAATGAAACAGCAGCTGTTGTGAGACATGATTTACTTGTGCTTCTCCACTTCCCGTTCCCTGCTGACCACCCTGAGCATGCTCACACCGAAGGTTCATCTGTTTCTTCTGTGTCCCGTAGCATCCGGCTCAGAGGCTTCCTAGATTGTTGTGATAGAGCTCGAAATCTGTAACGTCAGGCTCGGTTTTTTACCCTCCCTACATCCTGCTTTTTTTACAGATTTCTAATTCAGTAATTTTTTGAGATTTACCAAACAAAAGTTATGAATCAATAATTTAAATTTTAAAAAGTGCTTTTTACCATTAGAAGCCTGAGCCTGTAATGACCTGTTGGGGAAGATTTTTAAATGGAAAGCGAGCTGCGCTACAGACCAGGCTCTTGGAGGCTTCTTCGCCTGTTTTTATCAGCAATTGGGCGTCCGAATTCGTTTTGCATTTCAGGTTTTACCCCAGTGACAAGAGTATAACTCTTGATATAGGCAAAAAGTTATAGTCTGTGTCCCAGTGACTGTAAGGTCGCTGCTCCTCCTGTCCTTTCCCTCCGACCCTTCATCCTGCCCCCAAGGAGGAGCGAAGTAGAATCTTTTTGCTTGTTGCCCTGATCAAGAAATAATGACTGGCTGAAGGCAGCGGGAGGAACAGCAGGCCTGAAAAGACGCCCCCCGTTATTGTCACGGTTTTGTACGCTGAGGGGCGAGCGCTGGGTGATTTTGCTGACTTTTGCATCTTCCGCAGGTAAGTGTCTTGCCCCAGAGGAGGAACCAGCCGGGTGCAGCGGGGGTTTGCCGCGTGCCGGTCCTCGCCGGCCGTCAGGGCACGTGTTGGTGGCAGCTGGTTTTGAGGCATTTCAGGCAAGATTAGCCCGGGTGCTTCAGAGGAGCGTAGACAGCCCAGGCCAGCTCCGAACTCCCAGTTCCTTGATGCTGGCGGTTCCAGATGCCCAGTTTGAAACATGTGAACAGATGGGCAGACGCCGAGGGTTTAATGGGGCAGAACTTGGTCAAACTTTTAACAGGTTTGTGGAAGACGAGCTGGCGTGTAAAGTAATTGCGCTCTTCCTTCTGTCTGCACCCCGGGATGGAAAGGAGCGCGCGTGTTTATGGATGGTTCCCAGCTGAGCGAGACGGAGAGGAGCCGGTCTGTTCCGTCCTCCCGGCCGCCAGCAGCCTCTGTGCTGAAGAATCTTGCGGTGGGGGAAGAGCAGGGTGCAGCATGAGGAATGGCTGGTTTGGGGGGCCCGGAGGAGGCTCAGGTTGTTTGTTTTTTCACGGGGGGTTTCCTTTGAGGACAGGGCGTTGCTTCCCACCCTCTTGCCGCCGTCCGAGCTATTCAGGCAGGCAGAAGGGGCGCTTAGTACCACCGACGCTGTACCCCCTTCATCCGCAACTTAAATTTCCCCGCCCCATCTGTGTGTGCTTAACAAAGTCTTGCACAGTCTGCTGGGAGGAAATCCAGTATGGTGTGTTTAAAAGGATACTGTCAATTCCTTTCCTGTAGGATGCTTTTAATCCGTTCTATTTATTCAGATCCTCCTTAGCGCTGCGGATTCTCTCGCTCCTCGTCGAGCATGGTCCTATACTTCATTTGCAGGACTCCTTTCTCCGATTTTTCAGGGTGGCAGAAGATAACGGCGCTTCCCGTGGTACCACACTGACTCTGCCCGGGGCAGCACCCAGCAGTCCCAGCATTTGCACAGCTCTGGGAAGAGCACTTGGTTTAGTTCCTACTGTGGCAGGGGAGAGCTAAACTGGATTTGCAAGCCAGGGTGTAGTGGGCTGACTGGTTTCTTTGTAAAAGAGCAGAGTTTTCAAGGGAAAACTCAAGAATACAGAACCCAAAGCTTCCCCCCCCCACCCCCCAGACAGGGTGACAGCATTAAGGTAGCTCAAACTACTTGACAGTGTCCTTTTAAGTCAATTATCCGTCTTCAAATGGACTCTTCCTTATGTTTGTATTTATAAATACCAATAAACACCATTTTCCAAGCCGTGTCTTACGAGAGGAATACCTTTTGTAGAGGGGGAAAAAAAACCCTCCTCCTGCGCGTGGTAGCGTCCCGGGCGTGGGCTGGGTTTGGGAATGCTGTTCCCGGGGGGCTGGAGCAGTGCCAGGCGCTGGGTGAGTTGCTGGCCCGGGGCTTGATCCAGTAGCCGCAGAGGGCATCAAGCGCTGAGACTGGGGGCCCGTCAGTGAGAGGAATGTCTCTGCACCGTCGTTTTGAGGGGTGTGGGGTGCGGAATGGTGATTCTGCTGAAAGGTTCAAGCCCTGACTGAATCTCGGATCAATTTGCGAGCTCCCGACTTGGGCCAAAAGCAGCTTTTCCAGCCTCTGCACTGGACCAGTCCTCGATTTGAGGCCGTGAGCCGTTGGCTAGACATCGGCCCTTTCCTTGCCCTCCCTGGAGGACCAGCGAGGTGCCTTCTCCGGGAGCCGAGTCCCACGGCCGCAGAGCGGAGCCTGGGCTGTGCATTCCGTGGGCTTTGCCGTGTCCTGGATCTGCCAAAGAACCGTCCCCCCGAGAGCTGCCCTGGCCTCCACGTGCGCTTGGGCTTCGCGAGCAGGCGGGTGCGGAGACGAAGGGACCTCTCCAGGGAAACATCCTGCGGGACTCCTGCTGTCGACACCCTGAGGAGATCCAACGCAACCAGAAATTAGGCTTTTCTGGTCTTTTGAGACACACAGCAGCACTTTTTATCCCCATTCTGTGACCGTTCCCGAAAAGGATGTGGCAAGTGTAACACCCTGTCATAATGGTTATTTAAAACAAAAAACTTCAACAAATCCCTATTTTCTAAATGTCATTGGAATTGCTTTTTCCTTTTTTAATTTTACCCTGTGTTGTTCGTGGCTGGCCCATGGCGTCGTGGTTTTGGGGGGAGGTTGTTTTGGTTTGTGGGTTTTTTTTTTTTTCTTTTTTGGGTGGGGTGGGAGATCGGTATGACAAGGTTCTTCACGGTGGTGTCCCGTGGTGGGCGTCTGCCTCGAAAATGAGGTTTAAAACATCTTGTCCTCTTCTGATGAAGGATGGGGGGGGGCGGGGGGTAGGGTTTTTTTGTTGTTGTTGTTGTTTTACTCTGTTTTCTGGCATCCGAGCAAGCTGGCCAAGGTTTCCGTTCTCTCCCCGTGCCTGGCGGAGGCACCCTGCTCTGCTCGCAGGAGCTGAGGGAGTTGCACGGGGCCAAAAAAACGATGTGTGGAGGGGGGAGAAGCCGCTTTCCTCTTTCCCTCAAACCTTGGGTCCGTGCTCGGCCAGCCCGGGACGTGCCTTCCCGGCCCCTCGCTCCTCCGGGCACCCTTCCCGGGTGGCTGCCCCGGTGCTCGGTGGCTGCGGTCACCCGGGCTGCCCTACAGAGGGGACATCTCAGCGCAGCATCCCGGTCATCCCCTGGCACTGCCCGGCGCTTCGGCAGAGCTGGGCTCCGCTGCCATGCCGCAGCCGGTGGTACGTGCTCTCCGTGCCGGCGGCGGGCGCTGACCGGCTGCCTGCCATAACTCACGTGGAGGTTTCGTTGGATTTTTCTTTCTTTTTTTTTTTAAGAGATGCAGAAATACATCCCCGGCTCTGCCAGCCCCTGCCCCGGGAGGGCACCCAGGCTGCGGCGGCAGGGGGGGATCCTGGACGTGCCCCCTCTGCCAGCAATCCCCTTCCTCCGGGGCTCCACGCTGCAGCCACCGACCTCCCTCCAGCCCTCAAGCTGCATCCGAGCTCCCCTCGGTTCTCCCCGCGGGCCGCAGGGCCCAGCTGGTGACTCGGTGTCTGCTGAAACGGGATTATGCCCCCTCCTCTATGCAACCCCCCCCCGTTCAGCATCCTCATCCTCCGGCTCCGTCCCCATCTCCCTGCAGGATCGGCGGGTGGGTGTCGGGGGCTGCGGTGCCCGCAGCCCCCCGTGCTGGGGGACGGGACTGGCCTCCTCCCTCTTTTTAACGCATTTTTAGGCTGGGGTGGGCTCACGGGGTCTGTTCAGGCTGGTGTACTGGACACGCGAGCTGGAACCTTGTCATACGCTCCCTTAGTTATAAATATTATAGAGAGAGCTATAAAATATTATTTTAATGATATTGTAATCTGTGCTTTCCTTGACACTGTGTGGATATAATGATGCCATTAACTAAAAGTAAATATATATATATATGTGTGTAGCTAAGTTGTCCCTTGTCTGTGCTAGGCTGTACGTGGTCCCTGCAGGGCAGCGGGCGTCCGGCGGTGGAGGGGACGGTTGGAAAAGGGCTCGTGGGACCGAGCTCCGGCTCCCCTTGGCCGTGAGCGTTTTGGGGAGGGTTGTGGGTGTTTCCTTCTCCCCACACCCCCAGCCATGAGTCCCCGGGCCCGTCTCCGTCTCCGTCCCCACGCTCGCTCCCGTCCCCTCTGTCTCTCTTTGCCGACATCCCGATCTCGGACCCGGTCCGGGGAATGTCCCGGTGCCCTCCCTGCTTCTCGCCCGCGTCCTCCGGCTCCTCTCAGTCTCCGTCCTTCCTCCCTGGGGAAAGTCCCGCCGGGTTGTTTATCCCAAACCCGTCCTTCGCCCCGCAAGTCGTTTCCTCCCGAAGGCGTCCCCCGCCTCGCTTCACCGCCCGGCTCTGCCCTCTGTGCCAGCGCCGGCCGCACCGGACAGTGCTCAGGGGAAGGACTCGGTGTTAAAAATAACCCGTTCCCGGAGCCAAAACGCAGAAATGAGACTTTACTGGGTTTTGCCAGCTGGGGCTGCCCCGGGCTCCGTGCCATGGCCGGCTCCGTCCCTGCCGGTTGGGACGGGACCTGCTCTGCCTGGGCTTCCCCAGCGGCTGCCGGGGTCTCGCCGGGGAAGAGGGGCTGTGCCCGGCCCCGCTCCCCAACCCGGCCGTGGGGCTGCTCCCACCCCCCAGCGGGTGCCAGACCCCAGGGACCCCTCGCCCAAAGCCCAGCGGGCGCCGCAGGGACAAGGCCACGCTCAGGGCTGGCTCCCTCCGTCCTTTAACACCAGACGGGGATGAGGTGAAGGCAACGTGGCGGCTGCGGGGACACGGCTGCCACCGGCGCAGGGAGAAGGGGAGCGGGGCGAGCCAGCGGCCAGGCCGGGACCCTTCCTCTCGCCCCCCTGCACGAGGGTCTGGGCGAGCCTGGCCGGGGTGGAGGGAGGGCGAGCTGTGTTTGGAGGACGGGCTCTGGGGGCTTTTGGCCATGGGACGGTGCCAGCCTCGGGCTCCTCTCTCCATCCCTGCACAGCTCCGGCACCGGCGGGAGATCTCCCTTCCCAGGGGTGATGCAGCTCCGGGAGACGGGTCCTACCGCAGCACCAGCTGGAACCCCTCCGGGCCGTGCGCTGCCCAGAGACGCGGCTCAGCCGGGGCCATCGTCCCCTGCCCGTGGCCCCTGGCCACCGCATTACCTTTGCCGACGGCCACCACGAAACACGTCTCGTCCAGGAGGTTCCTGATCATCTGGGGGGCCCGGGGCGAGGTGAGAGGGGCCGGGCTGGGGCTGCGTGTCCCATCCTGGAGCCCGGACCCCCGTCCCACTGCAGCGAGGGGCACCCGCGGGGGCTGAGCTTCGCTGGGAGCAGGTTGGGGACCCCGAGGGGCCGCGATGGCTGCAGGGTCCGGCACCACCTGGGTGTCCCCCTTGGTCCTTACCGCGTCGCTGACGAGGATGTGGATGCCGGAGGGTCCCTGCCGGGACACCCGCAGGATCTGGCCCACTGGCAGCCCCAGCAGCTCGGCCAGCTTCCCGGTCAGCTCGGCCACCGTCAGCTCCTCCAGGTGCATCTCCTGGTACAGCCCTGGGGACGGGATGGGGACGGGGCAGTGAGCGCAGACCCTCCGTCCCCACACTGCCCCAGGCCGCCCCCCGTACCTGAGCATCCCTCCTCCGCACCCTCGGCCCCGCCGACGGGCTCCTGCGACACGTAGAGGGTCAGCCGGGGCCGTGGGCACCTGCGGAGGCAGAGCGGGGTCTGGCGGGGGGCACAGGGTCCGGCCGGGCACCGCGGGGGCTCCCGGGGGTCGCCGGAAAGAGGGACCGAGGAGCCTGGGGGGACGTCGGAGCCCACCTGCCCGTCAGCGCGTTGCAGAGGCGGATGCCGTCGGGGGCTCCGCAGATCTGGATCAGGTCCCTGCGGGAGAGCTTCAGCAGGTCGGCACCTGCGGACAGGGGGGCTCAGGGGGGTCATAGCCCCGGGGGCCGGCTCTGCCCCCCGGCTCCGGCCCGGCGCTGCCCGTGGCTTCACCTGTGAAGCTGGCGAAGACGCGGGCGTAGGCAGCGAAGCGGCGCTTGTGCAGCCACTGCTGCGTCTCCAGCGGGGATGCGCAGGGGCTCAGCGCCTGCCGGCCACGGGAGCCGAGCCTCAGCCGGGGCATGAACCGAGCGGGCACGTTCTCAGCCCAGCCAGCCTCTGCTGGGGGGCCGCGGGGGGCTATAGGGGTGCACGAGGCTGCACCCAGGGGCACCCTCACCTCGCCGGGACTCTCCGTGGGGCTCTCAGCAGCGCAGGCGGGCGACACGCGCGCCCTGCTGGGAGAGGGGCCGGGGCTGAGCGGGGGGACCCCAGCAGTGGGTGGGGGTCCATGGGGGTCCCGCTTACCTCTCGGGGCTCAGCAGCTTGAAGGGGTGAGGAGATGGCAGCCCCGGGGTGCCCGGGGGGCTGTGGGGTGCACCCAGCGCATCCGGCCACGGGGCACACTGAGGATGGCGGGAGGGGGTCAGGGGGGCGCAGGGTCCCCGGGGGGCACCCTGGCCCACAGGGAAGGGTGCCAGGGCCGCATCCCACCTCGGCCAGCACGGTGCTTTCGTAGGCCGGCTGGAATTTCTCCCGCTCCGATGCCAGCTGCTTCTCCACCTTCTCCCGGTCCGTCTTCTGCTTCCTGTCGGCCCCCTTGGGCTGCACCCCTGGCCGTGAGCGTGGCCCCGGGACCACCGCCACGGTGGCTGCTGGGGACCCCCGACCCCCGGGCACCCAGA